>CAMTDV010000116.1:26091534-26643691 GCA_947069175.1 Scalesia atractyloides | reverse complement strand
TGACCGTTGACCGTTGACCGGTTCGGTCAGCGGTAATTCTTGCGCCGAGCGGGATTCGAACCGGTGACCTTTCGTTCACGCGCACGTAGCTCTACCAACTGAGCTACGTGACTAACCCGTTAGGAATCCAGTTCTTATTATATTTATACACTTATTCGATTTTACCGAAAATTCCTTTATTTTGCAAAACGTTTTAATCTCATTGAATCGGTGTTTGGGACGGAACTCGATCGCGCGACGTGCAGTTTGTTTTGCACACAGTCCACCGCTGGACTGTGTGTCTAACCCGGTTATATTCTTGACTTATAATATATTTAACAACTACTCGATCTAACCCGGTTAGTTTTATGAATAAAAAGGAATGTTTATTACGCAGAGTATGTGTGGTAAGGATCGAACTCGGGACTTGTATATAAACTTTGCACACAGTCCACCGCTGGACTGTGTGTCTAACCCGTTAATTATCCGAGTTTTAATTATTCTTATCCCGTTTTTAGATTCGTCTTCTTCGTTATGATTACCGGTTTTTACTCAGACAACTGATTCATGGCTCTACTACTTAAATATCATGCCTACTAGTTTGAATGAACAAACCGAACAGTTTGGGGACAAGAAATACCGGACAGGTCGTCTTCTTCAGGAAGTCCGGCGAGAACAGGCAACTCCGTTTTTGAAACTTCGGCTGAGAGGGGCTAATCAACAGAATTAAAGAATTAGATTTGAAATTGAACCAGAGTACATGAATTATTAGCACGATTGAATGTGTTTACCGTCAACTAGCGTGGTTCCGGCAAATTCCAGAATTTCTCCGGCGAAACCAGAAATCCAGCAAAGTCTTCTATGACTGACTTTGAGTGACGGAATAATGTTAGTAGTGTCCTAACAATAGATTGAAACAGCAAGAGAGGAAATTCTTACTGGTTTATGTTGAACACGGTTTTCCGGCGAGAATTGCAGAAAATTCCGGCGACAGTTTTCTTGTGCTCAAAAGACTTGAAAACGCGACGAAAAAGGGATTGGAGTGTATTTGAGACAGTTCTGAATCGTATAAATGATTGGAAACAGAATTATTTGAAACTTGAATGTCTTTCGGTTTCAAAACCCAAAACTCGAAGTTCATTAAATCTGAACTTTAATTAGAAACCGATATTCATCGGTTATAAGCTAACTAAGCGAAACAAAACTGATTTGGCGATTCGGCTTACCGATTTCCGTTAATCAGATATCATTAATCGTTAATCCGAGTTTGCGTATAAAACTCAATTGTTTTCATAATGCTAACAGAAAACAAGTGATGGCGGAGTGGTTTGGAGACGGGAAGATAAGTCATTGGAGACAGTTGACCTGGGTTCGAGTCCGGTCAGCTCCAATTATTTTTTATTTATTTTATTTTAACTTTTTATCAAATATAATTTTTATAGTTTAGTTTATATATTAATTATGTAACGTTTAAACTCAAAATACTCATAAATACTTAATGAAATTTCGTAACTTGATATTTGATTACAAAACGGAGCGGGTTTTGGAAACCCGATTTATACAAATGTTACAGTATCCCCTACTTTTAGGAATTTCGTCCCGAAATTCAAACAGTTGAAGTAGTAGGGAAAAGATGAGGGTATTTTTCACGCATTGAGTCTTCACGTTCCCAAGTAAACTCAGGTCCCCGTTTCGACTCCCAGCGTACCCTAACAATAGGAATGCAACTTCGACGTAGACGCTTTTCTCCATAGTCCATAATCTCTACTGGCCTTTCGATAAAATGCATGGATTCATCAATCTGAATATCCTCCAGTGGAATATGAAGATTCTCATCAGCGAGGCACTTCTTCAAGTTCGACACGTGGAATGTGGGATGAATTCTGTCGAGTTCTTCCGGTAGGTCAAGCTTGTAAGCTACAGGACCTACTCTTTCGAGTATCTTGAAAGGTCCTACGTAACGTGGTGCTAGCTTTCCCTTCTGACCAAAACGAACTACTCCCTTCCACGGTGATACTTTTAAAAGCACATGATCACCAACGCTAAACTCCAAGGGCTTCCGACGTTTATCTGCGTAACTCTTTTGACGACTTTGAGCCGCTAGAAGATTGTTTCGAATTTGATGAATCTTATCTGTTGTTTCTTGGATTAATTCCGGACCAGTAATTTGAGCTTCCCCAATTTCGTGCCAACAAACAGGAGATCGACACTTTCGACCATATAAAGCTTCAAAAGGTGCCATGCCGATGCTAGAATGATAACTGTTGTTGTACGAAAATTCGACTAACGGTAGGTGGGCGTCCCAATTTCCCTTGAAGTCTATGACACATGCTCTAAGCATGTCCTCAAGGGTTTGAATGGTTCGCTCAGACTGTCCATCAGTTTGGGGATGATAGGCGGTACTGAGATCTAGTCGAGTGCCCATAGCGGATTGTACTGCCTGCCATGTCCGTGAGGTGAAACGACCATCGGAAATAATACTTGATGGAACTCCATGACGGCTGACGATTTCGCTGATATAAATACGAGCAAGCTTTTCGTTCTTGAAATCTTCCCGAATAGGAATAAGGTGAGCTGATTTTGTGAGTCGGTCTATAATCACCCATATAGTATCATACCCACTAGAAGTGCGAGGTAACCCGGTAATAAAATCCATGGTTATATTTTCCCACTTCCAGACAGGTATTTCTGGTTGGATCAGAAGTCCTGAGGGTCTTTGGTGCTCAGCCTTTACTTTAGAACAAGTGAGACACTTGGAAACAAAAACGGCAATATCCTTCTTCATTCCAGGCCACCAATAGGTGTACCGTAGGTCTTGATACATCTTATCGGCTCCTGGGTGTATAGAATATCGCGACTTATGGGCTTCATGCATGAGTGTTTCACGAAGATTGACATGGTTAGGAATCCATATACGATCTAAGTAATACAAAATACCATCAGATTTAGTTTCCAGCTTTAGCTCGGCTCCACAGGACATCTCCTTTTGTACATCTTCCTCTGATATTGAAACGTGTTGAGCTTCTCGAATTTGATCCTTAATTTTGGTTATAATTTGCGAACATAGAATATGAATGGAGTTCGCATAACCCTTTCGACTAAGTGCATCAGCCACCACATTTGCTTTACCAGGGTGATATTTGATTTCACAGTCATAATCATTTAGGAGTTCGACCCATCTTCGTTGCCTCATATTTAACTCTTTCTGATTGAAGATGTGTTGAAGACTCTTATGGTCAGTGTATATTTCACACTTCGTGCCATAAAGATAATGTCTCCATATCTTAAGAGCGAATACAACGGCTCCAAGTTCAAGGTCATGAGTGGTGTAGTTCTTTTCGTGAGTCTTGAGTTGCCTTGAGGCATAAGCTATGACTTTTCCTCTTTGCATGAGAACACAACCTAACCCTTGTCCTGACGCGTCGCAATAGACTACAAAATCATCACAACCTTCAGGAAAAGTGAGGATTGGTGCATCACAAAGTTTTTGCTTGAGAGTTTGAAAAGCTTCTTCTTGCTTGGGCCCCCATACAAATGGTTTCCCTTTATGGGTTAAAGCCGTGAGTGGCACCGCAATGCGAGAGAAGTTTGAAATGAATCGATGATAGTAACCAGCAAGTCCAAGAAAAGACCTTACTTCAGTTGGCGTACGTGGAGCTTGCCATTCTTGAACTGCTTTGATCTTTGATGGGTCCACATGTATTCCTTTGTCATTGACTACATGCCCAAGAAATTGCACTTCTTTTAACCAGAATTCACATTTAGAGAACTTGGCATAAAGCTTTTCCTTTTCTAGAAGTGCAAGAACAAGTCGCAGATGACGCTCATGATCAGCTTTGGATTTTGAATAGATAAGAATATCGTCAATGAACACAATAACAAATCGATCAAGGTAAGGTTTGCAGACTCTATTCATTAGATCCATGAAAACAGCTGGTGCGTTGGTTAATCCAAATGGCATAACCATGAATTCATAGTGACCATATCGAGTTCGAAAAGCAGTTTTAGGGACGTCTTCTTCATGCACCCTAAGCTGATGATAGCCCGATCGGAGGTCGATTTTCGAAAAGCAACTGGCACCTTGTAGTTGGTCAAGGAGGTCATCTATACGAGGTAAAGGATATCGATTTTTGATAGTTAACTTGTTGAGCTCTCTGTAATCGATACACATGCGAAAAGATCCATCCTTCTTCTTTACAAAAAGTACAGGTGCACCCCAAGGCGATGAGCTGGGGCGTATAAATCCCTTGTCAGTCAACTCTTGCAATTGACTGGCTAGCTCTTGCATTTCAGAGGGGGCTAACCTATATGAAGATTTTGCCACTGGTGTAGCACCAGGTATAAGATCGATACGAAACTCGACATCTCTGACTGGAGGAAGTCCTGAAATGTCGTCAGGAAAAACTTGTGGAAAATCTTTTACAACAGGAATATCTTCAAGTTTCTTTTCTGCGGTCCCCTTCTTGATGATATGGGCTAAAAACGCGACATAATTCTTGCGAAGGTATTTCTGAGCTTGAAGACAAGACATTAAGTTGAGTCCTTTCGCCGAGGTTTCTCCAATAATTCGAAGAGTCTGACCGTTTGAAAGAGGAATACGAATAAATTTCTCACGACATACAACTTCCGCATTATGCTGACTGAGCCAATCCATTCCGACTATGATGTCGAAACTTCCCAGCTTCATAGGAATAAGATCGACTGAGAAATCGTGGTCGTTTAGGGTGAGCGTACAGTTGCGTAAAATAGAGTCTAACGAAACTGGTTTTCCATCTGCAACTTCCACTGTTATGGATTCCGCGAGCTTATCTCGATTTTTACTTAAGATAGGTTCAAACTCTAATGACACGAAACTTCTATCCGCACCAGTATCAAATAACATAGAAGCATATCTACCATTTATAAGAAACGTACCGTTGACCACATTGCCGTCAGCCCTGGCCTGGTTTGCGTTAATATTGAAAGCCCTTCCTCTAGCAGGTGGAGGAGCTTGGTTTGCTTGGTTCACAGGGTTGGCTTGGGCCTGAGCATGAATAATATTGACTAGTCTTGGACATGTGTTCCTGAAATGACTTGGATCTCCACAGTTGAAACATGCCCGCATAGGTTGACCCATAGGGTAGTTGGGTTGATAGTATGTTTGGGCTAAATGTTGAGTGGGTGGAAATGGTTGTTGTTGTTGGGCTTGACCCATAAATTGTTGGTGGGTTTGGGTTATAGGTTGGTGGCGGTTTGTTCGTTGAGGTGCGCGGCAGTGTTGTACAATGTGTCCAGCGCGACCGCAGCTGGTACAGTATTGGCAAGGATAGTCAGGGGAGTGGTGATACTGACAACGGTTACATTTTGGTAGTGGTCCTGTGTATGGTCTTTTGTATGGCGCGGGTGGAGGAGTGGCTTGAGTGATGGGTGCAGCAGGAACAGGGGTGTTGGTGTGGGTGACTGCAAAGTTCCTGTTGTTACGCTTCCTCTTGTTAGCAAATTTAGAGGAAGGAGTGTGGTGGTTTGTGGTTTGTCCCTCAGCAGGGGTTTTCTTCTTTTCCTCCTTGAACTTCCCATTACGAATTCGGTTTTCGGTCAGTTCTGTCGCCAATTCCATGGCAGCTTCTAGTGTTACCGGTGAAACGCTGAGGACCGAATCTTGGATTTTCGAGGGAAGTCCTCGAATGTAATGTTCGATCAGACGGTAGGTTGGAGTGAATAAGTTTGGTACCATCTGGTTCAACTCCAAGAACCGTTTGTTGTAAGTAGTGTGATCACCATCTTTTTGCTTCAGGGCATGAAATTCATCTTCCAATTTCTTAATCTCACTCCTAGGACAGAATCGCCTAGTCATGATTTCCCTTAACTCCTCCCAAGTTAAGGCCATCGCATCTTCCGTTCCCCTCTTTCCCTTCTCGGTATTCCACCAAGTGAGAGCTACCCCAAGTAGTCTCCCGGTGGCATAACGAACTTTGCGATCCTCAGGACAATCGCAGTTTAAGAAAACGTTTTCCATCTCCTCGAACCAACGCTGGAGAGCAGTGACTCCCTCAGTCCCTTCGAATTTTGGGGGATCGCAAGACTTAAAATGTTTGTAGGTGCATTTGCTGGTAGGAGGGTCGTTGATGATCTGGTCCTGTTGTTGAGGAGGGTTAGTAGGATTTGCAGCAAGAGCTTGTTGTACTTGTACTACGATGTCAGGTAATATCGTGGCCATTTGGTTGGCGATATGAGTGGCCAATCGTTCCTGAGACTTTTCCGATTTCCTACTCCTTCGATGCGATCTATACGACATCTACAGGATCATAAAATGAGAAGATTGTGAGTTTATGGTATCTTTTAGGTGTCATGTGTCTTTTTAAAAAAATGAAAATAATATAAATATCAATAATGCAACTACATCCGAAGGATGTCTTGGGTTCGCTCATGTTGGGCCTCAAATGTCCCCCATACCTTCACCTATATAGTCATGTGGGCCCCCATGGCTATTGGTTTGGTAGGATTCACATTAGTATTGGCAATTTAACACTCGCATCCCCCGAATGCTAACCACAAAATATGTTCATGAGATGTTTGGTCGGAACGTGTCCAGGTGTAGACACAATGACGACTCAAAGTGGGATTAGCTCTCACGACGTTTGGTATAGCATGCTTTGGCCTAATAGGTATTTCGTACTCTCACCGTTGGTCCCTAGGTAGGCAAACTGGTCCTTTATTTTGGATTTATACGAATGCCATCCTAGACAGGACGTCCCGACTACCGGTACTAGTACCCTTCCAGTTACTACATGCCCGTCATGAGAACTCACTTTGATGAGATTTGAAAACACGAAAATCGTTGTAAAATCAATCATGATGTGGTGTGTGCTTGCATGGATGTGATATATTATGATCATACGATTTCATGATAGGCATTATTTGATAATACATACTTATGAACATGCTTGAGCAATATCAAATGTAACATTTTAACATAAACATATAAACATCATGAAATTTGGCATATAACACACAAAATTCTTATAAGTTTCTAATCGACTATAGTATAGGTTCTAAGGGTCTAATAACCTATCCTATATCCCTATAGTCATGGCTCTGATACCAATCTATCACACCCCGACCCGCAGCGGAAATAAGAGTCGGGGCATAATTGGGTTATCACCAAAGCACATGACATTTACTATTATGTTTCATAATTAAATGAAGTCAAAGTTACATTTCTCAAACCTTCAAACATGTTCATTCATTACAAAGGGAAATAACCAAACATAATAATCCAAACACTAAATCGTTTTATTTCTTCTAATCCAGGTCCTACGTGTTCCTAGCTGCTGCTGGTTCACCTGTATCATGTGTAAAATGGGAGGTTTTTGGGTCAACATAAGTTGGCGAGTGAACCTTATAGATAAACATTTAGTAATGATTTTCTGGTTAGTTTATCAATAAAATATTGTGCATAATCATAAAAGAGCATATGTATGAAATCAAGCAATGGCAACATCGGTTACAATTGTAGCATACATTAACAATCGATAACATACATGAACATACCAACATCATATGATAATTAACATAAATGAACTGTGAGATCAAGGCTCAATCAAACGGAGCCGATCGTATTGCATGAACTGAAAATGTAAATAAATCTGTGCACTCAAGGCTCAATCAAACGGAGCCGAGCGTATTGCATGTATTGAAATGTGAATAAATGACCGATCAAGGCTCAAACAAACGGAGCCGATCGTGCGGGCACGCCCTGATCAACCGCATAATAAAATGGGGATCAAACTCAACCTCGAGGGATGGGGAGCTACGGCCTCAGCAATTGCATGTACTGAAATAATAATTTGCAAACAATAATATCTACCTATCAGCAACAACTAACATACATGTCATGATATGATATATGCACAATAACTTAATTATAATAAGTAAATGAACAAGACACATGATACACCCCAAAAATGTGATTAAAACGGGGAATTTGAAGGGTTCACTCACATTGGGTGCGTTAGATTTGAATTGGTGAGATGCGCACGATTTAGACGAAGCGAGTTAACGAGGAATCACTGACCTAAATAATAATGGGAAAAAAATATATTAAACGGATGGATTTTATTAAAGATTTTTAATGGGATTTTTAGATATATTTGTGTGAGTTTATGGCTATTTTCTATCCTTAAAAATGTTATTTTTGAGTATTTTTAATTGATTTTTAATTTAAATAAAACAAATAATTATTTAAAAAAAATAATATTTTTTTACTGTTTGACCGTTGACCGTTGACCGTTGACCGGTTCGGTCAGCGGTAATTCTTGCGCCGAGCGGGATTCGAACCGGTGACCTTTCGTTCACGCGCACGTAGCTCTACCAACTGAGCTACGTGACTAACCCGTTAGGAATCCAGTTCTTATTATATTTATACACTTATTCGATTTTACCGAAAATTCCTTTATTTTGCAAAACGTTTTAATCTCATTGAATCGGTGTTTGGGACGGAACTCGATCGCGCGACGTGCAGTTTGTTTTGCACACAGTCCACCGCTGGACTGTGTGTCTAACCCGGTTATATTCTTGACTTATAATATATTTAACAACTACTCGATCTAACCCGGTTAGTTTTATGAATAAAAAGGAATGTTTATTACGCAGAGTATGTGTGGTAAGGATCGAACTCGGGACTTGTATATAAACTTTGCACACAGTCCACCGCTGGACTGTGTGTCTAACCCGTTAATTATCCGAGTTTTAATTATTCTTATCCCGTTTTTAGATTCGTCTTCTTCGTTATGATTACCGGTTTTTACTCAGACAACTGATTCATGGCTCTACTACTTAAATATCATGCCTACTAGTTTGAATGAACAAACCGAACAGTTTGGGGACAAGAAATACCGGACAGGTCGTCTTCTTCAGGAAGTCCGGCGAGAACAGGCAACTCCGTTTTTGAAACTTCGGCTGAGAGGGGCTAATCAACAGAATTAAAGAATTAGATTTGAAATTGAACCAGAGTACATGAATTATTAGCACGATTGAATGTGTTTACCGTCAACTAGCGTGGTTCCGGCAAATTCCAGAATTTCTCCGGCGAAACCAGAAATCCAGCAAAGTCTTCTATGACTGACTTTGAGTGACGGAATAATGTTAGTAGTGTCCTAACAATAGATTGAAACAGCAAGAGAGGAAATTCTTACTGGTTTATGTTGAACACGGTTTTCCGGCGAGAATTGCAGAAAATTCCGGCGACAGTTTTCTTGTGCTCAAAAGACTTGAAAACGCGACGAAAAAGGGATTGGAGTGTATTTGAGACAGTTCTGAATCGTATAAATGATTGGAAACAGAATTATTTGAAACTTGAATGTCTTTCGGTTTCAAAACCCAAAACTCGAAGTTCATTAAATCTGAACTTTAATTAGAAACCGATATTCATCGGTTATAAGCTAACTAAGCGAAACAAAACTGATTTGGCGATTCGGCTTACCGATTTCCGTTAATCAGATATCATTAATCGTTAATCCGAGTTTGCGTATAAAACTCAATTGTTTTCATAATGCTAACAGAAAACAAGTGATGGCGGAGTGGTTTGGAGACGGGAAGATAAGTCATTGGAGACAGTTGACCCGGGTTCGAGTCCGGTCAGCTCCAATTATTTTTTATTTATTTTATTTTAACTTTTTATCAAATATAATTTTTATAGTTTAGTTTATATATTAATTATGTAACGTTTAAACTCAAAATACTCATAAATACTTAATGAAATTTCGTAACTTGATATTTGATTACAAAACGGAGCGGGTTTTGGAAACCCGATTTATACAAATGTTACAGGAAGGGACAGATGATTTTGTAGTATATTGTGATGCTTCCATTCAGGGGTTGGGATGCGTACTCATGCAACGCGATAAGGTCATCGCGTATGCGTCCCGACAATTGAAGGTTCACGAGAAAAATTACACAACACATGACCTGGAATTGGGAGCAGTAGTGTTTGCACTTAAGATTTGGAGACACTACCTATATGGAACGAAGTGCACAATCTATACAGATCACAAGAGCCTCCAACACATCTTTGACCAGAAGGAGTTGAACATGCGACAGCGTCGCTGGGTCGAACTCTTAAACGATTATGAGTGTGCCATTCGATATCACCCGGGTAAAGCTAACGTGGTAGCTGATGCCCTCAGTAGGAAGGAACACTTGAAACCTCGTCGGGTACGAGCATTACAGCTCACCATTCATTCGGGATTACCCGAACAGATACGCGACGCGCAGTTAGAAGCAGTTAAGGAAGAAAACATCAAGGCCGAATCGGTGGGAAAAATGGAACGCGATTGGGAAGTAAAACCCAATGGAGCCCGGTATTACATGAATCGCATATGGGTACCTCTCTACGGAGACCTCAGAAAGCTCGTCATGGACGAAGCTCACAAATCCCGATACTCTGTCCATCCTGGTTCGGATAAGATGTATCAAGACCTTAAAGCTGCATATTGGTGGCCCAACATGAAAGCTGATATAGCCACCTACGTGAGCAAGTGTTTAACTTATGCAAAAGTCAAGGTAGAGTATCAGAAACCATCGGGGCTACTTCAACAACCTGAGATCCCAGTGTGGAAATGGGATCAGATCTCGATGGACTTCATCACTAAACTCCCGCGAACTTTGGGTGGTTGCGATACCATCTGGGTGATTGTGGATCGTTTAACTAAGTCCGCACACTTCCTAGCTATTAAAGAAACAGATAAGATGGAGAAGTTGACTCGCATCTACATAAAGGAAGTAGTTTCTCGGCCCGGAGTGCCAACGTCCATCATCTCAGACAGAGATGCTCGCTTCACGTCCAACTTTTGGCAGTCACTTCAGAAAGCGTTGGGAACACACTTAGATATGAGCACAGCTTATCACCCTCAGACTGATGGTCAAAGCGAAAGGACCATACAGACCTTGGAAGACATGCTTAGGGCATGCGTAGTAGACTTCGGGAATAGTTGGGAAATCCACCTGCCTTTAGTGGAATTCTCATATAACAACAGTTACCATACGAGTATATCGGCAGCACCGTTTGAGGCATTATACGGTCGTAAATGTAGATCACCGGTCTGTTGGGCAGAAGTCAGTGACAGTCAACTCACAGGCCCTGAGTTGATACTTAAGGCTACTGAAAAGATTGTACAAATCAGAAACCGCATGGCGGCGGCATGAGATCGACAGAAAAGCTACACTGATCAACGACGCAAACCGCTCGAATTTCAAGTAGGCGACCGCGTCCTACTGAAGGTGTCACCCTGGAAGGGTGTAATCCGCTTTGGAAAACGAGGCAAACTAAACTCACGGTACGTAGGTCCGTTTGTGATCTTGAAACGTATTGGACCCGTAGCTTATCAATTAGACCTTCCTGCCGAACTCAGTGGAGTTCACAACGTATTTCACGTGTCAAATCTGAAGAAGTGTCTATCAGATGAAACCCTAGTCATTCCATTGGATGAGATCCAAGTGGATGAACAACTGCACTTTGTGGAACAACCTATCGAGATCATGGATCGTGAGATCAAGACTCGAAGGCACAGCAAGATTCCGATCGTTAAGGTTCGTTGGGACTCTAAGCGTGGACCGGAGTTCACGTGGGAAAGAGAGGACCAAATGAAAAGCAAATACCCACACCTCTTTGCAGCTGAGCAGCAAACTAACGATACCGGCAACTAAATTTTCGGGACGAAAATTCTTTTAACATGGGGATGATGTGACAACCTGTGAATTTCTTGTAATTTCGCGTACCATTGTTAACGAACTAAATCTTTGTGCGTGGCACTCTAAACATGTACGCTGCATTCTAACCGTGTTTACTCAATTTTCGAGACGAAAATTGTTTCAACATGGGGATAATGTGACATCCCGGTTTTTCAGATATCTTAAACGCACTACTTCACGGTTATTCGTTCTACGCTAAATTGATTCGGAGACTTAAATTGCACGCTCGAAATAATTACGATAATTTCATGTACTTGTCAAATGAATTACGTGCTACGTCTTAAACGTTTATAAGTTGGTGCGTTATTATGTGATGTTCCGATTTCGTGTTTTGTTTTAGTTGAAAAATGTAGATATAATAAATAGATAAATGAATCGAACCGAGCCGCGAAACGAATAGACTTCACTTCCTTGCGACTCAAGTAGTTAATCGAAACTTGAGGACCAAGTGTTAGACCCAAACCAACCCACCCGAATCCCTTGCGGCCGCGATCACCCCAAACCGTAAACCCTTCCCTTTTCCTTTCACCTCTTGCGCTATATATACACATACATGCATGAGCATTGCTTCACAAAACAAAACACACACAAACCCTAGTTGTGAAACAACCGACGGCAGCCTTTCATTCATCATCAGGGATGCAAACAGCCTTGCTACATCCCTCTCGGTCGCGACAAGTCTTCCTCACTCCTTGCTCTCGGTCGCGATCACCTTCATCATATCCGAATCGGCTCCCATCCAAGTCTCGGCTCATTGATCTTATTATTAAAGGTTAGGATTTATCATTGTTTGCAAGATCATATTTGGATTTATAAACTCTTGATCATGTTTGAATGTAGTGTTATGTTGTTAGCCGATTTATTTATGCTAGTTGCGGTTAAGATGATTAGCGGAATCTAGAAACATTAGGCTGCGTTTTGTGCAATAAAAACTATATGTTATGATTAGGGTTTGCATGGGTGTGATATATATGATGATATATGATTGGTAATTCTGTTCTTGATCGCTTATGTTCAATGTATCGATGGTTTAAGCGGGTTAGATTGTGATAAAGTGATGAATCAGGATGCTGAATGGTGTTTACAGCCAGCTTCAACTTGCTGTAACTTGGTTATTATTTATCGAAAAACGGATTTTCTGAAGTCTAAAACATCCAAGTCTCGGCTCATTGATCTTATTATTAAAGGTTAGGATTTATCATTGTTTGCAAGATCATATTTGGATTTATAAACTCTTGATCATGTTTGAATGTAGTGTTATGTTGTTAGCCGATTTATTTATGCTAGTTGCGGTTAAGATGATTAGCGGAATCTAGAAACATTAGGCTGCGTTTTGTGCAATAAAAACTATATGTTATGATTAGGGTTTGCATGGGTGTGATATATATGATGATATATGATTGGTAATTCTGTTCTTGATCGCTTATGTTCAATGTATCGATGGTTTAAGCGGGTTAGATTGTGATAAAGTAATGAATCAGGATGCTGAATGGTGTTTACAGCCAGCTTCAACTTGCTGTAACTTGGTTATTATTTATCGAAAAACGGATTTTCTGAAGTCTAAAACATAGAGTTTTGAAAAACGCTAATGGCGCTGGATTCATATTTTTCTGAAGTCGTTTGATATTTTTAAGTGGCCAATTAAGTTCAGTAACTGAAGCTGTGAAAATTCTGAAAAATTGTTAGTTGTTTGTCGAGTCGGATCTAATAATCTGTAGAGAGTCGCATCATGAAATTTGTACAGCAACTAGATATGGAAATTTCCGGGAAACTCCCACTGGAATTTTGTTAATTGGACGAACGGTGATTTTTAAATAAATTCTTCCGTGGACTGCAGTCAGAAAGTGACGAATCTGACTGCAGCCTAGTATATTAATATTTATGAATAATTGGTAAAGTATTAGGACTTGAAAATTTATATAAAATTCTACAGTATAGTTGACACCTTCTGTAAAATAATTGGAATTTTTGGAATGTTGGAACTATTTTATAAAAATCCTTGAAAACAGCCTAATTATGAGTTTATAAGCTGAAACTTGATAACTTGCGAATGTATGTACCAAAGTGTTGTATGAATTGATTGTGTTCATGATAAATTGTTTTGATCACTATATTGGCATGATGATACTTGCATGCATGATTTGAGTCTTAGGAATTGTCATTGTATGTACCGCATTGTGTGTTAGTATGTGTAGGACTTGTATGAGTGTGATCGCTCTAAATCAATTGACTTGTTAGGACGCAATTAGCGGTCCCATCATTTGCTACATCTGTGTTACACTAACCGAGCAACTAAAGGTGAGTTCATGGCCCCTAATTTTTTCCGGTTTTAAACAACAGGGGGAGAAACATGTATACACTCTACAACTCTATCTCTTTACGTTATACGAAATTAACGTCGTTAAACTATTCGGTAACTAAGTTAATGTTAATGTACGTTATGGTCACTAAGCAGCTATATCACACAAGTCCTCGACAATCTCTCGGATCGTTAGTATTGGGTTTAGATAGCGGGGAAATTATAAGTAGTACTACTGGGCCCGACAAGCCCCATCCGAGCTAGTCGCGCTAGCCGACCGGTTATGGTCAACGGGTGAATAATTTAGCCTATCTTCGCCATGGTCAGTGATAGGCCTGGCAACACGGAGGCACAACAGTCAGCTTCGATCGCGAACACTTACGTGACATAACTTTAGGCTAGCTACCTATATATATTAACATTGAACTTAATTACGAATCAACAATATTATCCCGGGTTAGGGATAATGGAACCAACAACGTTATTATTCCGGGTTAGGAATAATGGAACATCATTATTATTCCGGGTAAGGAATAATGGAACTATCAGTATTATTCCAGGTCGGGAATAATGGGACTAAATCGTTATCCCGGGTTAGGGACAACGGGGGAAACAAACTCATAACCGAACAAACGAATTTATGAAAACCTGTGAACTCACTCTTCTTTAATGTTGACACTTTATTCTTTACATGTTTCTCAGGACGCTAGGAGCTCTAGGTGCACTCACTTGCATTGATCAAGACATCTTTTTATCGAGTCTCAATTACAAACATTATTTTGGGTTTTCTTTAGTTTTGGCGTTTGTGTTGGCGCCCGTTCCTTTACCTTATTTTTATGCTTCCGCTCAACTTTAAGAACTAATGCTTCCGCTAAACATTGAAACCAAACTAAGGCAATCTAAAATTAACTATTAATGGTTAAACAAATGATTTTTGGAAAACGTATTAACAAATCATATAGAGTCGTTTGACGTTACTAGTGTCTCAGATTCTGGTTTGTTCACACGCCTCGCGGTAAAACTCCGCAAGTGGAAATTGAGGGTGTGACATAAGTGATTGATTCCACACGGATGAACCGAATGAATGATACTGAATAATGATTTCTTTGGGTTGTTTTAAAAGTGATAATTTTTCACGTAAACAGCAGAACGAATCAAAATAAAGTCTTAACGCATACCGGAACGGATTTGTGAAAGACTACTTTGGTTTAAACCCAGTTAAAAGGGTAAAATCAGAATATAAGCGTAAACCGGGTAACGAGAACACGGAGTATAAGTCAATGGACTCGGGGAAAGAGTTATAATTGACTAACAGTGAATACGTAAAAGAATTCGGAAATAGTAAAAATCAACGATCAATGTGTACCGGATAACGGATGCGTAAGCAAAAGGAAGTTAACCTGGAGAATGGGGTATAATCATAATAATGACCATGCAAAAAGGATGTGGTTTAATAAGTTTGTTTGGTTAAATGTGCAAATGGGTCAAAACAATTAAATTTACAAATTTCGGAAATAAATAGTATAAAACATGTTTTGATGGATCCGGGTAGTTGATTTCAAGTTATACATTATGGATAATCGTTTTACGATCAAATAGAAACAAGTTTCGCGTTAAACGTATGAGTGGTTTATAAGATACGGAAGATTTTGTATTAAAAACGGCAAACTTTGAATTTCCTGCAGCAACCCACCGTAGGCTACGGTGGCCTACCATAGCTTACGGTAGGCTCTTGCTGTTGAAGCAGAATGTGCCGACCATAAGCTACGGTGGCGAGCAGTAGCTTACGGCGGCGTCTGAAGAAATTTTTTTGTTTTGTTTTGTTTTGTTGGGCCATGTTTTCATGTTGGTTATGTTTATTTATGTTATATGTATTACATAACTGAAGTTTTAAATAAATTTGTAATGTAGGTGATCTATCTGATGTCGCAGATGATTGATCAAGTTTGTCGATGAACCGAACACTACCAAATTTCAAGCTTCTGCTTTGTTTAGTTGACTTTATGAACAGAATAGTGTTAAAGTGTTTTAAAAAAATAAAGTCTTAAATATTTATAACTTTTAATCAAACTTGTATTTTGAATGTAAGTTTGATTTGCATTACTTTAATGAAATGCAAATCTTATATAAATTTCGATTAAGTAAGCTCGGGTCTTACATTCCAGTATTTAAAACCATATGCAACTTCAAACTTTATCAATTTCCATAGACGTTGATCATGAAACTTCATCTTGAGATTGATACAATTCATCTGAACTAACTCTTCAACATCCCAAAATGGCAACGTCTTGATGTCACTCAAGTACCTGAAGTACTGAACACTAAGCTCTCTCTTTATCGCATAAACATTCAACTCTTCAATCCATCCCCAATTTAGTTTATCCCCCTAGGATTTGTCAACATCACGAGAAAGAAAGCTAATGGAAGTTTGAACTTTCTTTCTTGTGGCATCTCCTTGAACCAAAATTTCTTTGCTGCAGCTATCTCTTCTTTAGATAAACGTTTAGGCATATTTCCTTCTTTCACAGTTTTCTCGACCTTTCTTCTTAAGAAATCACTAGTTGCTTTAGAAAATAACTCTTCAAAGGTTGGGAAGTCATCTGTTCCTTCACCAGAATATTTAGCAGTAGCATCATCGTCAAAATCATCCTCCACGACAACCCAGTCATAATCATCAGCTTCTTACACATACTTATAAAGATAATCATTAGGCTGTGAAGCACTAATGCTGTTTAATTCATCTTCAAAATCAAATACAAAGGATTGCTCGTCTACACCTAACATTTTGGCAATTTCTTCCTTGGTGTAGTTATGAACGAATTCTCCTTCTTCAACATCATGCTCCAAATAGAAAACTCTTTGTGTTTGCACATCAGGACCAACCGATATAGAAACAGCTGTGAGGATTCTTGACTGCTCAGCTTCATTCATAGGGCCCTTCGTCTCCCCCTGTCTTTGGGCATCATCTTCTTGATTAACTAAATCATTTAAGAAGGCATCATAGTCAAAGGATTCATTAGTCTTCGTAGTTTCAACAATCAACCCTATGCCCCCTGATTATTATCATCACTATTGCCCAGATCATCATCGTCTTTCTTACCGTCATTCTTGTCATCGCTTTTATCATCGTCCTTATCACCCTCATCATCATCAGCATCATCTTCATTCTCATCATATGCGTCAATCTCTACGTACATCTATTTTCTTTCTAGGTACTTTCGGTGCCTTTCAGAGATTTTAGTAACATCGACGATTTTCCAACTATCACATAGTTAATTGGCGGCTCTGATTCAGCAACATGTGCATTAGGCTCAATGATAGGCATTGCATCAATCAGATTCTTGCCTTTACCAACCGCAACAGCTTCTTCCTCTGCTTTCTTTGCCCTTTCAACGGCCTTTATCTTCGCCTCTTCGATCTCTATCTCATCATGTTCAGCTGCAAAATTGATATCATATCTCTTGTGGAGCACTTTAAAAAACATATCAAATTTCTTAGCATTTTTGGCTTTTTTTTTGTCTCTAGATCTTTAACCACAAGATGTAACCTTTCATTCTCAGCAGTGACACTAGTAAGCATTGATAGCAAGTGCATGTTCTCTGTTTCAAGTTGTTTGATGGTAGCATCATGTTCTTTGATCTTGTTCTCTAGTTCACCCATCTTTGCATTATCATCCACCAACACCGTAATCCATGCTTCCAACCTCTGTTTATCTTCTTCCAGAAACTTGATTCTCCTTTCAAACTCCTTCAACTTGGACTCTATCTCATTAATCTTGTCATCATTGAAATATCTGCATCAAACCCTTCCGAAAATGGAATATCACCAAAATCATCTGGAAATTTATCAGCCAAAGAACTTCTTGGACCAGATTGTGGTGTAGAACGTTGTTGAAAAGGGGGTGTCGACTGTTTTGGTGGTGATGGTTGTGGAGGTGTGATATGTTGTGGTGAAGGAATTATAGGTGGTTGTATTTGTGGTGGTGATAGTGGTAGTGGTTGTTCCTCAACGATAGGTGTAACCACTTCAACTTTAGGCGTTTTCTTCTTTCCAAACTACTTTCTTGCCATTTTTGCAGTCGGAGAACCAATAGACTTAGCAACATCAGAAGCTTTACTTTTCGTACGTTTAGCTGGTTTCCTTGTAGGCTTAGTGACCACAAATTCTTCGTCAGAACTAGAAGGCATATATGACTCATCATTCCCCAAAACTTTTCTCTTCTTTAATTCTGCTTTCTTAGTTGCACCACCTTCTTCTGGATCGACGCTATCATCAAACGATCCTTCACCATCACCATTATTTCCTTCAACACCTGTAAATGCTTGTTTCTCTATGTCAGCTGCCATACTTTAACATTCTCTTCCTGCACTCTATCATGTTCAGACGTAGCAGAATAAACATCATCATGCACATTCTCAGTTATATTCACATCAGCTTGAACCTCTACATTCACAGGTTCATTAACTTGTACTTCTTCAACCTATGGTAAGTATTATTCGAACTGTAGCACGCTTTCTTTGTTGTGTTGATGATGAGGTTCCAGCAGCTTGCTTCTTTGGAGTTCCTCATCTTCGTTTCTTAGTTTCTTTCTTCTTGTACCAACTACTTCTTTTTGGAATAAACCCTTCCAGACAAGCAACTTCATCCTTTTCATCTCCACTCGTATCTTTTCTCCCATTTACCCATTGGAGGTGCGACATAGTCTTTATCCTTAATAGCTCCAAAGACTAGTTTTGCAACAAGCTAAAATTCCGGCTTCAAGTATAGATTCAGTCGGACCAACATCTCTCTATCTATATGCTCCAACACAAGCTCATCATCTTCTTCCTTTCCCAAGTTAGGGAACAGATCATCTAGCATCATCTGCAAATATTTCGGATACTACAGAAACTTTTCCCTTGTAATGTTCAGCACCATTTGATCAAAAATTAACTTCGTGAAGTTGTATTGCAAGTTTAGTACGAGAGCTGTGATCATACACGTCTGATAATCAACAATGTCGTCAAAACCTCCTTTTCTATGATTGAGAGCATGTATAACTTAGTGCACGAAGAATTTGTAAGGCTTGTCAAGGTTTGCATTCTTGAAATTTGTGACATTTACGTGGCCTTTTTAACCCATGCGATAAAAACATCCCTTGACCATTCTTTCTGGGTAGGCCGTTAGATCACCTTCTTTGTCTTTGAAGTCTAGCACTCTACGTATCAACTCCTCTATGATTTCAACTTCAAACTCTTCACCATCGATCTTTATTGTAGAAACAATAGCTTTCGGATTTTCCCCATATCTAGCAGCACCCCAAAAATGTTCAATATGTGATCGGTAGGCTTTGTGTTGATGAGTTAATGCCTTTGTCACTAGTAATCGTCCCATAAAATCTAGTATATCTTTCAAAGGAGCAATTTCTGGGATCTTATCATCAAGAAGACAACAAATGTTATGAATAGGCTCGAGCGACGTCTTCTTTTCCTGTAAACACAACGATATCAACACTTAGAAAATTTTCGACGAAATTACACAATATTTTAGTGCGAGTTGTACTTGGTGCGGAGTGTACATTTGCACTTCGTACGAAGTGGTACATACTAACATAGCAATTCTGACCAAGGCGCTTCATATGAAGTGGACATCCACTTCGTACGGAGTGGCTCACTTCGCACAAAAACGATTGTTATGAACATCAAAGTGTAAACTTGTGATTTGTATTAAATTGATGGTTCATTAAGGTAGTATAAGTGCCGATTAACACTTCATTGTTATATGTTCAATTTTTTTATTTTTTGGTTACTTTTTTGTAGATCTATGTTTTTAAGTCTGATTTGCCGAAAAGTAAGATTTGACGGTTAAATCTCGGTCGTCTACCTTAACCATTGTAAGAGGTGTGTAGATCAACCCCCCCAAGGTGTATAATGATAGCACTTCATTAAAAATCGCTTAAAAGGTTCAGATCGCACAAGAGTTTCTCCGGACCGCACAAACATTTTTGTCCACTTTGTACGAGTTGGGTGCTTTATATAGGACCTGGTCCACTTTGTACGAAGTGGCTCCTGATTTGGTGCGATGTGGCCAACTCGTACGAACTGGCCCTGAAAACTTCAAATTATTCAATTTTTCAATTTTTTCGAGCATTTTATCAGGTTTCATGGCCCGCTCAGTTAACCAAGTCTAAGTTAATGACCCTAGTTAACCGATTTGTCTACCAAGTCCAAGTTAATGACCTTGGTTGAACACTTTATGACCAAACTGATGTTTTTCGTCAATTTTAAGTTTCGAATTAATGAACTTCTCATCGTTTCAGAACATATTATCATTCCAGATTAGCTCCCATCCCGTAGTTCCTCAGCTTAGCAACTTGTCGCTTCGGACTTTGAAGATGAGTTTTCCATCATCGGTAGTCGAAACTAAGATAGAAATAAATTTTTTTGTATTTTCCAAAGTTTATGCTAAAACACACTGAAAATATTTTTGGGTTTTTTCTGAAATGAAATGTAAACTATGTACAAACATATTTACCGACATATTTTTGTGATTTTGTGTTAGAGGATATCAGTTTTGGGACATATCACTAGTACGGTTAATCTTGATAAAACTTTAAGTTCTCACCAGATTTACTTAGATTGTCAGTATACTGATCCACTTAAACCTCTACACATTTCTCAATTTTTTCAAGATATGTTAGTAATTTTAGGAACATGACTTAAAAGTGTTTCCCACCTAAAAAATACTCCCGTATCGAGGTTCCCTAGATTTCATCTCACATGTGAATATATCTAACTGATATCTATATCTGGGTAATGCGAGACCTTAAGAGCTCAGGTTAGTACCATCGTAATGATAAAGAGATGAAGGCTCGACTTATAGGTGGTGTTCCAAACTTGGAATCTTTTGTACTGTAAATCGTCGTATCTTTTGATATTTTCAATTTTGATGCAGCTTTAGGGTTTTAATGCAAAAGTATTATACAAGTTTTAGGCCATTGCTAACGTAAAATCAAAAGAACTTATATAATACCCCAAATATCAATTATATAGAGACCTAGTATCTTAGAATCTGACATTATCTCAAACGAAATTTTAGAGTACTAAGTCCATATATCCGAGAGATGTAAGCCACAGATTAATCAATTATTCTTTTTAAGTTTATATCTCAAAAACAATTTACTGAATGTGAGAAGCCTACTAACACATCCTTAGTAAGACCTGTTTAACCACTTTTTAAAATTACATTTCTTTAGCATACCGTGATAGTCCACTGATGTACTATCATTTCCTTTTTTCGCACAAAAACTCTTTTTGTCTTTTTTTCCATGTTTTTGTACTTTTTGAATTTTTAAATGTTTTTGTATTTTCCACAGCTATTTTTCCCCCCTAAAATCAAAAACATATTTTGGATTTTTGTTTTTAAAGAAAGAAAATTTTAAAAAATTTAAAACTAATAAAGACACACCGATGAGGATCACGTCAAGTCATCGTCCATCTCAAATTCAACCTCATTTTCATCCCCTGGTGTCAGATTTTTTAAACCGTTTACTTTCAACATCCTTTTGAATTTGCTCTATCAAAAGCTTTAGTGTAAAAATCTACCTTTTGGTCATCAGTGTGGATCTTTTTGAATTCGAACCAACTTTTTCTCATAGCAATCACGGATAAAGTGGTGTTGAATTTCTATATGTTTATTTTTTAGTGTTGAGCCGGATTTTTTGTTATATCAATTGCTGCCTTGTTATCTATGTATATGGACGTATCAAGAAATTGCAGTCCGAAGTCTCTCATCTGTTGTTGTATCCACAAAATTTGGGAACAACAACTAGATGCTGAAATGTATTCAACTTCACAAGTAGAGAGAGCGACCGCGGTCTGTTTCTTATATTGCCATGTTACTAATCGTGTTCCAAAGAACTGGCAACTAGCCATTGTAGATTTGGCAGTAAGTTTGCAGCAACCGGGGTTCGGAATATCCCGCAAGATTGAAGTTGTCGTCGCATGAATACCACAAGCCTGTGCTTGGGCAACCCTTAAGATAGCGCATTATCCTTTTGACGATCAGCAAATGTGAATCCCTGGGATTTGACTGATATCGGGCACTAAGACATGTCAGATACATGATATCCGACCTCGAAGCTATATGATACATCAATGATCCGATCATATATCGATATAATGTTTCTTCGACTTTCACCCCATGATTTTCGGGACAAATGCCGTGACTGATGGCCAATAGGGTTGATGCTGGTGATGTCCCCGACATGTCAAATTTCTCCAATACATCGTGAACATACTTCATCTGATGGATAAAGATACCATTAGGCAACTGATCAACCTGAAGTCCTAAGAAGAACTTCATCTCTCCCATTGCACTCATCTCGAATTTCTTTTTTATGACTTCTTCAAAGTCTTCACACAGCGATTCATTTGTCGAGCCAAAGATGATATCGTCCACATAGATTTGTACGATAATCATATGTCCATCTACTTCTCTGGTAAAGAGGAACTGTCTACTGTTCCTCTGGTGAAACCATTTCCAAGAAGGTGTTGAGAAAGCGTCTCGTACCAGGCTCTCGGGGCCTGGTGTAAACCATAGAGCGCCTTATCAAGTAGGTAAACCTTATCTTTGTTTATCGGATCGAAAAACCCCAGTGGTTGGCCGACATACACTTCCTCTTTAACTTTTCCGTACAGAGAGGCGGATTTCACATCCAACTGGTACACCTTAATCCCTTTCCATGACTCAAAGGCCAGGAATATGTGGATAGCTTCTAGACGTGCGATAGGAGCATAGACCTCAGTGTAGTCTATCCCCTCTTGCTGATGAAAACCTTGGACTATGAGCTGAGCTTTGTTTCTGACTACAATCCCACTATCATCTCGTTTGCACTTGAAAACCCACTGTGTACTGATTTTCTTATGATTATCGGGTAGATCAACAAGCTTCTAGACTCCAAGCTTTTCAAATTGTAACAGCTCTTCCTGCATAGCTTCAACCTAGCTTTCCTCCTGAAGAGCTTCTTTATATGTCTTTGGTTCAACCTGTGAAATAAAACAACTATAAGAAATTGTATCTTGAAGTGGTGCAATTTTAGTTTAAAAACAACTTAGATCCTTATTGATCTGATTTCTCGTTTTTTTCTCCAGTTTGCAACTCTCCGATGATATTTTCTGACGGATGGTATGAATACGCCCTTGGCATCATTTCATTATAGACATTCACTCTACTTTCCAGATTCGTAACATTCTATTCAGCAACCTATTACTTGTTGATGCTTCATTCTGATTGCTAGGACCCGCAGATTGATTAACTAAACTTATGATCTTCTCGGAACCTTCATTGGAACTAGATCCATCATTATCATACGTTAGCTCAACGTCAGAATCAGAATCATCTAACTGATCGAGAAAGGGTGCTGTATTGTTTACAATTGGTTCGACGATGGGTTCTTGTTGAGTATTGCTCGGACCTGCTTCAGATTCATTTATGCCGACTTATGATTGCGAAATCACTAACGGTCTTGGAACTTGCTCTTGATTAGACACTTGATATTGTTCATATAACAACACATGTTCTTCATTTGTTGGTTCATCTGGCAGATCAAAAGAATTCCACAGACTCTCGTAGTTAAACAACCAAGGATCACCATACTTATGTGTTGGAGACGTGTATTTCTGGCAGTCAACGTGTTGAGCTAGAATTACCCGGTTTAAGCTAGGCAGATAAACTCTTTTTCTAGCACTAGCGTATCCCACGAAAATCCATCTAGAGACTTAGTACCGAATTTACCATCTAGGTCAATGACCGTACATGGAGATCCAACGGGCTCCAAAAACTCCAAATTTGGTTTCTCGTTAGTTAAGCAGCTCAAAGCATGTTTTCTTATGATCCTTGAACTGTTAATACTATGTTCAACGTGTAAAAAGCAGAGGCAACTGCTTCGCTCCAAAAGCTGACAGGCAATTTCGAATCGGCAAGCATTGTGCGTGCTGTTTCAATGAGAGTGCGATTCTTCCGTTCAGCTACTCCATTTTGTTGATGTGTATAGAGAGCGCTGGATTCGTGAAGAATACCTTTAGCATTAAAGAATTCGAGCATTTTGTTGTTTTTGAACTTCGTACCATTATCACAACGTATTCTTCTGATTGGCTAATGGTATAAGTTCTCCAATTTTCTGAAGAGGATCATGAGATTTTCAAACATTTCGTCTTTAGTCTCCAGAAATAGAACCCATGAGAATCTTGTGTAGTCGTCAGTAACAAGGCAATATAGATCACCAGATATACTTCAAACATTAATTGGCCCAAACAAATCCATATGTAACCTTTCCATTGGCAGCTTTATAGAGTTCAGTAGTTTTCTTGGATGAGATTTCTTGTGCTGCTTTCCCTTCTTACAGTTGATACAATCGTCATTCAAGTGAAAACTCTTAGATTCACACCATCCACCAGATTGTTGTGCACCAGATAATTCATCTTCCATAAATGGATATGACCCATCTTTCAATGCCATAAGATTGATTCCTTTTATGTCACCTTTGTTACAAAACATTGACCTGTTTTAGACGTCGTGGATGCAACAAGAATCAAGGACATGGAGATCATTTTCTCGTGGAGCGCGCATGAGGATCCACTACTCGGAATAATCCCAGCTTTAGAATGAGGCACTCTTTATCATTAAAGTGAGTTGTGAACTTCTTATCGCAAATCTACGAAATGCACAGCAAATTGTTCTCTAATTATGCGATGTAGTTGACTTTATCAAAAGATACCATGCCGTTCGTGAGAATTCCTTATCCGACTATACGACTTCCTTGAGTACCCGCAAACCCTACATAGCCTCCTCGAATACCTTTGGTGTTTGGAATATCAAATTTTTGTTCATAAATGTTTTTAATTTCTTTTCTTACTTCAACACCCTGTCTAACCTTTGACTAAGTTTTGTCTTTTGTTTTGGTTGGCATAGTGGATGTCTTCTCAACTGTAGAAGATTGGATTTGACTATCCAAGTTTATGCCTTAGAATATGCTCTTTTTGGGTAAAATTTTGAATCCTTTTGTTTGTTTTTCCTTGATGATTCACCAACTTCAAAGTTTGAAAAGTTTGCAATTGTTGGCTTCACATTTTTTATGGATTCATTATTTCTCTTTAAGATCTGTGTTGGCACAAACTCAGGACCTTTTTGTCTCACATCCTCTGTAGACTTTCTCACACCATAAACAGGTTTTGGATTGTTTTGGGAACATTGTCGTGCAATATGCCCTACTTTGTTGCATTTATAGCATTCCCTACTGTCATTTCCAACAGAGGAATCCAAGGCCTGTTCACGGAGTTCCTTTTTCCCTTTTAAATTCATCATTTGACTGTTTACCCAATTCTCTTTCTCATTCACAGTGCTTGTTCCAAAAACAAAATCAATTTTCCTTTCATAATTTATTTTTTGAAACCTTTTGTCATTTTTCTTCTTTTCATATCCCAAACCTTTTCTCTTGTTCTCAAGATAATCCTTTCCCTTCTGATAGTAATTATTGTAAACTCTTTTAGGTTTGGAATAGAATGAAGCATTTTGTTTTTCAAGATCAGCATGACCGACTTCAACCAGCTTGAAAAATTTATAAATACGATCAAGATTTACATTCTGAATTGGGAATTCTTCACCAGAATACAGTTTATCTGATCCATTCATTTTGTAAACAACCACATTTGGATTATCACTTTAATTGTTTTCTGATGTTGAAACATAATTCTTATGAAAGTTGTCTTCGTTTTCAGAACGTGACTTTGATTCTGTCTTTTCAAGATTTGACTCAGCACTCTCAGAATCAGTGCTATGAACTCATTTCCCAACATTTTTTCGACAACATTTTTCACAACATCTGATTGGCATTCATAGGTTATATCAATAGCTCATTTTTCTTTTTCATTTTTAAGCTTTAGATTAAGCGCCTTTTCCACCCCATCTGGATATTTCTTAGCATAATTGTTCCACATAGGAGGTGGACGTTGATTATAACCCAGACCTTTGTTTTGTTTATCAGATTCATTTTCTTTCTACTCGGTTTTCTCAAGTTGTTGTGGAAGAATATGATCAATTACATAAGAGGAAGTTGATAACTAATCAACAATTTGTTGACTCGTTCAGACTCAATCTTTATGGCTTCAAGTTTAGTTTTTAGCTTAGTAATGGTATCTATGTGAATCTTAATCGCCATTTGTTTGTCCATTACTGTAGCTTTTAACATTGAGTTTATTGCCATGTCCTCTCTACTGACTTCTTGAAATTGTTTGATTGATCAGCTTAATTTATCATAAGTATCTATTGTGTCTTTTATGTCACTTGAAAGATTGTCAGTATATTTTTTGAGCTCTTTAATTTCTAACTCCTTTTCTGAGCATTCGCTGCACGACTCTAGGCATTTCGTGCATGGTTTCTCAATTTCTTTAATCACAACCTTGACCTCTTTGACTGACTTAACGACCGACTCTTTCATTCCATCTTTACTGAGGAGGAGATATCTGAGGAGGAGAAGTTTTATGATATATCACTTTCTTGCAGTAATCATCACCGAAAGGATTATGATTACCCTGCACTTGTCGGTTTGGGCACTCTCTTTTAAAGTGTCCTTTCTCTCGGCATTTAAAACATGTTACCTTTGACTTATCAAATCCTAATTTTCCATCCAATCTTCCCAAATAGTTACGCCCGGTTATCTCAATGAAACACTGAGCTATTCTAACTATACTAGCCATGCACGATTTGACGTCTATCAGTTCTAATTCTTTGGGGTCGATTTGATCGTAATCCTCTTTAGTCATGTTAGGATTTCCGATCTTACCATCCACCAGGCTCTCTATGATTCAAGCACTGATGCGAGTAGAGCCATGTGTGGTACAACTGTTTGTTCGTTGAATTTTGTGCATTTTCCAAATTGACAGCTAGTTACACTGAATAATTCTCTTACTAGGATTAGATTGGTTGTTTTGGCAGTTGTTGAAGTTAGAGCTTTGGGATGATTGTGGGGTAGATGGAGTATTCGGATCATAACTTTGAAATGAGGTAAAAGCAGTTTTGTTGCTTGATTGATTTGGAACATTCATCGAGTTAGCACTGAAAGCCGTCTCTATCTTCGGGCTTTGAATGTTGGCAGGTGTACCTCCCTTGTAATACAAATTAATATCCTATTGTGCATGCACTCCTCTAGATTTTGCCATTTTTTTGCAATTCTAGCTCGTGAGCCTCAAGCTTCTCAATAAACTTTGCTAAGGCCATTTTTTGCCATTTTTTGACCACTCGCCTTCTGGCAAAGCATCTGCCAACTTCTCTACCAGATCTTTATCATTTTTATTAACACCCAAATGCTTCATTTCCACCACGAGGTGACAATACCTCTCTATGAGCTGTTTCATTGTCTCTCCTTTCAATAGATGAAAGATGTCAAACTCTTTCTTAAGAAGTGATTGTTTGCTCTTGATCATCTGCTTACTTCCTTGAAATTTGAATTTTAGTGCGTTCCAGATGCTTTGAGCAGTGTTATTATGTTGAAACAAAGTGAATATATCTTCCTTAACAGCCAGTTGCAGTATGTTCATCATCTTCTTTTCACATTTGAATAAATCCTTTTCTTGATCATTGTATTGCATCAATACTTTCTCGAGACCATTTTTCCCACCGGAACCTTATATCCTTCCTCTATAGTGTACCAGTTTTCAAGGTAATTAGCTTGTACCCAGTTTAATCTTCAAGATACATCAGTTTTGGCCGCTTAGCCATAGTGCCCATTTCATTATCTAGGTTTAAGTTCTGAGCGGCTGCGGTTGTACCTTCGGAAGTAGCAAACGTGTTATAAAATTCTTCTTCCATTTTTATCAGAATATTTGTTTAACACTTGTTTGGTGCGAAGTGGGTTTTGTGCAATGTGGCACTTCGTGCAAAGTGGGCACAAAATATTCCCAAAATAATTTTGGTCACTTCGTGCGAAGTGATAAAGACTATTTTAAAAAACATAATGCGAGTTGTCAATTCATACGAAGTGGGTTGTCACCTAGTGCGAAGTGATATTGACAATTAGAACGAAATGTATTCACAGTTTCGTGTTTTTTGACAATTCGGTTGATTTTAGTTCTGATCTTTTCAAGGGTTTGATAAAAATGGTTTTTACGTATAATACTTAAAAATTAGTCTATTTTGTCCATGAATTCATTTAGATCCGATAAAAATAAGAAGACGTAGTAGAATTAGAACTCTTCAATGGCTGAAACTTGATCAAATGTCTTCAAATCAGGCCTTCAGGCTCTAATACCACTTGTGGGGGATCGACTCTCCTCCGAAAGCACAGGACCCGACTTTAGCTAATTAACGTGCACGAAATTCATCATCAACTAGTTGAAAAGATTAATTTTATTGTTTCAATGCTGCTGCTTCATTAATCTTGAATAAACGTTTACAGATCAGAAACAGTACTGACAAGGCTTCGCCTTACAATCAGAAAAATAGCTCAGGACTCAATACCCCATCTCAGCTATTTATAGACATGACAGCTTTGCACGAGTGGGTCTTGCCACTTTGTCCGAAGTAGACTTCGTACAAAGTGAACTGCTTCACTTCATACGAGGTGAGCAACACTTTGCACAAAGTGGCCCAATAACATACCAAACATTAATAAGTCTAACATTTTAGCCCTGTTACATATTCGACATGACCCTAAGACCTAGGCTATAGACATTATGCACCAACACTTTTTAAAACCATGTATTTTTAACATAATTTTTAATACCATTTGTTTTTTCTATAACTGTTATATTTAAAAATCTTCGAAAAAACCATTCGTTTGTTTAAAGTTGTTCATTTTTTACCTTTTTTTAACAATCATTTGTAAACTTTGTATTCTATAATTTATTTATTGTCGATAGTGTGACACTCGACAAAATATCGGTAATTCTGTACAACTAAAACAATCAATATATTATTTATTTTCGCATACTTGACTTGATTTTATTTAAATAATTCTTGAAAAGTCTAGGATTGTACAGTATCATAGTTTAGTATGATAACAAATCCGCCACAATTCGAAACTATACAAAACTACGTTCTAGACTGGCGGTAGAAATGCGAACACACTATTCATACTAGGACTAGTCGCGGTACAGCCCAACATGGCAAAAAAAACGAGACACGAAAATATGTCCGCAACAGATATTACATAAAAACATTAGTTGGAATAACTTACAATTAATATTTTCCAGAAAATTTATATAAACACTAAATTGTCTTGTCCATAGACAAATTCAATGATTCTGGAGTAGTGTACAACACTCCGAAGAACAATACAGCTAACATACAAAATTCAAAAAATAAATATTATTTATCATAAATCAAATATAGGGTATTGAAAACAACACAAAAATCGTTATATAAACTTTATTGTTTAAAGCTACACAACTTGTTCAATAACTACCGGGTAACAAAACCAGTACAAAATTTATAACCAGAATAGCAAATTTACTAGTCTGGTGAACTAGTTAACGAATTTTGGACATCAAAAATATCACAAAGATGGATATATAAACATTTCTGTATAAGTAGTATAATTTGTCGATAATGAAACACGAGCCGAATTCGCTACCCGAACAAGAAAACAACTAGTCTAGTGAACTAGTTACCATGATTTAGCATACAAAACATTGTATAACTTACCATTTATACACTTTATTTTTATAAGAAACATAAAAATTTATAATAGTTTATAAAATATAACAACTTTTATAAAAATAAACAAACCATAGTGGGCTTTCCACTAACTTATTTGTGGTGTGTTGTAAGTCTTATAAGCAAGATAAATGTTTGGACAGATGTAAGAAGTTGTTTGAAACATTTCTCAAGTCTTGGAGCTTTGGATCTTCACCTTTTCATCATCTTCGTCTTTTTTTTTCATTATCTTGTCTAAGGCTAGTTGTAAGATCTAAATCTTGTACTTATATTTTTTTGTTATTTATATTTAAACACAAATGTACAAGTAATCATCTTAAAAGTTCATCTAAAAATCACATAAAACTAAACAAACTAATATGATTATATGTTATTTTTGATGATTCTTGATAATCTTTGAAGTTATGATTATGTAGTAAACTTGATCTTCAATCTTCATGTTTAAAAGTATGATCTAAACACATGCATGTTTAGATCTAGAAAGATCCATTAACTTGAATATTATGAACTTGTAATCTTGCTTAAAAATGTTTTTATAAAACATATAGTACATAGATTTATATAAAAATCATGTTACAAAAATAAAGTCTTGAAAATATATAACCAAGTTTACATAAAGCTTTTGTATAAACTAAAAAGTTTACATGAACTTGTTAAGAAAAATAAAGATGAACACACTTTAAAACATGATTTTTGAATTATATAAAGTTGCATACAAGTTCATAATACTTCTTATTAAGATTTTAAGTTTATATTGTTATTATGAAAGATTGGAAAATTGTTGAGTTGAAAAATTTATAAAAATCATGTTTATAAACATGGGAAAAGTCCATAGTTTAGGAGAAACTATGGAAAAAATTTTATAAAATTTAATCATAATTGAAGTGTGTTTAACTAAGGATTATTTTGATAAAATAATGATTAGAAACTTTAATCAAAATTATACAAGTTTTTGGGTGAAAAAGTTTAAGTTAAAAATCACTAGATTTTCTTAAATTGAAATGGTTAAATATATATTTTTTGGGATAAAAATATATATTAGAATCACCAAACCTGTGTGTATATTTTGTGTATAAATTATATGTATTTAGTTAATGAGGAATGCATATAAAATACATATTTACACAAAAATACTAACCATAAACAAATACTTGAAAGTTGACAAGTATTAAAAATATATATGTCCAAACTTGGCCAAAACAAACATATCGGACAATTTAGACAAAACGGATAAAACGAACAACACGGACGACACGAACAAAACGAACGACACGAACGAAAACGAACACACGAACTGACACGCGAAACATGTATATATATATACACATACTAGTTTTTATATATTAAACTAAACAAAGTAAGTTATATAAAATTATTAGTAGTTTTTATAAACTTATATTTTATATAAAAGCATAAGTAAACTTTAAAATTTGGGCTAAGCCATTTACATAATCAAATAGGCTAAGCCCATTTATATAATCAATTGGGCTAGGTCCACTTTTATAATCAATTGGGCTAGGCTCACTTTTATAAAATTCAATTGGGCTAGGCCCACTTATATATTTCGATTGAGCTAGGCCCACACATATAATTCAATTGGGTAGGCCCACACATACAAATCAAATGGATTAGGCCATTACACTTAATTTTGGGGTAGGCCCATTCAAACTACAAAATACAAAATATATATGAAATACATATTAAGAAACAAAAATACAAACGAATACAAGTCTAACAAAAATTCAAGAGAACAACTTGTACAAAAACAAAACGTAAGCTAAGTGTCTAACGAGATTAGAACACTTGTATTTTATGTCGCGAACTCAAAACCAAATATTATCTAGAGGTTTGCACGAAGCACAAATATGTGAGTTCATGTTTCCCGTTTTATTTAAATGTTTTATAGTTTTAAACTCTCAGGTGATGATACATGTTACAATGGTATGGTTAAGCTAGTTCATGAAACAAACATAAGATCATGTGCGATAGGATTGTATCAAGGGGTCATTAATGTATATCCAAGTACCGAGGAACGAAAGGGATAGATCTGGCGATCCCCACTCGTATCGGCACAACAGAGTTTGTTAGCGTGCTTTTGTGTCCAAAACGAGTGTCTCAGACACAATTTATCGTCTAAGTTTTGGTTGCCCCTATGTTGGCATACATATTAGTGTCCTTGCAAAACATTAATGATCAACGATTTCATTAAGGCTTTACATACCGGGTTTTCAATACAATATTTCAAATGTTTTAAAGATTCATTTGATTCAAAAGAAGCGCATGAATTCATCAACTTTGTTGACGTTTTCAAACTTAACATGTATTTCAGGTAACTAGTGGACAATTTTGGAAAAAACAAGTTTCATGGGATTAAGAAGTCAAGCGATAAGATGTCATCCACTTGACATAGACTTTGGTTCACATGTCACGCCCTCGTGCGAAACATGTAACACAAAGTTTTAGTTGTTTTAAAAATTATGTGTTGTAAATTTGTGTTATAAATTTCTAACAATATAAACAAAGTTATAGTTTGTATTTCCTTTGAAACAATATGTAGTTTGTGAACGTGTTTTAAATTAATCATATGGATGAACATCTTACTTTTAAATTAGATGTTTACTTGATTGAATGCAATGATTACCGCTCTGATCACACCTCGTTGTTCCGCTATGACCGGGTGTGACAGATAGCAAAAATAAACTTCAAAAAATGAACGATTTTAAAAATCAAAGAAATTTAAAAAAGAACAATTTAAGAAAACGAACGCTTTTTTTTGAGGATCTAAAAAACCGGCGTGTATAAAAATAAAGCAAAAGGTACTAACATTTATGTTAAAAATATAAGGTTTTAAAAAGCGTATGATTTTAATAAATAAAAGGTTTTAAAAATGAACGAATTTTGAACAAATGAACGGTTCAAAATATCAAAGGTTTTAAAAAAGATAAACGATTCAAATAACGTTTGAAAAAAAATGCTGTACAAAAACAATTATAAAAGGAACACTTTAAAAATAAACGATTTTAAAAATAAACGACTTTAAAAAGTGAATTGTTTAAAAATATGATTTTAAAAAGAATGGTAAAAATGAACTATTCAGTTTTTTTACAACGAAGAATTTAAAAAAGAACTATATTAAAAACGATAGACGGTTTTAAAAAGGTTAATAAAACATTTTTTTAAATGGCATTTATAAAAAAATAAATTGTTAAAGAAATATGTATTTATTTGTATATTTAAAACATATTTTGTTAAAAAAATAATCGTGAAATACATAAATAAAAAAAATTAAGTAATCACACAAATAAAAATACTAAAACAACTTTATAACTTACATAAACAACCCCTAAGCTATAAAAGGACCATAATATTGTTAGGCTTAACTTGTAAAAAGTAACATAGTTAGTGTTAGGGTTTGATATGTCAAAAGATTTCTTTTTGGGCTGAAAAAGTTAAACTAGTTAAAGTAAAGGGGCCAAAATAGTATTTACTCTTAAAAATAAATAACAATTATTTTTTTTGAAATATAACAATTGTTTCTAATATTATCATTTTAATACAAAGAAAAATAACCATATGTTACATTTATTTAATAAAAATTTAGGTTAGGTTGGATTGTGAATGTGTATTAAAAATTGAGTTGGGTTGGGTTTGTGTAAGAGAGAATTCATTTTTTATTAAAGTTTGGGTTGAATACGATTGGATTGTGAGTGTTGATAGTTTAATTAACTATGTTTATATAAACATAATGGGCAACTGAAGGTTCAATTTGGTTATGATTTAATTGATAGCATAACATAAGTTTCAATTGGGTTTATGAATTAATTGGCCACATGATAATTTTTCTTGAGCCGATCCATACAAACGTGTTTACAGAAAAACCAAGAACCGATGGTACAATGTAGATTGAGCAAAGTGGTCGAATAGTGGGGATGAGCAAGGTATTGGACCGGTACCGAAAGTATCGGTCTGGAGAAATGGAAAAATGGGTATCTGTATCAGCACCAGAAAATAGTCGGTATGGTACTGAACCAGTTACTGGTAACTCAATCAAAATACCGGTACCGTACCATAAGCAGATTTTGAGGTAGAAGCTTTATTCACATATATATGTATGTATACAGGGGAAGGTTTATTTGAGAAGAAATTTAATGTGAGAAGAAAAAAAAGAAAGGATATAATGGTAAAACATTAAATAGTTTATAAGTTCTCTCATTAATTATGTTATCTCTCATTAATAAAGCAAAAACATTTTATCCTACACATTTCAAAATTTATCCTACATATGTCTTACATTTACTGGAATTTACCCTACACACATGTAAATTTATCCTACACATTTCAAAATTTATCGTACACATACTAAAATTTATCGTACACATATCGAAAATTGTCCTACACCATAAATTATTTTATCTTGAAAGAGTATATGAAAAAAATAAGTTATAAGTTTAACTAATTAGCTAATTAATGACAATTATAGATTTACATATATGCCCTTTTTCATAACATTAAATACACACATTAAATAAAGTAAATGGAGAATTTCTATTGGTTTAAAAGTTATACTTTTTATTCTTACGAAAATTTTCTTCTCATTTGAACTCTCCATTATGTATATATATACATGTATATATATATATGTATATATATATTTATATTTACATGTATGTATATATATATATATGTATACATGTGTGTATATATATATATACAATAACCATATAAAAAAGGGTCGTATTATTGGCACACCAACCATTCTTAAATCGACACCTTCAATACGGGTCATATGGGTAGGTCTATACGACTCATATATGGCTAATAACAATTCCCAAGGTCAGTCAAAGGCTCATACTGTCATCACGTGTAAACTCTATACGCCTCGTATAAGGCTATACGACCCGTATTAAGTACGACATAGTCCTTCGGTCACTCAACAATGACAAAAAATGACGGATGTGATATTACCTCAGCCCTATACGCATCGCATAGGGCTATACGACCCGCATTGGCATCTGAAATTTGATTTCAACTTTCTACCTTTATAAACGACAAAGGAGACGATGAATTTCATTGAATCTTCTTCACTTCTTTCTTTCTCTCAAAATTTGAGTTCAACTTTCTGCCTTTATAAACAATTGTTGTCCCTGATTCTAGCGATAGGAGAGTAAAAGATGATCACGCGGAGAAGGTCGTGTCCGACTTTCGTTCTTATCATAAGCAACTGTTGTTGCCAAACCGGAACGAGGTAAGCATTTATTTACTTATTTCGTATTAGACATTAAATTTACTATTATCTTTTTCCTGTTGGTTTTTTTTTGTTTACTGTTCCTAGCAGATCGTTGTTGCTAGACTTGAACGAGGTAAGCATTTATTTACTTATTGAATTAGGCGTTAGACTTACCATCATCTTTTAACAGTTAGTTTTTTGTCAGGTTGTCATGCCTAGCGGTCGATTATGGTTACGGTTGTCTGGGTTATGCCTCGTATGGACAAGAAAACTATGACAACAACTTTTTTGTTAGTGATATTTACCCCGTACAAGAAGACGTTGGTGAGCCTTCTTACGCACAAGAGTCATTGGTTGACAAGAAGCACGCATAACAAGAGGTTAGCGGGTCTTCTTACCCGCAAGAGTCATTGGGTGACGAGCAACCCGCTTACCCGGAAGTTTCGTACAAAACTAATCATGTATGAATGATATATATTTTGTTAAAAATATTACTATGAATGTTCTATATTTTCAAAATGTATTATAAATGTTATATATTTTTGTAAAAAAGTTATTGTAAATGTTGTATTTCCATTTATGATGTTTAGGATTTTATGTCCCATGATGAGTTGGAAGTTTGGGTAATATAAAGGGGTTTAGATAACCGATACGTTATTGTTACTAAATGGTCAAATACACATTGGATATGGCTCCAATGCTACCGTAACGATGAGCATGAGAGTAAAGTCACACTTTAGAAAACTAGCAGCAAAAAATGTGGATGCCCTTTTATGGTGATAGGGCGTCACGACCAAAGTCGTCGCGCTTGGCGGATAGTTTATCTACACAAGATTTATATTACAAAACATAACCATGACCCTGCTGAATATTTGGAAGCTTACGCGTATTCAAGGAGACGCACTCGTAATGAGTTTATATTGGTGCAAAAGCTGACAAATCAAGACATAGATCTAGAAAGCTATAACCGAATAGAACCCTGAAAACAAGTATGTTCCAAAGGACATAGACAACACTCGCCAAAAGATTAGGGCCCTCCAGTTCGATAAAAAAGTGTCTCCCATGTAGAGATAGGAACAAATCCTCCAGGAGAAACAAATGACATATTACATATAGTCGGATCCCTCCACCAACGCAGTTGAGAATAGATTTTTTATCATAAAAATCCTTTGAAATGTGGCAGGCCTTCCCGTTGTGCTTACGATCGATGTGACCTAGAAAACTAACATGTACAACCTTCCATTTTTTAAAGTTGTGGGTATGGCGTCGAAAAACCAGACCTTTTGTGTTGTGCTTGTAGTTCTTTCAAACGAGTAGAAAGTAACATACGTCTAGGTCTTGGAGAGGATCATGTCTATATTGCACAAATGCATGGAGCCGCAAGTAATTCTTATGGAAGAGACCAAGCCCTGTTAAACGTCTATCAAAAAATATTCCCGAACGCACACAAATATTTTTTCAGGTTCCACATTAAAACATCATAAAATGCTGCAAGAATTCTTTTACTCAATCAGATTTGGAAATCTTTATTCGTTCATGGAAAACAATGTACGAACTCTGAACGAGGAACTATTCGACTATAACGTCACCAATCTTCAGAGACACCTTATCAGTGACCAACGTAGACGTAAATTTTTTTCTTATTTATACATTCTTTTAAATAGATACATAATTTGAATATGTTCTATATTTTCAGATGTTTTTTACCTATGGGATAACTAGTTAAAAGCAACTTGACATAAATTTGTGACTGCATGTACCAATCGAACAATCAACTTTTACCAAACTATGACAAATAGAGCCGAAGACACACATGCTGATTTAAAACGTCAGCTTAATTCACCTAGATACAGTCTGGAAACCCTGGTGAAAAAGGTCGACACGTTGGTATTAAAACAATACTTACTAATAAAGTAAGATTTGGAAGAAAGTAACACCAAGCGAAAAAACCGCCACCTTACGATTCCTTTGTTACGCAACCTACTTCGTAAAGTTTCTATCCATGCTCTTAACCTACAAGAAACAAGCTAAAATGAAGACTACCCACCTTGCAGTCATTTAGATCAACATGTGGAACCAACTGTACATGGGTTGCGGGTTGCTCTACAGGTACTTATAAGGTTTTTTAAGATTTATTATATTATTTTAATATGCCTATGGGTAATTGTTTTTTTTTTGCATAACGTATTATTCGGCTCGATGATATAGACATTTTCAAGAGAAAACTTGACTTGAAACCATCAAGAATTGATAATGAAGACGACGTTGATCTAGAAAAAGTATTCGATGACGTGCTACGGAAAATGTGTTATGAACCCCTTCAAGTAAATAAAAGCATGATATGGAAGATCAAGGCAGGTGTTAAACCCACTGGTGTGTGCCAAAAAAACCGCCTGTCGTATAAGCAAACACTCACATGCGTCCAACATTAAAGGTCCAACAACAAAGGAGAGAACATTCTGCTAGATAGGGATGGGCTTTTTTTTTCCAAATACACTACCGTATCCGTACCGATCATAAGTACTCGATACATGTATCGGTATCTATTTTTATTGATTTTGGTATTCGAACTTTCGATATTTGACAGGTAAAAACGGGTACTAGTGCCGAATTTTATAGAGACCTTTAAAAGTTTTTTTATATTAAGTCTTATTTTGTATTATGGTATTTTTTATTCCTATTGATTTTACATATAAGGTACCTGTATCATATTGGTACTCGTACCAACTTTACCTATTTGGTACTCGTAATATATTGGTACTCGTATCTATTTTACCTATTTAGTAACCGTACGAATGCTCAATACTAAATAGAAACAAAATGGTACCAAAGCGGGTACCGTACCGAAATACCCGTACCGTACCAATATGTACGGTATTTGGTACCCATTTATGTTCGAATAAGGTACCGATATTTTTGGTACCAGTACGGGTACGAATATTGTACCAATCCCAACCCTACTGCTAGACATAGCTTAATTGGACCTTCCGAACAAAGCAGGTGCGACCCTCACGACACAGCTCTCACGTACCCTCGTAGGATTCTCTAACTCCACCTACTTCTACAATGTCTCAAAAGTCTCAATGTCGTTAATGCGACGCGGACGGCTTCCCAAAAGTGCCACGCAAGGACCATGGGTTTTGTTAATCCAGGTGGATGAATCGGTTGAAGATGTTCTCAAATACAAAAATCAAATTCTGGAACTGTTCCACGGGTACATTTCATGTATAAAAGATGTCAAACCGGATGGAGAATGTGGGTTTCGGGATATGACTGTGGGTTTAGGGTTTGATCAAAGCTACGGCGGAAACAATGAAATGTGGGAGTACATTTTTAACAGGGATGTACTAGGAGACTATGATGCACAGTAGAAGAGAATATATTTATCGGAGGTGGGAGACCATCCATGGAACATTGGATGGAGATGCCCCAAGTAGGACTCCTGTTTGCCCATAGATTTTTTCACAACTTAATTTTCTGCTAGGCCCGGACTTGGGTTTATGCGTGACGATTGGATAATAGTATCACAATTTGAAGCGAGGTAAAGGAATATGATAAAATACTACTAATAAGACTTGAAATTATATAAATGAAATATATAACATCTTGTTCGGTACAAATATCCCACAAGGTAGGGTCGAAATGAAATGGAGTTTAGACATTATAGATCTTTTAGCCAAGAAGTCGCAAATTACGAAGCTTTATCGCTATCCAGCCTACTAATAATATGTAGTTTATGCTGGTAAATACTATTAACCGACTCTTTTGAAAATCATTTGATATATATATATATATATAAACCGTGTGGTAATTATTTTATTTTTACATTGGGATAGATTTTTGTTACTAGTTTTACATGATTGTCAATACAGTTGGGTACTAGAATCAAATGCCGTACTTAGTCAATATACACATCATCATTAATATATGTGTCTATCAAGTGTATGCCTATACCCCGCGCTTATTTTATATGGCCATTATTATAGTTAATGAGTCGAGACGCCGGGACACGGTACTATTAACCCCCAAGTGTTTAATGTTAACATGAAAAACATATTAAATCGGGTTATTACATTTCTATGACATCATTCGCCCTTTTGTAATTCCAAATGCCATATTCCAAGTTTTCAAATAAAAACAGGCTAAAAGTATTTACCTTTGCTAGCTGATATATATGAGTAATTAATCATTGTAGCAAAGACGTATTCAAAGTTTATTAATCCAAGATGCGATTATTTGGAGGGTTCTATAGTCTGTAACTAACAGTTAATACATGTTAGAATATTTATGGGTCATTGGTAAGTCTTTGAATTTGACCATTAACTTGGAATTACACTCGGTTCCGCTAGATTAAACGTTGACCAGATAGATTGTGATTTATACCTGTCCAAGTAAGAAGTTCTCGTGTGATACGGGTTATTTAACCAAACATTTTGACTTGGAAAGGTTTGACCCGATACAACTAGTTTATTTGGTTTATGCCACTTTAACTAGTTGTGCGCGTAGAAACGGGTTTAGGTGTTCAAATAGGTCTATGACAAGTCCGACATGTTTGAATATATATTTTTATGATGTTATATAAATAGCCTCAAAGTCAGAATGTAGGTTACATATACTTACAACTGTTTTATTTGCTTTTACGCCAAAATGGCATTTTTGACCTTTGAAGAAGTATATGTATTACTCGTCGTTTGACCCGTTTAAACATGATGATCATGAGATATAATTGCAGGGAATTATACCCTACGATATAATGATCATAAAGGAAAATTTAATCAGGTTTTGACTTGACCAAAATGGTTAGAACACAAGGTTAAAACAAAAGTTAAACTGCTTGACTTTCGGATAATTCTAACTACAAAACTGAAATCGATTAGAGAGAATACTTATTAGCACTTGGAAGAACTATTGGAACTGAAGAGGGAGGCACCTAATGATCAGAAGCTGCTATAAAGATGTTTTAAGAAGTGAAGTACAAGGTGTGATGAAAATGTGGTCTAAGGAGTCCTATTTATACTAAACCTAGAGCTCCCAAATCATGACAAGTGTCATCAGATATGTTAAGTTTGTGACTGGAGTTCGTCTAAATGTTACAAGGTGAGATAAGGTGGCAAGAATCACGAGAGAGGTGGTACAATAGCAGACTGCAGCTTGCAGCACAGATTTTGTTGTCAACGACCCCCTTTCAGACCACAAGGAGTGCATCTTACGGTCTGTAAGGGACCCTGCATCACCTTATTCTTTCAGACATCCTTGCGGACCACAAGGATTAGTCTTTACAATTCGTAAGGACCTTAGGTGTGCAGTTTATTTTTAAATCCCTTGCGGCCAAAACTTTGTCTTTTTGGCATTTTTAGCCCCTCAATTATTATTGATGTCCCTTTTTATCATAATTGGCCCATTTCCTTCAACATATCGGAATTATATGGAGAGTTTAGACACGTGTGACATTTGGATTCGATATAGTAATTCGGGTTGTTACATCCCCACCCCCTTAAAAGAAATCTCATCCTGGAGATTTTATTCAAATCATTGGGGGTACTTCCATCTCATGTTTGATTCAGTCTCCCATGTGTATTCAGGGCCACAACGGGTTTCCCATTTTACCTTCACGATGGGGATCATTTTCTTTCGAAGCTTTTTAACCTATCGATCCTCGATCGACAAAGGTTTTTCAATAAACCCTAATCTTTCATTGAATTGAACATCATGATGAGGCATTGCTAGTGACTCTTTGGCCAAGCATTTCTTCAAACTCAATATATGGAATATATCATGTATTCTAATTAGTTCCCAAGGTAGCTTAATCTTATAAGCAACGAAATCGACACATTCGGCTATCTCTCGAATGGTCGAATGTATCTTGGGCTTAACTTTCCCTTCTTTCCAAATCTCATGAAACCTTTCTATGGTGCACTTTTAACAAAACTTCATCTCCAATTTGGAACTTTAGAGGATTTCTCCTCTTATCAACACAACTTTTTTGCCTATCATGGGCAGCTTTGAGCCTATCACGTATTTGTATATTCTTATCCATTGTTTTGAGAACTATCTCAGGCCATGATAATTGATTTTCTCAAACTTCGGCCCAGCATACGGGCGTTCTACACTTTCTTCCATATAAAACCTCAAACGGACTGGCCTTTATACTAGTGTGATAGCTATGATTATAGGATAATTCAATCAATGATAGATGATTATCCCAACTACCACTTAGATCGATAAGGCAAGCTCTCAGCATGTCTTCCAGAGTTAGGACTGTACGCTCACTTTGATTATCAGTTTGTGGATTGAAAGTCGTACTGAAATTCAGGCGTGTGCCTAGCGCCTACTAAAAGCTCTTCTAGAAATGGGACGTATATCTAGTATCTCTATCACATACTATTGATAGTGGTACCCCATGGAGAGATATAAAAATGTCAGCATACAATTTGGCCAATTTATCTGAACTGAAAGTTTCTTTAATTGGCAAGGAATGGGCTGACTAGTTAGTTTGTCGACTATTACCCAAATTGTGTCGTTGCCATGACTTATTCTAGGTAACTTGGTAATTAAATCCATTGTTACCATTTCGCATTTCCATTTGGGTATTTCTAGTTGTTATAGTAAACTTGACGGTTTCTAGTGTTTGGCTTTAACTATGAAAACGTCAGGCTTTTCGCTACATAGGTGGCTATGGATTTCTTCATGCCCATCCACCAATAATTCTTCTTTAAGTCTTAGTACATCTTATCTCCACCAGGATGTACAAAGTATTTGAATTATGTGCTTCCTCAAGAATTAATTCTCTCAGTCCTCCAAAAATGCAAACCTGGATTCTATCATTCAATCTCAAAATTTCCATAAGTTCCAAGTGTTAATTGTTCCACATTACCTCCTAATCCTTCAGTTGGAGCATTTCCTCCTCCAACAAGGCTTGTTTTGGGCATTCAAGACTTGTTCCATCAAGCTGAATCTTAGCTCAAGTCTTTTGGCATAAACCCGAATGGGCTTAACTATTTCTTTCTGGATAAGAGCATCTTCAACAACGTTACCTTTACCTAGATGATAATGAATCTCACATTCGCAATCATTAAGAGTTTCCACCATTGGCGTTGCCTCATATTTAAATCCTTCTGATTAAATATGTGTTGGAGGCTTTTATGACCAGTATAGATAATACCCTTTGTCCATATAAGTAATGTCTCCAAAGCTTTAAAGTGAGCATAACTATGCCCAATTCTAAATTATGGGGTGGTATAATTCTTTTCATGTACTTTGAGCTGTCGTGATGCATAGGTACCTTGCCTCATTACATTAACATGCAACCCAATCCTGTGTGCGAAGCATCACAGTACACGACAAAGTCTTCTATTCCTTCAGGTAACGAAAGGACAGGGGCATTGCTTAATCTCTACTTCAGAGTTTCAAAAGATTATTTCTGTTTAGGCCCCCAATCGAACTTTATGTTATTACAAGTTAAAGCAGTTAAGGAGTGGCTATTCTAGAGAAGTTCTCGACAATCCTTTGATAATAACCAGCCAATCCTAGAAAACTGTGGATCTATAAAGGTAATTTAGGCGCTTCCCAATTCATGATAGCTTCATTCTTAGCAGGAACCACTTGGATACCACGCTCACTAATCATGTGTCCCAAGAATTGGACTTCTCTAAGCAAAAATTCACACTTAGAGAACTTTGCATAAAGCTTTTCTTGCTTTAGTAATTCTAATATACACCTAAGGTATTTCTCATGGTCTTCTATACTACGTGAGTAGATAAGTATATCGTCTATAAAGACAATGACGAATTTATCTAGATACGGTTTGCAAACTCTATTCATGAGATCCATGAATGTTGTAGGTGCATTTGTGAGTCCAAATGGCATAACTAGGAACTCATAGTGACCGTATCTTGTTCTAAAGGTAGTCTTGGGAACGGCTTCACTTCTTACCTTCAATTGATGATATCCCGATCGAAGATTGATCTTTGAGAAGCAACACGCTCCTTGCAGTTGATCAAACATATCATCTATCCTTGGTAGAGGGTAGTGGTTCTTGATGGTAATCTTGTTTAGCTCACGGTAATCACTGCACATTCGCATTGACCCGTCCTTCATCTTGAAAACAAGATTAGAGCTCCTCACGGCAAGGAACTTGGCTGTATAAATCCTTTCTCCAACATTTCTTCGAGTTGTGCCTTCAATTATTTTATCTCTGTGGGTGCTAAACGGTAGGGAGACCTAGCTATTAGTGTTGATTCAGGAAGTATGTCGATTCAAAACTCCACTTGCCTATCTAAGGTAGACCAAGCAAGTCCTCTGGGAATACGTCTGAATACTCAGATATAACCGGAATATCTTCCATTATTGGCTTCGGGTTATCTATGGTAATTTGTGCCATGTAGATGACACATCCTCTTTGTAGACACTTAGATACCTTAAACATGGAGGCTTTTTCTAGCAATCCATAATGATGGTCTACAAGGATGGTGAGTATGCGCTAAACAGTCGATGCCTAAAACTATACCGAAACCAGCTAAAGTCATATGAAGGAGACTAATTAGGATGGATTGATACTTAATGGTAACACATCCTTCTAAAATTTTAGAAGCTGTTTCTATGTTTCCATCTGCCATTTAAACCTCATATGTTAGATATAAGGTTCTTAAGGGCATATTAAATAGTTAACAAAACTTATGATCTACAAAGCTTTTATTAGCTCCAGAATCAAATAAGACTCTTGCATAAACATCGTTAATGAGAAACGTACTAGTAATGACGTTTGCGTCTTTCACCACCTCCTTTGTGGTTAGCTTAAAGGCTCTAGCATTCCCTTTCTTGGCTTCACTAGCCTTTGTACCTCCATCAGTTGCACGCTAAGTGCATCCGCTTCGGATGTGGCCTTTCTCTCCACATTTGTAGAAAAAAACATTTTTTATATCCTTGCACTCATGGATCTGATGCCCAGTCTTCTTATAGATGCCACAATTAAAGCAGCATTTTCCGTAATGCCTTCTCTCGCATGCTTTGCATTCGGGTTTATCGTCACTTGGCCTCGACTAATTCCTTTTGGAATCAGTTCTACCCTTCTTAGCATCCCTAAAATGGGTGTTTCCCATTCCCTCTTATGATGTATCTTAACCTTACTTGTTCTTATCTGAACTTCATCTTTGGTTAACGATTGTGCTAGATCTACGGCTGATCCAACGGTTTTGGGCTTTGAGGATTTCACCATCCCCTTAATTTTTGAAGCTAATCCTTCAATGTATCTCGCAATACGCTTAGATTATAGGGTTATGAGATAGGGAACTAACCTAGACAAGAAATTATAATTTGACGTGTATTTTCTAGAGTTTAAGTCCTTCGTGGTCAGCTTTAAAATGTCTTGACTAAACTTTTTCCACCTTATGATCTATCTCAACCTTACTTGTTCTTATCGGATCTTCATCTTTGGTTAACGATTATGCTAGATCTATGGCTGATCCAAAGGTTGTGGGCTTTGAGGATTTCACCATCCCCTTAATTTTTGGAGCTAATCCTCCAATGTATCTCGCAATACGCTCAGATTATAGGGTTATGAGATAGGGAACTAACCTAGATAAGGAATTATAATCTGATGTGTATTTTCTATAGTTTAAGTCCTTCATGGTCAGCTTTAAAAAGTCTTGACTCAATTTTTCCACCTCATGAGGTGGGCAGTAGTTTCCCTGATTAGTTCTACGAACTTATTCCAACCCATGTTGTATAGGGATACTTTTCCCGTGGATAGGACCAATGCCTTCCACTAGGGGGAGGCATCTTCCTTGAATGATTGAGACGCATATTTGATTGCGTCTTTTTCAGTGCAACCGCTAATATCTATAACAGTTTCCATCTCATCGAGCCATTTTAGGGCATCGGTGCCTCCTTCTCCCTCGTGAAGTCACTATGTTTAAACGAGACAAAGTATTTGTAGGAACACCCATCCTTGCTACTTCGAGGTTTCCTCTTTGTGACACGTTCTGACCCACTAGTCTTACTCCTATTGGATGAGTGATAAGACTATGGGTTTTAAGGGCAGTTGAGTGAGGGGTAGATATGGAATTTAGTGTTCATGGCTCAGGCACTTTAAAGTTCCCATAAATTTAGCCATGCTCTTATTGACCATTGTGACTATTAAGGTTTGGAGATAATCTCCTCCACCTTCATTATTGGAGGGTGCAATATTTCCACTTCCACCATTGTTGCCTTCATTTTGGCTTTCCATTTATGTTTGAGCTACAAGACATCGTGAAGATTTATAGATTCAATTAAAATTTTGATTCTATTCTAATGAATAATTAATAAATAAATGAAACTCATTTTATGGCATAAAACCAAAAATTTTCATTTAAACAAAAAGAGTACTATGCTATGTCCAAATTAAGACTTTTGGAATTTAAACAAAGCACAATAACATAAATTTAAACAAAAAAGTCTTCATTCATCTTTCTTGTCTTCACAAGCTTTGTTAACTTTCAAAACATCTTGTTGGTTCTTCTTCACTACGTTGCACTTGGCGTTAGATCTGTTCTGCTCTTTCCAACGCTTGATTGATTGCTTCTAGTGGAGCTGGTGGTTGACGAGGTTGTGGTTGGGGAACAATCAGGAATTGATAACAAGGGTTTTGGTATGTTGGTTGAAAAGGTATGGGATATAAAGTTGTCTAGATGACCGCTTGCATATAGGGGTCATAACATGGTGTCGAATGGGCGAAATCCATCGCGGATGAGGAATATGGATTGTCATATCTGGATGGGTTAGATAGGTAGGAATTGGGTTATCAAAACCCATAGGTGCATTATTTGTGGTAGGAGCTGGGTCGAAGGGTCCTCCAATCTGTGGGTCCTCTGGTATTTGTGGATGGAGGAAGCCGGTGGAAGAAAGCCAAATCTTTCTCCTGAGCACACCAATATCCTAGTTGTGGTGCGGGCCTTTCTTTAATGTTGTTACTCCACCAGTTGGTGGGGTAATACTGGAGCGGGATTGTGGGGAGAGGGAGTTTCCAGTTGCACGTATGCATGTGATAGGTGCTCAGGGTGTGGTAAAAAGTGAATGGCCAAAGTATTGGTCCACTCATATGGGCCATTATAAGGAGAATCAGCGTAAGAAGCGGTATCACTTGACAATTAGATCAGGTGATACTCCATTCCAGAGTTGGGCATCTCTGGGTTTGAGCTATCGTCTAGCTAGGATGTGGTGAGTTAAGATAGTTTGAGGCATGGAACGATCCAATCCACTCGATTGCCAGTGCGAGTTCGAATGTTGCGAGTGTGACTGTTGTGGGTGTGGAGGTCCTCGTCCTCGCATAATTCCCTTTCCTCGTCCTCTTTGTCTTGGTGGCATCTTTCCTGTCACACATATATATATATATATATATATATGAAAATCAATAACTATATAGGAATACTAGCCTTGTCTTAAAAACTTAGACACAAACTTTTCCTATGAAATATGCGAATGCGATATTGAAGTTTAGACTCAAAAGGCTAGAATTTAATTCACTCATATTAGACTTGGGGTTTATGCGTGACGGTTGGATAACAATACCACAATTTGCAACGAAGTAAAGGAATGATAAAATACAAGTACAAAAACTTGAAATTATATATATATAATATTGTTTGGTACAAATATCCATAAGGTAGAATCTAAATAAAATAGACTTTAGACATCATACGTCTTTTATCCAAGGAGTCACAAATTCCAAAGCTTTATTGACGAACCGTATCCAGCTTACTATTGAGGTTCGTCACATGTTGTTAATCTTTAAAGTACGTCAGTTTACACTCGTAAATATTATTAATTGACTCTATTGAAAATCATTAGATATTATATATATATATATATATATTGAGATTCGTCACCTATTGTTAATCTTTAAAAATACGTTAGTTTACATTCGTAAATATTATTAACTGACTCTATTGAAAATCATTGCATATATCTATAGGTATATGTATATATATAATATATATATATATATATATATATATATATATATATATGAAAACCATATCGTAACCATTTTATTTTTACAATGGGATAAATTCTTGTTACCAGTATTACATGCTTGTTAATACAGTCGGAGATCGGAATCAAATGTTAGTACTTGGTTAATATACACGCCATCTTTAATATTTGCGTCTGTCAAGTGTATGCCTACACCCCGCGCTTATTTTGTATGGCCAATATAGTTAATGAGTCAGGACTCCTGGACACGGTACTATTAACCCCCAAAGTGTTTAATGCTATCAAGCAAAATGAATTAAACCAGGTAATAACATTTCTATGACATCATTTGCCCTTTCGTTATACCTGTTCCAAGTGGCTAATGCCATATCCCAAGTTTTCAAACAAAAATAGGCTAAAAATATTTACCTTTGGTAGCTAATAAATCCAAGAAATTAATCTTTGTAACAAAGCCGTATTCAAAGTTTATTAATCCAAGGTGGAATTATCTAGAGGGTTCTATAGTCCGTAATGAACAAAATTAGTATCCGTTAGAATGTTTACAGGTCATTGGTAAGTCTATGACTTTGACCTGTTAACTTAGAATAACACTCGATTCCGTTAGATTAAGCGGTGACTAGATAGAACGTGATTTATACCCGGCTAGTCGAATGGTTTTATGACTAGTCTGACATGTTTAAATATATTTTATGATGTCATATAAATAGTCTCAAAGTCAAAATGTAGGTTGCATATACATAAAACTATTTTATTTTCTTTTATGCCAAAAGGGTATTTTTTACCTTTTAAGAAGTATATGTTTGACTCGTTGTTTGACCCGTTTAAACGTGATGATCATGGGGTATAATTGCAGGGAATTATACTCTATGATATAATGATCACATATGAAAATTTAATCTGGTTTTGACTTGACCAAATGATCATAACTGAAATTCATAGCAAAAGTTAAACAGCTTGACTTTCGGATAAATTCTAACTACAAAACTGAAAGCGAGTAGAGAGAACACTTACTAGCACTTGGAAGAATTCTTAGAACTCAAGAGGGGGGCTCCTAATGATCAAAGCTACTCCAAGGATGTTTTAAGAAATGAAGTATGAGGTGTGGTGAAAATGTGGACTAAGGAGTCCTATTTATACTAATTCTAGAGCTCTCAAATCATGACAAGTGCCATCAGATGTGTTAAGGAGAAGATTAGTATCCTTCCAAATGTTACAAGGTGAGATAAGGTGGCAAGAATCGCGAGAAAGGTGGCACAATAGCAAGCTGCAGTTGACAATAAGGATTTTGCTGCTAGCGACCCCCTTGCAAACTGCAAGGAGTGCACCTTACAGTCCGTGACAGACCCTGCATCGCCTTATTCTTTTAGACATCCTTGGAGACCGCAAGGATTAGCCTTTACAGTCCTTAAGGACTCTGGGTGGGAGGTTTTATTCTAATCCACATGCAGATCGCAACGGGGTGGCTCTTAAGGGACTTTATAACCCAAAACTTTGCCTTTTTGGCATTTTCAGCCGCTCAACTATTATTGATGCCCCTTTTTTTAATCATAATTAGTCCCTTTCCTTCCACAAATCTGAATTATATGGAGCGTTTGGACACGGGTCACATTTGGATTCAATATAATAATTCGGGTTGTTTCAAGTTTGGTGTGATTGTTCACATATTAGACTAGCGAGGCAGTTCGACTTTATTACCCTTATATCATCCCGAATGCGGATGTGTCCCTAATCATATTGTTACATTGGTATTTGTTAAAAACTGTTATTACATTCATGTACAACTGGAAGGGGATTATCCAATGCCGACACCTAACTATCGCTAGGTAAATAATCGAGGAGAAGAAGCAGCACTATGGATGCAAAACTACACGGAACGCTTGGCATAGTATGACTCGATAACGAAGCTAGATAACAAGTGTTTGTGAACTATTCGTGTGGCCATAAATAGAAATCTAATTATACATATTGTCAAGTGTCTCGAGTCTGTAAAAATGCCTGACAGAGGTTTCACTAGGTTGTGTTAGAATTGGTTAGACCGAGTAAGGATTCGGTACGACACAATACGTTGAGAGCAGATATGATGAGACCTGATGTCATCATTTTACATGATGACATCATATCTAATACATCATAATTTTGCATTAACATTACAACATCACAAGTCATAGTATAACTTGAGAATGTGCATGAGCATGAAACAGATAAGGAATATTATACATTTGTACGAAGGTGGATCTCTTTGTACGAAGCGACATGCACAACTATATATAGATGAAGAAGCACTTCGCACAAGCACAACAACTTCGCACAAGCAGATCATATCAAGTCTTCATACAGATCTAGGTGATTTTGTAACGTATATGTCGAAACTCTGTCCGGTTATCGTTTCATCGTAATAAAACATTGATTATTTACGTTCATGTCTCGATTACGGTTCGGTTTAACGGATTCTACATGTTAAAATGGATTAAACGCAAAACTTGTGTTCGGTTACCGATCCTGCTGTTTTAGCAAGACAGTGCATTATCTAGGTTACATTGTGATTTTAAAGGTATTTTGTTTGTATAATGTATTTCAAGTGTTTAATGTTTTTTTAATGGATACAATACGTCAAGTAACCGACAATATACGCCAAATTACGACATAATACGCCAAAATATCGAACAACACGACAAGTAGAGATATAATACGCCATAATATGTGATAACACAACACGTACAAACAATCTACACCTTAATACGACACTTGCAGACAATAAACGTGACAATGCTGAGCGTCACCGACACAACCCGTCCAGACAATATATGCCATAATACGACACATACATCATAATACGACATTTAACGACAAAATACGTCAAGTAATGATATCGTACGACGCGTATACATATAACTCGGCACCTTAGAGTACAAGTAGATTCCAAACAAAACTATACGTAATCACAGAATACAATGCCACATAGTATAGACCTACACGATGCGTATTAACCCGCAAAACATTATAACCCCATGATTAACAGGGGGTAGATATCACAATAAGACCAAACAAAAACCACGAAAATACACACACATACAGTGATCTTATACGGACCCTTATACGAATCGGAATCAAGATTCAAGACACATCATGTATGTTACTTCATCCATACTTGATTTAACGTATTTTGGTTTCATTTGAACCGTAGATTTAGGTAGATTTGAGTTGATTTGTGGGGTTTACATGCGGGCTCAAGGGTTTTTTCGAGGTTTGTTAGTCAATATGATGCGTATGAGCTTAAACACATCATATTGGCTCATAAAACTCAAATATTTCTTGAATTTTTTAATCGATATGGTGCATTTAGGGTCTATATGACCCGTATGATTCAAAAATTCAATTCCTTTTTGAAAAAAGTTTCACAAATTTGTTTTAGTTTGTGGAAATTGTTATATTTCGTTCAAAATTAATAATTTGAATTTTCTGAAACAAAGTTTCAGATTTTTAAAATTTTGAAAAAATTATTATAATGGATTTATTTTTTTAATTATAATGTCATATTTTTTTAAGAAAACTATATAAAAATGTTATATTGTTTTAAAAAATTGTGTAGATTGATATGGTTGACGTTGACGGTGGTCGAGGTTGGAGCGGAGCGGTCGGGCGAGGACATGGGGTTGGAGGACGGGTCGGGGCAGAGGTGGAGGACGGGGCGGTGGTGGAGGTTGGGCTAGAGGCGGAGGGAGGGGCCGTTGTCATGGGCGTGGTGGCCTAGAGAGTGACCTGTTGCTCCATCACCCCTATTTGGCGTTCGAGGATGGGAGCGAGGCTTTTAACAGATGTGAAATGTAACACCCCGATTGCGTAAAACAACGAACCATGGCGGAAACGTCGGGGAGTCATGTCACAGAACTATTGTTTCACAACTCATGGAATTTAAAATTTTGTTTTTTAAGTTAAATGTTTACATTGTCTTGGGATAAACAGAAACAACACATAAATAAATTGTCTTTCATGTTTTAAGTCACTAAGGCCCGCATCATTCCTGCGTGAAGCATGCATCATATTATCAAGCATTGACTCCTGAAACATATGTGAAAAGAGAGTCAGCATAAAAATGCCGGCGAGTACATAGGTTTTGTGAGTGTGTCAAATTCGTGGCTTTGTATACATATTGCAACACCTCGCCCGACTACAAAAGTCGTTAAGTGAAAACCTCGTATCAAAAGTTTGTGATATTGCAATACAATTAACCAACTAAAACAAGTTGGCTAGAGTTGTAAAAACCTTGTCGCAATGAATATTGACCAAAACGTTTCTTTTGAAAAAACCTTGTAATAGATTGATTCAAAAGAAAACTTCGTATGGTTTATATCTTTAAATGAAAATCATTGCATGACATTATTCATAACCATTTGTCCGTGTTATAAACCATTGTCGTGTTATAAATCAATCGTCCTTGTCATAAACCAATTGTCCATGTTATAAACAAATCTTCCGTGTTTTTAATTGTGAAAACATTTGATCGTTCTTCAATGAACACATTCAAACCTGTGTTGACTATACCACCAAAGGGTATCTTTAATAGGCCACAAGAGTCTCTTTAACTAGACTAACAAATCAACAAATGATTTGTTAATCAGAAACAGTTTCTGTCATTACCCAAACTTCCACCAAATCCAGTGAACAGTTCGATAATGGGATTGTCAGTCCTATGGTACCATAACATACTACTGGTCGGCTCGGCCAAAGCTAATGAATGTCATCGTGTTATGGATAACGCATCAAGTTGTTCACATTATTGAAATCGTATTGTTTTATATATAAACCATAGACATTGTTTTTGAAAACTTGAAAATGATTTAGCATATAACCAAAACATTTTTGCAAAACGTAAAAGAGGGGAACTATGTACTCACTTGGGATTTGCGAAAGTATTCTTGATCAACGGAATAAACAAAGCGCAAATGTGTCCTAATGTGTCAGATAAATATGTTAGCGTGCCAGGACTACAAACGGGAGATCGAATAGAATGAAGTCTTATACACCAAACGAGTGTTGGAACTCATGTGATACAGTTTAACAAACTTAACATTCTGATTTGGAAAGAATCCTAAGTGCTTTTGACCCATTATGACTCGTTAAGGTAGTTTATGCTACGTTAACGGATAATTAGCATAAACGCGTGGTCGTCCTATGATAAGTCTTAAATGCCCAAACAAGTTTGAAAATGTTATAACATTAGTTTATATGTCAAAAATTTGGTTACATGTGTTTAAAATGGATTTATGCATAAAAGGGCAATTTGGTTATCATTTCATTTATTAAGAACATAGAAGTAACTTATCATAACACTAACCAAACAACGTGACCATAAGGTATAACCTCAGTAGGTTATTCCCTATACAATTATGGTCACAAATATGTGTTTCGTCGGAACTTAAGATTGACCAAACGGGTCGGATTCGAAAGTCAAAGCGGTGGTCAAGATCGCTCGACTTACGACCCTAAATAAGCACTAAACTAGAAGTGACGAGTTAGACATGTCAAAATATGTCTAACTAAGTTTATAAAACTGATTTGGTTTTAAAACTTGGTGTTTTGATACCCGAAAATAGTTTCATCGTAAAATGCACATCATGCGCATTTTTGACCGAAACTTTGACTCGTCACTTCGACTACTAAACGTGGTTATCAGAAGGTGAAATCATTAGGGATAGTAACCTTCGTGATTACGATCACGTTGTAAAGTTCAATTGAACTTTGACTTGACCAAATATGGTCAGAACCAAAAGTTAATCAGGAAGCCAAACTATTCGACTTTTAGCTCAAAATAGCTAAAATAATTAAAGAACTAGGAAGAGTACTTACTCGTGTTGAAGAACACTTTTGGAACTCAAGATAGGAGGCTTCCAAAGGCTCGAAAAAAGCTCCAAGAAGGATAGAAAGAAGAACTGCACACTTTGCTTTGCAAGTGTTTTGAAGTGGTGTGAAAAAATGGAAGAATCATGGGGTAATTATAGTATTTTAGGATCAAGGAGGTGATGACAAGTGTCCTCAAGTGTGGATTAGTGTCCTAACATGTGTCAACACCAAATTAAGTGTGGCAAAATGAGTGCTAGGTGTCAAAACTTGGAGATAGGTGGCAAACTTGGTGAAGAAGCAAAAATCTTTATTATTATTTTTTTTCACATTTTTGGCCCTTGGACTTGTAGTTTCGCTTGTTTGCCATTTTTAACCCCTTTAACCGAATATTTAGGTTATATAAAGGTGTTAAGACATGTGTAACTTGAATTATGCCCAAAAATGTCATGGATGTCGGTTCGTTCGGTTGTACGGTTACGCGTTTCGCAAAAATACGTAAAACGCTTTAATGAACACGAAAATGATCGAAATTGTGCAACGATTGACATTTTTGCATTCTCATCAACAAAATACAAGTTTATTGAATACAAAAATATTTGGATTGATACACATGGTTCGTATCCTTAATACGGACCAAGAGACTTTCGCAGTTTGATGAAAATAGTCCCTGGACTTGTATAAGCGTGTTTTTTCATATCTAACCCTTCAAAACTTATATCTAAGTTATATAAAGGGTATCTAGGGTATGTGTAACTTATGTCCTTTTTTTGGAGTGTACGTCGCGTTAAACTGATTGCGTTTGACTGTCAGTTAACGAATTACTTCCACAAAAATTTTTGAGGGTTCGAAATTGTGCAAGAAATTGAAATTGTGCAAATGTCTTAGATAATTATACAATTTAGGAAATAAAACATAGGGTTTTATTGAATACAGAATTGTTTGTAATTGTGCAATGATTGAAAAGGCACAAATATCACATGAAAAGTTTCGACAGATGGAGATCGGCGGCCATGCGACAGTCGATTGGACTGCTTTGGAGGAGGTAGATGAGGCGGCGAGAGCCCGAGATATTATCGGACATTAGATCTCATGGGGCATGTATACCATTCATTAACCTGTTTTATTTGTTTTATATATAAAATACTAACCATACCGTGTGACAGGTCGTTTGACATGGCGTTTTAGCTATCATATTAGGTCATGATGTGCGAGTTTTTATCCTTGTTCGAGTTTGCTCTGAGAACAGACGATCACCCAAAGGAGGATGATGACCTCAAGCACCCGTGGCTCGCGGTTAGTTTTCTATTAGGGGTTGACATGATATGTCTTTGAGGGAGTTTGTCGTGCAAATCTGCTTCTGTACATCGTTGGAAACGGAAATCCCCCTCTAAACCGATCGACACAAGTCAGATGTGGGAGCGATCGGTAGGGGTCCCTTTGGCCGGTCGAAGGTCAGGGTGTCACATATTGTAGACCCCCTATACTATTACCTGCACAGGCTTCTCGCCACATCTATTGCACAAAGCAAGCAGAGTCGTGAGTGGTGCAATCAGGGGGGATGTGTTTTACATAACTGTCTGGTATGGGGGGAGTCGTGCTCTCTCCATTACTGCCACACCCAGTAGTTAGCGGCGACGCACCATTGGCAGGACCGGTCGTTGTTGTACAGGGTGGGAGGGATCAAACAGATTTCCCTCTCATTGGGCCTCGTTTTTCATGAAGACCCATAGTTCACCGACTAAGGCATGATCGAGCCGACCGATTGACACGAGCGATTCTGATTGGCATGCACATCAAGCATGACTTTCCTGGTGTCAACCTTCGTTTTCGCTACCGCGATGACCACGTCTTTGTCCTTGTTGACTTGTCCAATGATTTACCTATGGAGGAGCCGGCCCGACAGGTGGTGATGCTCATGACATGATGTCGGGCCACACGATGCTCAACCAAACTGAGAGCTCACACCACCACCGCAGCTGTAGGGGGTTCCTCGGTACCCCCAACACGTTCTTTACAACCAGCTCCCACCAACTGTGGCGCTTGCATTACAGCGAATGAGGGCCGACTACAGGCACGAATCGTCTCCACCACGCTCGTATTGAGGCCCTTCTGATGCCGGCGATGTCCAGGTGTCTATCGAGCGGATCGACCCCCACCACTTTCATACCGTCAGACAAAGACTAACCCTATCTGTCTGACATGCCTTACAGTTAACCCTGTATGATCTGTATTGAAAAAAGAAAACTGTGGGATAGAAACCCCGGTGTGCCAATATACAGGCCCTTAAAAATAAGATTAGTTTTAAAATTTACATAAATGGTTAATTTCTGAATGTGTAACCATAAGATGTATAGAGAAAGCAAGGAAAACTGGCTTTTACCTAGTATTTTTGTTTTCCTATTTAGTTATTTTAACTAAGCTAAATTTATCATTTATCAATGAAATGATTTGTATCTTAAAAATATTAGATGCTATAAGTTGGATTTGTTGAACAACTATATGTAAATAGTTGATTTATAGAGTAAACACTAGTGTATTTGTGTGTGTGTATATATATATATATATATTATGGTAGGGTTATAGAGTAAACTATCACACCCCGACCCGCAGCGGAATAAAAGTCGGGGCATAATTGGGTTATCACCAAAGCTCATGATGTTTACTAAGATGTTTCATATTTATTAAATTCAAATTACAACTTAAATATCCAAAACAAAATCCATACAATTACAAGAAAATGAAACTTCATAATCATTCCAAAGCATAAACTTGTTTATTCTTCTAGGCCTTCCTAAGTGTTTCCTGTCTCAGCTGGATCACCTGTATCATGTGTAAAACGGGGGAGGTTTTGGGTCAACAAAAGTTGGCGAGTGAACCTTGATAAAACATTGTTACTAATTTCTTGTTTTATTGAATAAGGAAAATTTGTGCAATAATCACATGTGAGCAAACATATATAGATAAACAAACACAAACCACTTTGGATTAGTATATGACATGAATGATGATGTATATGAGATCAAGGCTCAATCAAACAGAGCCGATCTAATGAGGCACCTGATGCTCAACCCGTATCCCACGGGGAACTGATGGGCCTAATGAAATGCGTGCACTGAAAATGATAAATCCAATCTACATATAATTCACACAGCAATTGATACACATTTGATCACGGATAAGATGTATACACAAGTGTTTTAAATAAAATAAAAGAATTATACGACACATGATACACCCCAAAACATGATTAAAACGGGGAATTGGTAGAGATTCACTCACAGTGGATGCGTTTCTTGATGACGATGAATGCGCACGAATATTATGACTCAACCGACGAGGGAAAAACTAACCTAAAATAATAACGAAATGATTCGGTAAATAAATAAATTTTATTTGAGATTAATATTTTTAATTAGTGCTCTTAGTGGGTTTGTTAGATTTATTTTTGTGAGTTTAAGAAAATTTTCTAACTTTAAGAATCTTATTTTAAGTATTTTTAAATGAATTTTCAATTAAATAAATAAATAAAAAGAAATAAAAAAAGTTGACTTTTTGACCGTTGACCGGGTCTGACCGGTCAGACTGTGTTTTCTATGCGCTGAGTGAGGTTCGAACTCGGGACCTCTCGTATACGTGCACGCAGCTCTACCAATTGAGCTACATGTCTAACCCGAAATATTCTCTGTTTTAATTATATATATATACTAATTAACTTTAACCTTATTTAGTTTGTATCAAAAATGATTTAATATGGCCGAACCGGCTTCAGAGACCCGGAGTCGAACTCGGGACGTTCGGTTCGAGTGCGCACAGCCCAACCAGTTGGGCTGTGTGTCTAATCTGCTTAACTACTGAATTATATTCCTCTTATAAACATTCTGTGACTTGATCTGATTAGGTTCTAAAAATGGTGGTTTTATTTATGAAAGTCGGTAACATGTGCGATTCGAACTCGGGACGTGTGTATTGTATGTGCGCACAGTCCACCGCTGGACTGTGTGTCTAACCCGGTTATATACCCGATTTTAATTATACTAATACACATGTTTAACTTCATCTTCTTCACTTATAGAAATACAAATCAGTGAAATTCGACTGTTCTGTTTAATCGACCACAACTTATACTTGATTGAAATGGAAAGAAGATTAAGTAATATGGTATACCAAACAGAGAGTTTTCTTCAGAATTCCGACAAGATTTTGTCGGCTCTGATTTTGAGATTTCCGGCTGTATGAACTGTTTTTAACAGTTTCGATTATTGGTTTGAACAATTAAAGTATAAATCAAGAGATAGCAGGGAGGTTTAGACAATTATACCGTCTGAAGACAACTGCGGTTTTATGTTCAGTGATTCCGGCGATATTCCGGTGAGTGCAGAGTAACTCCGGCGACGTGCTCTGGAAAGATTAAAGCTTCGAAAGAGTGTGCGGTTCTGAGCGAAAGGGTTACCAGATGTTTGAGTGGGTATTTATAGGGAAGAACAGCTGATTTGGGTTTGAATTGAGGTCAAAGTTCGCGATTAAAGATTTCCGACGGTTATGACTGGAATTGAGTGCCGGCATCGGTTATAACTGATGTCGAAATCAGTTATATGCGTTTCAGTCAAGGAGGATAGCCAAAATCGCGGAAATGTCTGTTTTTCCGGTGAGTGCGAGTTTTGGGCGCGCTGATTCACAGATTTTGACTTTCGGTTTTATTATAAATGTTATTTGTTTCAGTATTAAACACAAACGAAGTGTGTGGCGGAGCGGGTGTTGTGTGTTTGTGCTTGCGGGTGACCCGGGTTCGAAACCCGGCGTCTCCATTTTATTTTTTATTCACTATTTATTATTATTTATAAATTATGGTTTTTAAATTCTAAAGTATTTATTAATTATTTATTGTTTAAAATTAATCTGAATAATAAATACGCAACGAAACTTATAACTGATTATTGATTAATAAACGAAGCGGGTTTTGAAACCCGTTTTTCGACGAATGTTACATAAACACTAGTGTATTTGTGAATTGATTGAACAAATCCTAACCATTGATTTACATAATCAAATCGTAAAATATACTAGTGTATTTTCATCATCAAATTCTGACCATTGATTTACAGTTGCGTATACACTTGTGTATTAATAATCAAGAGCTAGGATTAGTTCACTAGTGTTCATAGTCAAGGGTGTTGTTCATTAATGAACCTAAACATATACATATATATATATATACACACGTAACCCTACACACACACACACATATATATATATAGGGTTAGATTCATTAGTGAAAACCACCCTTACCTTTGACTGTGAACACTAGTGAACCAATCCTAGCCCTTGATTATTAATAAACATGTATAAATCAATGGCCAGGATTTAATGATGAAAATACACTAGTGTATTTTACGATTTGATGATGTAAATCAATGGTCACGATTTGTTCACTCAGTTCACAAATACACTAGTGTTCACTCTAGAACCCTACCACACACACACACACTAGTAGGAAATCCGAGCGATGCTGCGTGGCGACAATTTGAAACGTGGTACTCATTTTGTGTTAGTTTATCAATCATCTCGTGATATAATGTATAGTACTTCTGTTAGTTTTTTTATTCGTAGCATCGGTGTAGCCTTTCCATTATATATCTTAATTAAAAAATTCTAAGCACACAATCAAACACATAAAGCACGGGTTTTGAGGTGGGCAATACACCGGTTTGAAAAAAAAAACTCGAAATAAACTCAAACGTGTTTGAAAAAAACGATTTGTTAAAAACCGGTTTAAACCCGATTCAACCCAACTGTTTGTAGACCGGTTCGTATCTCAGTTTTTGAAACCGATTTATAACCCGAATTAGTTGTATAATAACCAATTAAATTAGCTTTTTGTCCCAACCGAGTTATAACCTAGTTGGAACTGGCTCAGATTTTCACCACACCACACCGGTTAAAAAACCGAACCAATTTTTTATGAACCGGTTTTTTGTTTTGCCAAAAAACCCGATTCTGTTAATCGAATCGGTTTAAAAAAACATGATTGTCCTCCTCTACATGGGTTGAATAATGAAATATTGTATAAATAGTATCGAAGATTTAATATATTATTTTATATCTAATATATGCTCAAAAGCGAGAACCAGTAATTTTAGCACCCAAACAATTGTAGGTGGGTTGCTAACAAAAAAATACATTAACTATAACTTATTTATCTATTTATTTACTTATTTACTTTTACTATACATACAAATACAGTAGTGGGGAACAGTGCCAGGCTGGCACTTGGTCATTGGGTGACCGCTGATAATCGCTCCACCGCTCAACCTCTCTTCGGCGTAGCCCGACCACCCTACCGCCAAAACCGCCGGCCGACCCTCCTCGCTATCAGGTGCCCGACGCTGATGATCGCTCCACCCTTCACCCCCTTGTCGGCGTTACCCGACCACCCTACCGCCAAACCCGCCGCCTACCCTCCTCCGCTACCGCCACCCGAAGCTCAGGTTTTGTTCATCTCTGACAGGCATCGTTTTCTATTTTTTTAATTAGCACGGGATGATGTGATCTGGATACGAAGTCGGGACCTAAAGTGAGTTGCAATCGGAATATAAACCGCAGAAAGGTATCTGTTTTGATTGATTTCAAGATATTTGTTAATCTGATTGATTTCAAGATGGGTTTGTTTGGTGCATTAATGTATGCACACCAAGTGTTTGATAATTCGTTAATCTAATTGATTTGAAAAGATATTGGTATTTCCTTGACCCAGGTTAAACCATCGCGTTTGTTTCAAACTCTCATATTCTAGCGCATATGTCTGGTTGGTATGTTTAAAGTTTGTGTTATCGTTATTGTTATTTGATTTTGTTGTAATTTTGATTTTTGAAACAACTTTGTAAGGGACTGCTTCATCATCTGTGGAATTTACTTTGCTGGGGCTAAATATTTGCAGGTGCTTTATTTTGTGTTCGGTTTCCATTTTGTTTTCTTGTTTTTTTGATTGGCCAGGAGGCTGGTATGTGTTTATTGATTGTGGGTCATTACCGAATTCACTTAAGAAAAGAAAAGAAAAGAAAAGAAAGGGAAGAAAGGATTGGAAGAGAAAAGAAAAAGAGGGGATGTCTTTTATTTCATTTCCTTCCGAATCGGAAGAAAAGAAAAATTAAATAATTTGGCTTAGTGTTCTTTTCATTTCCTTCCTTAAGTGAAACTCGGGAACACAACATTTTTTATTTTCCTTTCTTTTCTTTTGTTAAATGAAACTCAAGAATATAAACATATTTTTATTTCCTTTCGGTTCCTTTCTTTTCCCTCTTTAAGTGAACTCGGGAACAGGACAGACCCTCTTTATCAGATTACTCGGATCTTATTTCTTCTCTCATTAAAAGAAGCCATAAAAATCTCATAAAAAAATACCCATGAAGAAGTCTTGAATCTTAGACACTACTGCTTCAAAGTTTCGTTCGTGAAATCCTGGAAGAAAAACCATGTTGAATATGTCTTCCAAGTTTTATCCAAGAAATTTTCTTGAAGATGCTTTTCTTTTACATTTCTCGGGTTTCATGTTGTTAAAAGTGGGGATAGATAAGTTCTGGAGTGAAGGAAGTCTGGGATAACAAAGGCTGCTCAAGATGAAGTTCATGAAACCTGGACCAATCCCGATTCATTTCAGACTCATAACAACAATGTTTGGTCCATTTCTATTCCAAATACATCTTATCTTATATTCCTTTCACATGAAGGTTGTCAAAGAACATGTAGTAAAAGGAAAATTGCATTGTAAAAGTACAGAACATACAAATTAACTAATATGCCTACACCAGGTATTTTTATTACCACATATTTTGTTCAAAGCGCTTATGTTTCCTTTGATATCATCTCATACGGAACTTAGGAGGTCTGCATGCTCTACCATCGCGTTTATGTTTCCTTTGATTCGTCTGAATTCCTAAAGAAAATTAAAGGGAAGGAAAATCCAATAGTAAACACAAAATGATAACAAAATCGCAATGGAAATATTGTGCTTTCTATCACCACATAGTATATTTTGTTCAAAGCTACAGATTATTTCAATTAAATAATTCCTATACTCTGATTTAATATTATGTTATTGCTTTAATCGAAGTAGCCTCAATAGAGTAAAAAAAAAAACTTAAATGTGTCACCATACTCAAGTCCTAAATTCCTAGAAAATTATAACTTGCCCATCTGTTTAGTGGTTATAGATAAGGTTTCAAGGTAGGATTTTGTTTTTGTTTAATCGGATGGGTTAGTTGTAACATCTGTTAAAATGGGCTTTCAAATCCGACCCATTTTGAATCAAACTTTCAATAAATGAATGTGGATTTTTATTATTATTATTATTATTATTATTATTATTATAGGCACATATATATATGCTATTTGTATAATGAATAACGAAATGATAACATGTAGTAACAAAAATATAACTTTAATGTAGAGGGACCCTTCGTGTATTAATTGAAACTTGGAGCATTTTATATATATATATATATATATATATATATATAATAAAACCGGTGGACCGCGGGTAACGAACCCGGGTCTACCCAGTTAAACAAAACTACACGCACCACTACACCACCTGCAAGTTTGGTGCAAGACTCGCACGCATATATATTATAAACGAAGTTAAGATTGAATGCTGAAACTAGTTTTGCCGCCCAAACTAAACACAGCAGTCTCAATATTAAAAGTTAAATATAAGTTAAATTTCAAGTTCTAACTAATAAATTTATAACCATAAGAATTAGGGACTTCATTTAACCTCAATATTAACGAGTAATTGTATGGTATTTTAAATATTTAGGATAATCGTTTCGTTCGTTCGATTTCTCAAATCTTTACTCGTACGTTATTCTACAAGGAATTGCAAACCTAACCACCGTTAGTGAATCTTACAACTCCCCCTTTTTCCTTTTTGTTTAGACGTTTTGGGGTGTATCATATGTCGTGTATCATGTTTCCATTTTACAAAGTTCAATTACTTGCAAGTACCATTATGTGAAGTATCTATGTTATGCGTTGTTTGGTTGATAATCATTTGGACATTTCATCATCATAGGCTCGCCGGTTCCCCATTACCTATGAGCAGAACTTGATGTCGCCAACACACGAGATTGGCTCCGTTTGATTGAGCTTAGATCTTGCAGCACACTATAATACCGTGCAAATTTACATATAGTTGATTTGATTATTGTTTGAGATTGTTTATGGAGGTTTGACATATGACACACAACATATATATTTACATTGGTTAACGCACGTTTTCTCAATAAACCAAATTTAAACATACTATTTTGTTTTCTAAAAACGATAAGGTTCACTCGCCAACTTTTGTTGACCCAAAAATCTTCTTTTAACACATGATACAGGTGAACAGGTTTGAAGACTAGATCACTTAGATTGGGCCTTAGAAGAATAAACAAGTTATTTGAACTTATTTCGAATTATGTAGTTGATTTGTTTGGATATTGTGTTTATGGGATTTTATTTAAATTGAAATAATAAATAACGAAACTTTTATTGTGACAAATAGGGATCAGAGCCAATGACTATAGGATATAGGATAGGTTATTAGACCCCTTAGAGCCTATACTATAGTCAACTTGGACTTATTTGCTTACATGCTAAATTGGTAATGTTCGAACTTATGGCGTCCATTTATTTTACATTTTTAACTTCCTTTCACACACAATTTCATGCAAGCACTTTAATTGCTACTTGATTATGTAATACATACAACGTGTTATACATTTTGCCAAAATATATATGTATAAACTATCCTTATAATGCAAGATCCTATTTCCATTTACTTGTACATTTTTTTCTTTCTTTTCCTTTTCTTTTTTAAAAATTTGTGATGTTTTGTTCTCAAATCTCATCAAAGTGAGTTCATACGACAGACATGTAGTAACTGAAAGGGTTCAAGTACTGGTAGTCGGAACGTCCTGTCTAGGATTGACATTCATATAAATCCAAAGTAACGGACCAGTTTGCCTACCTGGGGACTTACGATGAGAGTATGAAGGACCTATTAGGCCAAAGCATGCCACATCAAACGTCGTGTGAACTAACCCCACTTTGAGTTGTCACCGTGTCCATACTAGGATACTTTCCGACTTTATACATCGCAACCGTGTTTCTTGATTTTCATAAAGATTGTGCGAATGTTAACATGCCGAACTAATGTGAACCCTACAAAGCCCAGTAGTCATGGGGGCCCACATGATTACATAGGTGAAGTATGGGGGACATATGAGGCCCAAACATGAGCAAAGCCCAAGGCATCCTATTGATGCAGATTTATATTTCCCTTTTATTTTGTGGATGCTTATTTTTAGAATTCCAAATTTAATACGACATCCATTACTCCTACTCACCAAACTCACAACCTTGTTGCATTATTTCCTTTAGATGTCTTCCAGGCACCTTCGCAGAGGAAAGAGGTCCGGAAACTCCGGTGAACGCATGTCGGCCCAGATAGCCAAGCAAATGGCCGCCATGATTCCAACATTATGATCCAGATTCAACAAGCCCTCGCTGCTAACCTAGTTAACCAGATCAACCAAGATGATTCGAATGCTTTCAACGTCCCTTCAAACTCAACCAAGTGCTCCTATAAGCACTTCAATTCTTGCGACCTCCAAAATATGAGGGAAACGAAGGGGTCACTGCACTCCTCCGATGGTTCGAGGAAATGGAAAGCACTTTCCGAAACTGTGACTGCCCTAATGACCGTAAGGTTCATCATGCTACTGGTCGTCTCTTTGGGGTAGCTTTAACTTGGTGGAACGCCAAAAGGGTAGAAGAGGAGCCGAAGCTGCGATAGCTCTAACATGGGAACAACTTAGGGAGCTTATGATAAGGCGATTTTGCCCAAGGAGTGAAACCAAGAAGTTGGAAGATGAATTCTCTTCTTGAAGCAGAATAATGGGGATCATGTGGCATATAACAAAAGGTTTCTCGAGTTAAATAAGATCGTCCCGAATCTGTTCACCCCCTTTATCGCCTTATTGAGCATTACATCAGGGGTCTTCCTTCCAGTATTCAAGATTCTGTGATGAGCACTGTACCTGCAACCTTAGAAGCGGCAATGGAACTAGCCACCGAACTCACTGAGAACCACATCCGAAATGGAGATTTTGATGAAGAAAAGAAAAAGAGTGCAAGTAGTAAAACATCGGCGGAACCCCCCAAACCAACCTGGACTGTATCTTCCTCTCGTTTCAAAGCCAAGAGGAAGCAAAACGGGAAAAAACCATACTGTCACTCAAGCCAACCAGCCAAACCCACCTAACCAACCCATTCAGGCAGCCCCAATTACCCAAATTGCTCCTCCTACCGCACCACATAGAAAGCAGTATTCTGAAATCTACCCAAAGTGTAACCGATGCCAGTACCACCATCCAGTTGAGAACCCATGCCCACACTGTACAGGGTGTGGTCGGGGAGGCCATACAGTTCAAACCTGTCGTACTCTCCAAAGGCAGGCCCGAAATCAAAACCAAGCCTAGTCCAATAACCAAATTGTGGGCCAAGCCCCTTACCAACCACCTCCACTCATGTTACCACCTGCCCAGGTGGTAGCCCAACCTTTTTACCGACCCAACTACCCTGATGCCTCAAATGAGGGCTTGCTATAATTGCGGTGACCCAACTCATTTCCGCAACACATGCCCTAGATTGGTGAACATAATTGACGCTCAGGCTCAAGCTAACCCTGTGAATCAAGCAAACCAAGCCAACCCGCCCGCTAGGGGCAGAGCATTCAACATAAATTCCAACCAAGCCAGAGCAGATAACAATGTGGTTAACATTACGTTTCTCGTCAATGGTAGCTATGCATCTATTTTATTTGACACGGGTGCTGATAAGAGTTTTGTGTCTCTAGAGTTCGAGTCTATCCTTGGTTTACCTCGTGTTGGTTTAGCCGAATCGTTCACAGTAGAAGTAGCAGATGGAGAACCTATTACGTTGGATTCTATGTCACACCCCGACCCGCCGCGGAAAAGGTGATCGGGGCATGATTGGGTTTTCATCAAAGCTCATGACATTTATTATAATGTTTCATATTTATTATTACAATTTAGAGGGAATCATACAATCAAATCATACAAATACAACATGTTCTATACATCTTTCTAGACTTCATTATTTTTCTTCTAAGGAAATTTCCTATGTGTTCCTTGCTTCATCCTGTTCACCTGTATCATATGTAAAAATGGTTTTTGGTCAACAAAAAGTTGGCGAGTGAATCCTATTAAAACATTTAAACGTGTTTATTGAATTGATTATAAAATAAAGTGCATAACCACATATGAGTAAATGTAGATGTAAATTTATTCATAAAACACTTAATATTAAATATTGCACACGCATACAACAATAGATTGTTTTGAGGCACGCGTTGTTCAACTTGTCTCACACGAGGAACTGATGGGCCTAATGAATGAGTTTTGAGACACGCGTTGTTCTACGAACTGATGGGCCTAATGAATGAGTTTTAAGGCACGCGTTGTTCAACTCGTCTCCCACGAGGAACTGATGGGCCTAACAAATAATTTGCATACAACTTGACAATATGTAATACATAACAACAAACAATATTTACATTCTAAGTTTAGATCATAATATGGTATAGCATGAGTTTGAATAAGCGAATTAGTTTAAGCGACACATGATACACCCCAAAACATGAATAAAAAGGGGAATTTGTAAGAATTCACTCACATTGGGTGCGTTCTCTTGATGATGTTGGATGCGCACGAGTTTAGAGAGTTGATCGACGAGGAAAAACTAACCTAGATAATAACAAAAAGGTACGGTAAATAAGTGGATTTTATTAACCATTTCAATTGGAATTTTAGGTTTATTTTTATGAGTTTAAGGTCTCTTTCTAATTTTAAAAACATTATTTTTAAGTATTTTTTAATTGATTTTTAAATTAAATAAATAAATAAAAATATAAAAAAAAGTTGACTTTTTGACTTTGACCGTTGACCATGACTGTTGACCGTTGACCGGTTTGGTCGTGTATATATTTGCACTGAGTGAGACTCGAACCCGTGACCTCCCGTACGCGTGCACGCAGCTCTACCAACTGAGCTACGTGTCTAACCCGAAATATTTCTGTTTTTAATTATATTTATACACTATTTAAGTTAATCAGAATTCATTTATTACTAAAAGATTTTAATTGTATCGAACCGGTGCCGTCAACAGGTCTCGAACCCGCGCTGGACTGTGTGTCTAACCTGGTTAATATTCTGATTTTTATTATACTTAACATCTTACAGTGAGTTAACCCGGTTCGGTTTTAAAAAAGACATTTTTATTTCCGAGGATAGGGTCGTGATAGGGATCGAACTCGAGACGTGTGTTTATTGTTTGCACACAGTCCACCGCTGGACTGTGTGTCTAACCCGTTTATATGTCTTGTTTTAATTAATCTTATACAATAGGCCGACTTCATCTTCTTCGTTCAAAACACAGACAACGATTTTTCAACTGTTTCTTGTTAAATTCAGTTAACGAACTAATAGGTGATTGAAATGTGATGAACAGAGAGGGTTTGGGGAAAGAATGTACCGGAACAGATTGTCTTTCTCAGAACTCCGGCAAGGATCGTCGGCTCTGTTTTGTGAACTCCGTCTGTTCGGATCAATTAACAGTTTTGATTGATTATATGTGAAATTGAACTACTGAGCAACGATTATCAGGAGGTTTAGATGATCATACCGATTCACAGCGTGATTCTGGAAATTTCAGAAGTTTTCCGGCGAAAGCAGAATATCCGGCAACGTCGTCTGGGATTGATTCTGGGTGATGGATTGATGTTAGTAATGGTCTAACAATGGATTGAAACAGAAAGAGTCGAGGTATTTACCGTGTTGATGTGAGTCTCGGTTTTCCGGCGAAAGTCCGATGATTGCAGGAAATCTCCGGTGAGTGAAATTGCTTCGAGAAATGGTGCGATTTTGAGCAAAAAGACTACCAGAGGCTTGGGTGTCATTTATAGGGAAGAATCAAGTTGAATTGGGTCTGTTTCTTGTCACACCCCGACCCGTAGCGGAAAAGGTGATCGGGACATGATTGGGTTTTCATCAAAGCTCATGGCATTTATTATAATGTTTCATATTTATTATTCCAATTTAAAGGAGATCATACAATCAAATCATACAAATACAACATGTTCTATACATCTATCTAAACTTCATTATTTTCTTCTAAGGCACTTTCCTATGTGTTCCTTGCTTCATCCTTTCCACCTGTATCATATGTAAAAATGGTTTTTGGATCAACAAAAGTTGGCGAGTGAACCTTGTTAGAAAACATTTATTATTTATTTCTTATTGTATTTAATATGGAAAAATTGTGCAATATTCATATATGAACAAACGTAAATAAACATACAATAACAAACAAATAGCATACAATAACAAACCAATAGCATACAATAACAAACAACAACAAACAATAACATACAATAACAAACCATAACATACCATAACAAACCAACTTGCATGAATATATAACATGAATGAAACTGTATATGTTGGCAACGTCACGTTCACGCTCATAATGTAATGGGGAACGGACGGCCTATGATAAATGTCTGTGCGATCAAGGCTCAATCAAACGGAGCCGATCGTATGTTGGCAACGCCTGGTTCACGCTCATAATGTAATGGGGAACAGCTCAACGCTCATAATGTAATGGGGAGCGGCGGCCTATGATAATGTATGTACTGAAAATGATAAATTTAATCTAAACAATAACCACACAAATAGTTGATACATGTTGAATACACATTTGTTCATGGATATGATGGATGCACAATAGTTTAAATATAATAAATAATAAGACACATGATACACCCCAAAAACGTGATTAAAACGGGGAATTTGTAGAGATTCACTCACCTTGGGTGCGTTCGGTGAATGATGTTGAATGCGCACGAGTTTAGAGGATTGATCAACGAGGAAAAACTAACCTAATTAATAACGAAAAGGTACGGTAAATAAGCGGATTTTATTAATCAATTTTAGTAGGATTATTGGATATATTTTTGTGAGTTTAAGGCTATTTTCTAATTTTAAAAACGTTATTTTTAAGTATTTTTAATTGATTTTTAAATAAAATAAATATATAAAATTAATAAAAAATGTTGACTTTTTGACCGTTGACCATGACTGTTGACCATAACTGTTGACCGTTGACCGGTTCGGTCGTTTGTATGTGTGCGCTGGGTGAGACTCGAACCCGTGACCTCCCGTACACGTGCACGCAGCTCTACCATCTGAGCTACGTGTCTAACCCGAAATATTTCTGTTTTTAATTATATTTATACACTATTTAAGTTAATCTGAAAATAATTTATTTTAAAAAGGATTTAATGGTATCGACTCGGTGCTCTCCACAGGTCTCGAACCCGGGACCTGTGGTTTAGTTTGGCACACAGTCCACCGCTGGACTGTGTGTCTAACTTGGTAAATATTCCGGTTTTTATTATACTTAACATCTTACTGCGTGTGGATCCGGTTCGGTTTAAAAAAAAAACATTTTTATTACAGCGAGTGTGCGTGTGTCAAGGATCGAACTCGGGACGTATGCGTATTTATTTCCACACAGTCCACCGCTGGACTGTGTGTCTAACCCGTTCATAATATTGATTTTAATTAATCTTATAACCTAAGCGACTTCGTCTTCTTCGCGCAAAACACAGACAACGGTTAACCATGCTGTTACTTGTTAAATTAATTTAACGAACTTTATAAGCGATTGTAATGTATTGAACAGAAAGGGTTTAGGGAATGATTGTACCGAACAGGTGACTTTTTCAGAACTCCGGCAAGGATTCGTCGGCTCTGTTTTGTGAACTTCGGCTGTTAGGATCAATTAACAGTTTGGATGGATTAGATGTGAAATTGAACTACTGAGCAACGATTATCAGTATGTTTAAATGATCATACCGGCTAACAGCGAGATTCTGGAAATTCCAGAAGTTTTCCGGCGAAAACATAAAATCCGGCAACGTCGTCAGGGGTTGATTCTGGGTGATGGAGTGATGTTAGTAATAGTCTAACAATGGGTTAAAACAGAAAAAGTCGAGGTATTTACCGTGTAGATGAAAGTCTCGGTTTTCCGGCGACTTGCAGAGAATTCCGGCGATGTTCAAAAAGAAATTCCAACGACTAGAAAATAGAGTAAACGTGAAATTAGAAGCTCTGGGAATGTAATTGAGTCGCGAGATGAAGATTTTGTTGAAGTAATTCCAGAAATGAATGTTTTCGGTTATAAAAAACAAACATCACCTGAATTCAAGTTCATTAACGACTGAATTCATTTAAAATGTCGGTTTATCGGTTATGTTCAAGATTCCGCGAGCACTCAAACGTCTTGGACGGTTTGAAAGCCGATATCGGTTTCAGTTGCCGCAACCGGCTGATTCTCAGTTGTAGATATGATTTAATTGTTTCCTAGAACTCACAAAAACATCAAGTGGCGGAGTGGTTGGGCGAGTGGGAGTTAAGTCTTTGTGGTTCACGGCTGACCCGGGTTCGAAACCCGGCATCAGCATTTAATTTTTATTTCACTATTTTTAATCCATTTTCAAATATAAATTTTATATTCTAATATACTTATTAATTATGTATCGTTTAAAATTAATTTGAGCATTAAATACGCAACGAAATTTTTAACTGGTTATTCGGTTAATAAACGAATCGGGTTTGGTTAACCCGGTTTTTGACAGATGTTACATTTCTAGTCTCGATTCATTGGTCAGCCTTTCTCCGGCGGTTATGACTGATGTCGCGGAACTAGACATCGGTTATAACCGATGGTGATGTTAATACGTACGTTAAGTCAAAAGAAACCGTTGATAATTGGCGAAATCGTCGGATTTTCCGGCGTCTGCGGATTTGGGCGCGCTGAGTGACTGAATTTGACTTCCAGTTTTATTATATGTATTAATTGTTTCAATAAATCAACAAGTAACACAAGTGGCGGAGTGGTGGAATGTGTGTGTGTTAAGTTTCCCGGCTGACCCGGGTTCGAATCCCGGCAGCCTGTTTTCCTTTTTAATTGTTATATTTTTACTTTTTAACAATTATAGTTTATAAATTCTAAATTGTTTATTAATTATGTATCGTTTAAAATTAATTTGAGTATTAAATACGCAATGAAAATTTTAACTGGATGTTCGGTTAATAAACAAAGCGGGTTTGGTTAACCCGGTTTTTTACGGATGTTACAGTATCCCCTACTTTTAAAAAATTCGTCCTGAAATTTAAGTAGTGGCATGTTTGTCTCAAAAGGATGGTGTTTTAATTTGACAATTACATACTTAGAAGGGAGTAAGAGTTTAAATTTTGTTTAAGGCGGTAACGTTCCTTGTAGGGGTTGAATACCCTGCTACAGGAATCGCTTTTTGTTGCCTACGATAAAGAATATTGATAAACAGTGTAGATTCACTAAGTATGATTTCATGCGCAAGAGTTTTGATACGTTTGGAAAGATAAGGTTATATCCTAAAACAAAACCTTTACTACTAAATCCTACATGGAACCTCTTATAACCGCCTGACAATGCCTCTGATCCTTTGACAAGAATACTTATATATCGGAAGTACCAGCGGCGTATCCACCATATTCTTGTCAAATTTTCATTGGTTTTATCAGTAAGTCATGATTGATTCTATGATGTGACTCTAGAACATAAACAAACACAACAACCAAAGCCTGAGTCCTAATTCTGATAGTATACATGTTTGAATGGTGACAGTACCTCTCTCGTTTGTTATGATGGAGAGGTTAGTCTATGTAGAAATCGAACACAATCCAATTTCTTTAAATGATGAGATGATATGAATGCTAAATCAGTGAGTATAAAACAAACTTCAACCAAGACATTACTAAATCCTACATGGAACTTCTCATAACCGCCTGACAATGCCTCTGATCCTTTGACAAGAATACTTATATATAGGAAGTACCAGCGGCATATCCACCATATTCTTGTCAAATTTTCATTGGTTTTATCAGTAAGTTATGATTAGTCCTATGTGACTCTAAAACCTAAACAATTACAACAACCAAAGCTTGAGTCTTAATTCTGATAGTATACATGTTTGAATGATGATAGTACCTCTCTCGTTTGTCATGATGGAGAGGTTAGTCTATGTAGAAGTGAGACACAACTCAACTTCTTTAAATGATGAGACTGAGATACATCGTGAGGTATGATGATATGAATTGTCAATCAATGAGTATAAAACAAAACTGAAATAGTGATTTGCATTAAGATTCTTGGATAAATTTCCAATTTGTAATTGAGATACGTGAAAATTGAGATAACATAAAGAAAAACATAAAAACTAAGCGGTTGGAGTTGAATCTTGATTTTTGGTGAAGGAGACTAGTTGGGTGGTTCGTTTGGGCCGTCATTATCTTCAACAGGATTGGCGTTGCTGTTGTAAACTCTTCCTCTTGCTGGTGGCCTAGTGGTTAGGTTTTCTTGATTTGCTTGGTTAACTGGGTTTGGTTGAGCTTGGGCGTTTATGATGTTAACCAATCGAGGGCACGTGTTTCTAAAATGGGTAGGGTCGCCACAATTAAAACAAGCTCGAACATAAGGTAACATGGGGTATTGGGGTGGGTTGTTGATATGTTTGGATCATGTTTTGAGTAGGGGGTGGGATTTGGTTTTGAGAGGTGCGGCAAACCTTGCTCAAATGACCATAGCGTCCACAATTCGCACATAGTCGACAAGGTAAGGTAGATGGATGGTGATAAAAACAGGTGTTACATTGAGGGTGAGGTCCAAGGTAAGGTTTCTTATTTGGGTAAGTTGAGTTGGGTGCTACTTGAGTGATTGGGATAGCTTGGAGGGGTATGGCTTGTGAAGCTGGTTGATTGTGTTGGGTGACAGCGAAAATTTGCCCATCTCGTTTTCTCTTAGAAATGGGTTGAGAAGGGGATTCGGTTTGGGTGGAGTTTGAGGTTTCAGTTGATGCTTTATCCTTCTTCTTCTCCTCCTTGAAGTCTTTATTCCGTATGCGGTTCTCGGTGAGCTCTGTAGCTAACTCCATTACTGCTTCCAAAGTTGCAGGTGTGGTACTTATTACAGAGTCTTGAATTTTTGAAGGAAGACCTCGAATGTAGTGCTCGATCAAACGGTAAAGAGGAGTGAACAAGTTGGGAACCATTTGATTTAACTCGAGGAATCTCTTGTTGTATGTGGTGTGGTCGCCTTCCTTTTGTTTCAAAGAATAGAACTCATCCTCCAATTTCTTGATTTCGCTTCTTGGGCAAAACCGTCTTGTCATGATTTCCTTCAACTCTTCCCAAGTCAAAGTCATAGCATCTTCAACACCTCGTTTGGCCTTCTCTGTATTCCACCATGTAAGTGCTATTCCAAGTAAACGACCAGTAGCATATCGCACTTTGCGATCACCGGGGAAATCGCAATTTAGAAAAGTGTTTTCTATTTCTTCAAACCAATGGAGGAGAGCGGTGACACCTTCAGTCCCTTTGTATTTTGGAGGGTCGCAGGATTTGAAATGCTTGAAGGTGCATTTAGTGGTAATTGGGGGAGGGTTGACAACATTTTGATCTTCTTGATTGACGGGATTAGCGGTAAGGACTTGTTGAACTTGAACTACAATGTTGGGTATTACGGCAGCCATTTGTTGAGCGATTTGGGCAGCCATGCGCTCGCGGGCTTTTTCTGCTCTCATCTTCCTACGAGCGGAATTAGAAGACATCTACAAGGAATACATATCAAGAGTATGAGTTGGATGTTTTAGGGATCATGTGTCGTATTTAGGAATGAACAAAAATAAATATAAAATAATAAATCTACTACATCCATAGGATGTCTTGGGCTTTGCTCGTAATTGGGCCTTGCATGCCGCCATACTTCACATTCGTAATCATGTGGGCCCCCATGATTACCGGGTTTTTCATATGGTTCGCATGTGTTAGCCTGGTTACGTACACTAAAACCCGGAGAAAATCGAGAAATAAGTATGTAATGTATGATATTCGGAATGTATCCAGGTGTGGACACGGTGACACCTCAAAGTGGGGTTAGTTCGAACGACGTTTGGTGTGGCATGCTTTGGCCTAATAGGTCCTTCGTACTCTCATCGTTAGTCCCCAGGTAGGCAAACTGTATTGGATTTATACGAATGCCAACCTAGACAGGACGATCCGACTACCGGTACTTGTACCCTTACAGTTACTACATGCCCGTCGCAGAACTCACTTTGATGAGATTTGAAAAATGGAAAATGCGACAAAATCTTGAATAACTGAAGTATGAAGATGATTTGAATATGTGAACATTGAAATATGTATGATGAATGTGTATGTAATTATGTATGTTTGACTGTAATTATAATTCACTATGTATCACAAAATGTAATATTGGAAGTGTTTGCATGCATTTGTGTATGTAATAAATATGAAAGAAATAAACATCATGAGTTTGCATGTAACCACATAAACAATTAAAATCTGATCAACTATAGTATAGGCTCTAAGGGTCTAATAACCTATCCTACATCCCTAAAGTCAAAAGCTCTGATACCAATCTGTCACACCCCGACCCGCAGCGGAAAAGGTGATCGGGGCATGATTGGTTTTCATCAAAGCTCATGACATTTATTATAATGTTTCATATTTATTATTACAATTTAGAGGGAATCATACAATCAAATCATACAAATACAACATGTTCTATACATCTTTCTAGACTTCATTATTTTTCTTCTAAGGCAATTTCCTATGTGTTCCTTGCTTCATCCTGTTCACCTGTATCATATGTAAAAATGGTTTTTGGGTCAACAAAAAGTTGGCGAGTGAATCCTATTAAAACATTTAGACGTGTTTATTGAATTGATTATAAAATAAAGTGCATAACCACATATGAGTAAATGTAGATGTAAATTTATTCACAAAACACTTAATATTAAATATTGCACACACATACAACAATAGATTGTTTTGAGGCACGTGTTGTTCAACTCGTCTCCCACGAGGAACTGATGGGCCTAATGAATGAGTTTTGAGGCACGCGTTGTTCTACGAACTGATGGGCCTAATGAATGAGTTTTAAGGCACGCGTTGTTCAACTCGTCTCCCACGAGGAACTGATGGGCCTAACAAATAATTTGCATACAACTTGACAATATGTAATACATAACAACAAACATGAATAAAAAGGGGAATTTGTAAGAATTCACTCACATTGGGTGCGTTCTCTTGATGATGTTGGATGCGCACGAGTTTAGAGAGTTGATCGACGAGGAAAAACTAACCTAGATAATAACAAAAAGGTACGGTAAATAAGTGGATTTTATTAACAATTTTAATTGGATTTTTAGGTTTATTTTTATGAGTTTAAGGTCTCTTTCTAATTTTAAAAACATTATTTTTAAGTATTTTTTAATTGATTTTTAAATTAAATAAATAAATAAAAATATAAAAAAATGTTGACTTTTTGACTTTGACCATTGACCGTTGACCATGACTGTTGACCGTTGACCGGTTTGGTCGTGTATATATTTGCACTGAGTGAGACTCGAACCCGTGACCTCCCGTACGCGTGCACGCAGCTCTACCAACTGAGCTACGTGTCTAACCCGAAATATTTCTGTTTTTAATTATATTTATACACTATTTAAGTTAATCAGAATTCATTTATTTTAAAAAGATTTTAATTGTATCGAACCGGTGCCGTCAACAAGTCTCGAAACCGGGACCTGTGATTAGTGTTGCACACAGTCCACCGTTGGACTGTGTGTCTAACCTGGTTAATATTCTGATTTTTATTATACTTAACATCTTACAGTGAGTTAACCCGGTTCGGTTTTAAAAAAGACATTTTTATTCCGAGGATAGGGTCGTGATAGGGATCGAACTCGAGACGTGTGTTTATTGTTTGCACACAGTCCACCGCTGGACTGTGTGTCTAACCCGTTTATATGTCTTGTTTTAATTAATCTTATACAATAGGCCGACTTCATCTTCTTCGTTCAAAACACAGACAACGATTTTTCAACTGTTTCTTGTTAAATTCAGTTAACGAACTAATAGGTGATTGAAATGTGATGAACAGAGAGGGTTTGGGGAAAGAATGTACCGGAACAGATTGTCTTTCTCAGAACTCCGGCAAGGATCGTCGGCTCTGTTTTGTGAACTCCGTCTGTTCGGATCAATTAACAGTTTTGATTGATTATATGTGAAATTGAACTACTGAGCAACGATTATCAGGAGGTTTAGATGATCATACCGATTCACAGCGTGATTCTGGAAATTTCAGAAGTTTTCCGGCGAAAGCAGAATATCCGGCAACGTCGTCTGGGATTGATTCTGGGTGATGGATTGATGTTAGTAATGGTCTAACAATGGATTGAAACAGAAAGAGTCGGGGTATTTACCGTGTTGATGTGAGTCTCGGTTTTCCGGCGAAAGTCCGATGATTGCAGAAAATCTCCGGTGAGTGAAATTGCTTCGAGAAATGGTGCGATTTTGAGCGAAAAGACTACCAGAGGCTTGGGTGTGCATTTATAGGGAAGAATCAAGTTGAATTGGGTCTGTTTCTAGTCTCGATTCATTGGTCAGCCTTTCTCCGGCGGTTATGACTGATGTCGCGGAACTAGACATCGGTTATAACCGATGGCGACGTTAATACGTACGTTAAGTCAAAAGAAACCGTCGATAATTGGCGAAATCGTCGGATTTTCCGGCGTTTGCGGATTTGGGCGCGCTGAGTGACTGAATTCGACTTCCAGTTTTATTATATGTATTAATTGTTTCAATAAATCAACAAGTAACACAAGTGGCGGAGTGGTGGAATGTGTGTGTGTTAAGTTTCCCGGCTGACCCGAGTTCGAATCCCGGCAGCCTGTTTTCCTTTTTAATTGTTTTATTTTTACTTTTTAACAATTATAGTTTATAAATTCTAAATTGTTTATTAATTATGTATCGTTTAAAATTAATTTGAGTATTAAATACGCAACGAAAATTTTAACTGGATGTTCGGTTAATAAACGAAGCGGGTTTGGTTAACCCGGTTTTTGACGGATGTTACATTCTATTATTCGCAGCTGCACTCTTACTCTCAATGAGCACAATTTTTCAATTGATCTCATCCCTATGAAATTGGGAAGCTTTAACGTCATCATTAGCATGGACTGGCTCAGACAACACTATGCCGAAGTGGTATGTTATGAAAAATATATTTGAATTCCCCTCGCTGATGGCCAAACCCTTTGTATATTAAGTGAAACCTCATCCAAAGGGCTTAGGGTGATGTCGTGCTTACAAGCCCGAAAGTACATCCGCAAAGATTATGTGACCTTTCTATCCCATATTGTCAAGAAGAGAGGCAAGGAGAAGAAGCTCGAAGATATTTCTATTGTTAGAGATTTCCCCCAAGTTTTCCCAGACGACGTCTCGGGACTTCCTCCCCTGCGAGAAGTCGAATTTCGAATTTATCTCATACCTGGTGCCACCCCAATTGCAAAGTCCCCATATCGATTGGCTCCATCCGAGATGCAAGAATTGGCTAGTCAATTGCAAGAACTGGCGGACAGAGGGTTCATTCGCCCTAGTTCATCACCTTGGGGTGCGCCTGTCTTTTTGTCAAGAAGAAAGATGGAACTTTCCGAATGTGTAAAGACTATCGGGAGCTCAACAAACTAACCATTAAGAACCGTTACCCTTTACCTCGCATCGATGACCTCTTAGATCAACTTCAGGGTGCGACATGTTTCTCAAAAATTGATCTTAGTTCCGGATACTATCAGCTTAGAGTACGAGAAGAAAACATCCCAAAGACCGCATTCCAAACCCGCTACGGTCACTATGAGTTCATGTTCATGCCCTTTGATTTGACCAATGCTCCAGCCATCTTCATGGATTAAATGAATAGAGTGTGCAAGCCCTATCTCGACCGCTTTGTTACTGTATTTATTGATGACATCCTTATCTATTCCAAGACCAAGTCGGATCATGAGCGGCATCTTCGGTTTATTCTAATGCTCTTGAATACTGAAAAGCTTTACACTAAGTTTTCCAAATATTAATTCTGGTTGAAGGAAGTCCAATTCCTTGGTCATGTTGTCAACGACAAGGGAATTCATGTTGATCCAGCAAAAATCAGAGTGGTGCAAGAGTGGCAGGCTCCACACACCCCTTACTGAAGTCAGATCCTTCCTCGGCTTAGCAGGCTACTATCAGCGTTTTATCGCCAACTTCTCCCAAATTTCCTTACTGCTCATAACTTTGACACACAAGGGTAAACCTTTCGATTGAGGGCCCAAACAGGAGGAGGCTTTCCAAACTTTGAAGCAGAAACTTTGTGATGCACCTATCCTTACCCTCCCAGATGGTTGTAATGACTGAAGTTTTTTGTGACGCATCAGGACAAGAGTTAGGGTGTGTCTTAATGCAAAGTGGCAAGGTGATAGCCTACGCCTCGAGACAACTCAAACTTCACGAAAGAAATTACACAACTCACGACCTCGAACTCAGGGCAGTCGTGTTCGCTCTGAAGATATGGAGACATTATCTACACTGGCCATAAGAGTCTCCAGCACATCTTCAATCAAAAAGAGCTAAACATGAGGCAACGACGATAGGTCGAACTCTTGAATGATTATGACTGCGAGATCCGTTATCACCTAGGCAAAGCCTATCTCGTAGCAGATGCTCTTAGCCGAAGAGAATATGCAAATTCCATCCACCTTCTGTGTTCTCAAATTGTAACCGACATTAAAAGACGTATTCGTGAAGCCCAACATACCTCGGGTGACAGAGAACAATTTAAGCGACGAGTTATCCTGTGGAGCTGAAACCAAATTAGAATCAAAAGCCGATGGCATCCTTCACTATCTAAATCGTATTTGGGTGTCTGATCGTGATAATCTCCGCATTTTTCTCATGAACGAGGCACACAAAACACGATATTCCATACACCTAGGAGCTGATAAGATGTATCAGGACCTTCGATACTCTTATTGGTGGCCTGGAAAGAAAAAGGATATTGTCATTTTTGTTTCCATATGCCTCACATGTTCGAAGGTTAAAGCAGAACATCAAAGACCCTTAGGCCTTCTCGCTCAACCCGAAATTCCCGTCTGGAAGTGGGAAAATATAACCATGGATTTCATTACTGGGTTACCTCGCACCTCCAGTGGGCATGATATGATTTGGGTTATTTTCGATCGCCTTACTAAATCGCTCATTTCATTCCAATTCGTGAAGATTACCAAAACGAGAAGTTGGCTCGTATTAACATCGATGAGATTGTGAGTCGACACGGTGTGCCCTTGAGCATTATTTCGGATCGAGATGGATGCTTTACTTCACGCACATGACAAGTCGTATAGTCAGCATTAGGTACTCGACTAGATCTCAGCACCGCCTTTCATCCGCAAACTGATAGTCAGTCCGAGTGCACCATACAGACCCTTGAAGACATGTTGCAATCATGCTCATCGATTTCAAAGGAAACTGGGATGCTCATCTACCGCTAATCGAATTCTCTTACAATAACAACTACCACTCCAGCATCAGGATGGCTCCATTTGAAGCTCTATACGGTCGTAAGTGCCGATCACCGGTGTGTTGGCACGAAATCGGTGAAGCTCAAATCACCGAACCTGAACTGATACAAGAGACAACCGACAACATCCTCCAAATTCACAATAATCTTCTCGCTGCCCAGAGTCGTCAAAGAGCTACGCAGACAAACGGTGAAAGCCGCTCGAATTTAACGTTGCTGATCAAGTGCTTTTGAAGGTATTGCCATGGAAGGGAGTTATTCGGTTCGGACAAAAAGGCAAGCTGGCACCATGCTATGTTGGCCCTTTTAAAATACTCGAGAGAGTTGTTCCTGTAGCATACAAGCTTGAGTTACCCGAGTAACTCAGCCGGATCCATCCAACCTTCCATGTTTCTAATCTAAAGATGTGCCTTGCTGACGAGAATCTTCATATACCGTTGGAGGATATACAGATCGACGAGTTAATGCACTTTGTAGAATGACCAGTCGAAATCATGGACTTCGGTGAAAAACGCTTAAGACGAAGTCGAATCCCTATAGTCAGGGTTCCTTGGGAGTCAAAGCGTGGACCCAAATTTACTTGGGAACGCGAAGACTCGATACGCGAAAAGTACCCTCACCTCTTTCAGGGAAACCCTACTTCCTCTTAATTTCGAGACGAAATTCCTAAAAGTATGGAAGACTGTAAAATCCATCAAAATGGGCTTCCAAATTCGGCCCATTTTAAATCAAACTTTCAATGAATGAATGTGGATTATTATTATTATTATTATTATTATTATTATTATTATTATTATTATAGGCACATATATATGCTGATAACATGTAGTAACAAAAATATAACTTTAATGTAGAGGGATCCTTCGTGTATTAATTGAAACTGGGAGCCTTTTATATAAATAACACAAAGGATAAAAAAAAATATATATATATATATATATATACATATATATATAAACCGGTGGACCACGGGTATCGAAGCCGGGTCTACCCAGTTAAACAAAACTACACGCACTACTACACCACCTGCAAGTTTGGTGCAAGACTCGCACGCATATATATTATAAACGAAGTTATGATTGAATGCTGAAACTAGTTTTGCCGCCCAAACTAAACACGGCAGTCTCAATATTTGAGTTTCCATCTTTGCTTGCTTTCCTTACTTATGAAAACACAAACCTGGACGCCTTTCAATTCGAATGCCGAACAATTACCACCTTTCAAATTCGGAAACCTTGACAAAATGAAACTTTTAATAAAAATAGCAAATCTCTACTCAATGTTTTAAAGATATATGTAAACCAACTCTCACCCCTCCTCTGTACTCGAAAACAAAACAAGGAGAAATCTCTTGCGCCTTTCGCCGAAGCCGGACATCGCCGGATTTCTGTCGGAGAAACCAAACTCGTCGGAAAACTTTCATTCTTTCCACAGTCGGTATACCTCCTTCCCAACAATCTATTTCTCTCTACTTATATATTGAAATACGTGTGGATTTAACGTGGAATAAAATCATGAGCAGTGGGCGGGTTTAATATTCTGGGTTATCTAACGAAGAAGATGAACTGCCAACTGTACTTAAAAGAATTATAAACCAAAAATCTTTCAAAACTGCTATGGTGCCCTAGTGGTAAAAATGTTAAGCACACGGTCAGGGCGCGGGTTGGAGTCCCGACCCTTGTTATTCGCTACACATGTTCTTTTTTTAAGACCTGTACATGGAACAACCCAACAACGGTTTAAGTGAATTGTTGTGCAGAACATTAACCGGGTTAGACACATGTCCCAGCGGAAGGGACATGTGCGCACGAACGGGAGGTCGCCGGTTCGAATCCAGACAGACTCATCTTTTTTTGTTGGCAGCTTATTTCTTTTATTATTATTATTTTTCTATTCACGTTATTTTATTAATAAACCTCTAAATTTATTAATCACATAAACAATAAACAAACACTTACAATCCTTTTCTAATATTAAAAGTTAAATATAAGTTAAATTTCAAGGTCTAACTAATAAATTTATAACCATAAGAATTAGGGACTTCATTTAACTCAATATTAACGAGTAATTGTGTGGTATTTTAAATATTTGGAATAATCGTTTCGTTCGTTCGATTTCTCAAATCTTTACGCGTACCTTATTCTACAAGGAATCGCAAACGCAACCACCGTGAGTAAATCTTACAACTCCCCCTTTTTCCTTTTTGTTTATACGTTTTGGGGTGTATCATGTGTCGTGTATATTGTTTCCGTTTTACAAAGTTCAATTACGTACAAGTACCATTATGTGAAGTATCTATGTTATGTGTTGTTTTGTTGATAATCATTTGGTGCATTGCATTCATTTGGACATTTCATCATCATACGCTCGCCTGTTCCCCATTACCTATGAGTGGAACTTGATGTTGCCAACACACGAGATTGACTCCGTTTGATTGAGCTTAGATCTTGCAGCACACCATAATACTGTGCACAATCTGATTATTGTTTGAGATTGTGTATGGAGGTTTGACATAGGACACACAACATATTTATTTACATTGGTTAACACACATTTTCTCAAAAATCCATATTTAAACATACTATTTTGTTTTCTAAAAACGATAAGGTTCACTCGCCAACTTTTGTTGACCAAAATATCTTCTTTTTACACATGATACATGTGACAAGGTTTGAAGAATGGATCACTTAGAATTGGGCCTTATAAGAATAAACAAGTTATTTGAATTTATTTCGAATTATGTAGTTGAATTGTTTGGATATTGTGTTTATGAGATTTTATTTAAATTGAAATAATAAATATCAAAAGTTTTGATTGAGCTTAGATCTTGCAGCACACCATAATACCGTGCACATTTACATATAGTTGATCTGATTATTGTTTGAGATTGTGTATGGAGGTTTGACATAGGACACACAACATATTTATTTACATTGGTTAACGCACATTTTCTCAAAAATCCAAATTTAAACATACTATTTTGTTTTCTAAAAACGATAAGGTTCACTCGCCAACTTTTGTTGACCAAAATATCTTCTTTTTACACATGATACATGTGAACAGGTTTGAAGAATGGATCACTTAGAATTGGGCCTTAGAAGAATAAACAAGTTATTTGAATTTATTTCGAATTATGTAGTTGAATTGTTTGGATATTGTGTTTATGAGATTTTATTTAAATTGAAATAATAAATATCGAAAGTGTTAATAGTATGTCATAAGCTTTGATGAAAACCCAATCATACCTCGGTTATCTTATCCGCTGAGGGTAGGGGTGTGACATTAGTTTAAAGAGTTGCTTTACCCCACATTCAAATCCATGATAACCATATAAGCTTCAAAGTTAGACATGATAACATCCATGAAACAGTCATGGTAAGTAGTTAATTTTACTTCACGAAATCTACCGCAAATCTAGTATCTCCTCAGATATTAAACAAAACCAATTAAATAAGATATTCAAAGTTCTATTATGAATTAAGTAACAAACCACACTAATAAACCCTAAAGTAAGCTTATGGACCATACAATCTAGTGTCACACTCCACAATTAACCTATCTCTTCATTTAACCTCAAAAACCTAGCATACCTCCTTTATCTTATTTGAAATTTCAAACAGCAAAACAACACAATCATAATACCATCCAATGCACAGAAATTAAAACAATACCTTGCAACTCTACCGAATCCATATTTCATAGTATACAGGAACCACATCAGAAGTAGAGACGTTCAAACAAGCATCACAATTGGAATTTCAACCTGCAAAAAAAAGTTAAACAAAATTCATAAATAAAAACTGTAATCATATCTGATTTAGTTGAATGCAAAATCGATTAAATTACTTACATGAACTAAAAAGTTGAGCTGGGGAATCTGAATTAGACCAAGAAGAAGTGATCATCGTTCCTTAAATCCACAGAATCCTTGTTTCGGAGTTGCTGATAGAAGGCGCGCCGAGGATTATGAACCTCTTTACCATCTAATCTAAGAGAGAAAGAGAGAGAGAGAGAGAAGTCTGATGATAAAGGTAAAAGATATGCAAAGGTTTTGGAGCGGTTGACGAGGTATGGTCCCAAATGACCATACCTTTGACCAAATTTCTACAAGGATAACCTTGCGAGCAATGTGCAATGGTGCGCCTTCCTTGGAACCAATAGGTCACACAATGAACCTTGCGCACTCAGCGCACCGGTGAATTAGACCAACATCTATAGGTCAGACAATGAACCTTAACGGTGAATTAGACCAATAACAATAGGTCGTACAATGAGCCATGCGCACTCAGCGCAAAGGTGAATTAGACCAATACAATTAAGTCACACAACGAGCCTTGTGTACTCTCCACAACGGCAAGTTAGACTCACGCGCGCAGGCTGCTAGACCCTGCGCACAACAACATTCCTCTGAGCAGCGAATCCCAAAACCTTGCAAGGACAAGACACACATGAAAAGCGCCTCATAGTCTTGGGACAAAAGGACATACCCCTGACACCCTGCGCTGGCAGGAAAAACCTTGACGGCCTTGCAGAAGGGGTAGGCACTAAGAGATGTTGACCACACCTTAGGATACGAAATGGCAGAACTATGACCAAAGGTTACCTGGCAGGTTGCGTGTGACAATGCCCATGACCAGTGAGGCAGGCATCAGACCATACACCAACCACGTCTCTGCTAGTGACTATTCCACCTTCTATAGTTTCGGCTGGCAACAGGCCTGACACCAGAAACGGCTGCCTTGACACGTGGCACCCCTCAACATCTGACAGAGCATACCTCCTGACAGTGGACATTAATTCTCCTGCAGGGAGCATTTAATGTCTGACACAGAGGGACAAAAAGGATGTCTCTGGCTGCATGGGCCGGGCCCAAGGCCCACCAGCACTTCTCCTGAACATACCTTTTTTGGCTATAAGTAAGTATCAGATCTCAAGGTAAAAAGACACTTACACACTTGCAATACTTTACGCAACACACACAAGCTCTCGCTTATACTTACAATCACTGGCTTACCATCCCAAGATACTTATTCTCACGCCAGAGTGTGGTCACGGAGAAAACCATCCTTTTCCTCGTGGCGAGGCTAATGGCGTTGCTAGTTTTGCAGATCAGCTAGAGCGAGCTTACACCCCGAAAAGTGAAGTGAGAGGGTAACCTTTTATACAGAAACACCCTGGTTGTGACTTATATATCCACGGATATCACTAGGTTCAACCGGTGCTTCTTCATTGGCGCCATCCGCTATTTTCTCACTCTTTCCAGTTTTTTCCCTCCCATTTTTCACCTTTCCAAGCCTCATCTCCTTATGGCCGATTTTCCATCAAGCACCCCACGAGGCCCTTGAGACGAAGGAAATAACCCAGTTCAAGCCTCTCGTTTCGACGGGCAAGTGAGGGAATACTCTTCCAAGGATACCGGAGCCTAACACAGCTCTGGCAGAATAAACATCCCAGTCACCCCCGGAGCTCAGCTGGAGACTCCCTTTGTTCCGATCACGTTGGTCTTACCCCCGGGTGAGACACCGATGTCATGGTTCATAAAGTCTCAGATGGCCCTAGACGTCGTCTATGTGCAACTCTGTGCGCAGAAAAACACCCCTGCTATCCCAGTACAGCCCGCCATTCAGGTGCATGCTTCGCCTGCACCAAGGATTTTGAGTTATGACTCGCCAGCAGGGGCGAGTACACCATATAGTCTCCATCCACAGGAGACAGAGTACACACAAACTCCGTCTAAACCAGAGTCTCGCTCTCTCAGACGAGCATCTGTTCACTCACGGCTGTGCCCGCATCTTCAAGGGGAGCGGTACACCGAGTGCGAGGAAGACAAAACCTATGGTGAAGGTGATAGCGCTAGCGTTTTTCACCGGATACCCAAGAATCATACTGCATACAGATCCGCTCCACGAGGCATTACAACCCAGAGGCCGAACATTACAACTTGATTTACTGACCGGCAGACGCAGCTGAGCACTCCAAGTTCATCAAGGAGATAGCTCTCGCACCGTTGGAGCGTGCAAAGTTGCCCTCCAATGTCGGAAAATACAATGGGTTGACTGACCTGGATGACCACCTACGTCTCTTTATTGGCGCAGGATGATTGGGGGATGGACATTATTAATGTGGTGTCACCTGTTCGTCCAAACCCTCACAGGTGTTGCACTCCTGTGGTTCGATAACCTGCCCACGGGCAAGCTCGTGTCTTAGAACGACTTAAAGGATAAGTTCCTGGCGCATTTCAGTCAGCAAAGGCGTTATGTCAGAGACTCGTCTGACGTAATGAATATTTGGTGGCGAGATGATGAAAGTCTCGAGGACTTCATCACCCGCTACAACAAGGAGGTGCTGGAGATAGGGGATGTGCACGAAGACCTGATTCGTGCACGATTCAAGTACGCCGTACACTGTGATGAGATGATCAAAGTCTTGTCAGGGACTACAGGTCTCCCCAAGAGCTGGGAGAAACTTATGGCGGCGGCAAAGGTCTACGCGCAAACAGAGCGCAATCTCAACAACAGTAGGCCTCTCCTACCTCATCACCGTCCCCAAGACTTGAGAAGGAGTTTTGGGAAAAAGAACAAAGGGTGGAGGGACCACAACCAAAACCCTCCCCACACACCGGTCGATGCTCACGCGGCCATTAATAAGCTCGCAGCTCAGCGAGCAATAAAGCAGGATAATCACGATCGCCAGTGGACCCCACTGATGATGACACCGGCGGAGGTCCTCAGCACAGAAGACCACCAATTTAAACAACCACCGCTGATGCGCAACAAGAAGGGTCAAGACCCCAACTTCTTCTGCGATTATCACAAAGACACGAGGCACACAACCGACAATTGCATATCCCTGCGCATGGAGATTGAAAAGGCACTCAAAAGTGGGAAACTCACCCACTTATTGCAAAACGTGCGCAAGGAGGTGCGCCAAATTACTCGAGGCGGGGAGGGCCCGAGTAACAAGAAAAAGAAAGTTGTTCATATAATTCAGGGTGGTCCTTCGCGCAATCGTAACCACCAGAAGAGCTGCACGTCTCACTGGCGGGAGCAACATGTCATCTTCCCTGTCGTCCTCGGGGGTCCACAAGAAGACCGACCGGTAGTGATAACCGGCATCTTCGGTCACTACCGCACCGACTACATGTTCATAGACCCTGGAAGCTCTATGGACATTATATATGAACAGTGCTTCCAGCAACTTGACCCGGAGGACAAAACACGCCTGGAGCCGGTGGATTTCCCACTCAGTGGTTTCTGCAATGAGGTTGTTTTCCCTTTGGGACAAATTTCTTTTCCGATCACTCTCTTTGATGGGCGCCACACTCGCATCATCCAGGTCAATTTCATGGTCATTCCCGCAACCTCGCGCCATGACGTACTACTAGGACGGCGCGCCCAGTGAGATTTCAACATGATTACTTCCATCCCTCACGCCACTTGCGGTTTTCCCACAGAAACCGGAGTGGCTATCATGTATTCGAAGAAGGAAATCATGTATGTGGACGAGGAACCACCAATAAAGCAACCTAAGCCATCTTCCAACGGTGAGCCAGAAAAGTGGGTACTTAACAACAAGTACCCAGAACAAATCATGCTCTTGGGACCTGCCATGACCCCCGCAGTCAAGGCGCCGCTGAAACAGTTGTTGTTCCAAAACTCTGACATTTTTGCATGGTCACCGGCGGATATGACAGGGTGCCAAGGGAAATAGCTGAGCATGAACTGCACACTTTCCCTTCAGGCCAGCCTATCGTTCAGAAGAAGCGTAGCTTTGGGCCCGAAAAGACCCGTGCTCTGAACGAGCAAGTCACGGAGCTTCTCCAGGCAGGTATCATCCGAGAAGTGCGTTATCAGACATGGGTAGCCAACCCAGTCATGGTCCAAAAGTCCAACGGCAGTTGGCACATGTGCGTCGATTTCAAAGACCTCAACAAGGCATGTCCCAAGGACTGCTACGCCTCGACGGGAATTGACAAAAAGTTGGAGTCTCTTGCTTCATTCAGGTGGAAATGTTTCCTTGATTACTATAAGGGCTACCACCAGATCCAAATGAAGAAAGAGGAAGAAGACAAGACCGCTTTCCAAACAGACAAGGGCATTTATTGCTACACAAAAATGCCATTCGGACTGCGCAATGTAGGAGCCACCTATCAACGCTTAATGGACCATGTCTTTGGGGATGACATTGGTAAACCGTGGAAGTATACATTGATGACCTAGTCATCATGAGCTCGGATGAGGAGAAGATGTTGGCAAACATCCAAAAAACGTTTGCCTCTTGCGCAAGGCGAATCTGAAGCTGAACCCCAGAAAGTGCTCTTTTGGAATGGAGGAAGGAAAATTTTTGGGATTCATCGTTACGCGCGATGGCTTTAAAGTCAATCCCGACAAAGTGGAAGCGAGTGCCATCACCCTCAACTATCAAAGAGATGCAACAGTTGGCGGGGCGGCTGCCTACGTTGAACAGTTTCTTGGCTAACCACGCGATGAAGTCCTTCCCATTCATCAGCACTCTGCGGAATTGTGTGAAGAAGAACAATGTTGTGTTTAAACCACGACCAATAATAAAGGGCCAAATATTGGCTGATTTTATCGTGAAGTCCCGCAGAATAAAGCGCAGGAGTGTGAAGAGGTACAGAATCCAGCGCCGGTTACGGATAACCACATATGGATACTTCACACTGATGGGGCGTCCAACGACGATGGCGCAGGGGTAGGTCTTCGGCTAATAAGCCCTGATGATCAAGAATTCACCTATGCCATCAGGTTGGATTTTAAAAGCACAAATAATGAAGCTGAGTACGAAGCATTCCTGGCAGGTCTTCGGTTAGCAATCAAGATAGGTGCGTAGAATTTGGAGGCCCATGTCGATCACTCCTAGTCGCCGGACAGGTCAACGGCCTGTACGATGCAAAGGGCGAGGTAATGGCCTTATATCTAGAACAGGTGCAAGCCTTAATAACCAAACTCCAACATTTCAAGATAACCCATGTTAACCGAAGCAAAAATAAACATGCTGACGCTCTCAGCAAGCTAGCCGCTACAAGCTTCAAGCACTTTGCGTGCGAGGTACGCATTGAGGTACTAAAAAACCTTTCTGTTCCTTTACGACAAGTCAACATCATAGAAGTGGGAAATCCATCCTGGATGTCTCCCATCATCATGTTCTTGCAACACGGGAGCCTTCCTGAAAAAAAGCGAAAGCAAGGAATGTCCATAACAAGGCACTCAACTATGAAATGGCTGACAGTATCTTATACCGGAAGTCATACCTTGGGCCGCTCCTCCGTTGCGTTTACATGCAAGACACCAAGTACTTGATCCGCGAAATACACGAACGGTTATGCGTAATTCAAGCCGGTCCACGCATGGTCGTAGCAAAGATCATGAACGCCGGATACTATTGGCCTGACATGCACCTTGATGCGGTTGAAACATTACGTAAGTGCGCATCATGTCAGCGCCATGCTCCAAAGACACTGCGCCCCAAGAATCCCTTAATTCCGGTGACAACAGCGTGGCCCTTTCAACAATAGGCAATCGATATGGTGGGACCATTCCCAGACGCTCCAGGAGTGGTGAAGTTCATAATCGCTGCGGTCGATTATTTCACCAAATGGGTAGATGCCAAACCTCTCACATCCAGCACAACAACCGTAGTGCGAGAGTTCATTTGGGAACACATCATATGTCGTTTCAGGTTACCCCTGCGCATAGTCAGCGATAACGGCGCCAACTTCGCACCCGAAGAACTACAACAATGGATGAAAGAAATGCATATCGAACACGTTTTTACTTCGGTCGCGCATCCCCAAGGGAACGGCCAAGTGGAAAGGATTAACAAAAGTATAGTCGAGGGAATCAAGACAAGATTGGGAACAACACGCAGAGGTTGGGTAGATGAGTTTCCAAGCATCTTATGGGCTCATCGAACCATGCCTAAAACCAGCACGGGCGAAACTCCCTTTAGCCTTGTGTATGGGACAGAGGCAGTGATTCATGCAGAAATAGGTCTCCCATCATCACGCATGTTAGCTGCGCAAAAACAAAACAATGAGGAAAAGCGCAGACTAGACTTGGACTTGCTAGAAGAAAGGCGTGAAAACGCTGCTATCAATGAAGCAAAATACAAATCCAAGCTAGAAAAATATTACAACGCGCGAGTCCGCATATGCACCTTTCTACCCGGTGACTTTGTTCTACGGGAAAATGAGGCATCCAACGTCGAACGTGATGGAAAACTGGCACCCAAATGGGAAGGTCCTTATGTTATTCATGAAGTCTTAGGAAAAGGCGCGTACACAATAAAGCGCTTAGACAGAACAAGTATCCCTAGGACACGGAATGCGCAGTAACTAAGACGGTGCTACATATAAACCTCCAAGTTCACAGTCTCTTATGTATTCTAAAATACGGCCCTTGCGCCCAATTATGTGATAAAGATAAGAGTTACTTCATATTTTATCTTAATGTTTTGTTACAAATGCGCGGAACCACTTTGAGTATATGCAAAAACACCTTGGTGCACAATGACTCGTAAAACATAATTCACTACCTATGTAGCACGCATAGGAGCCGATATCCACGCGCGAGTTCATTACCAGTTTCATTCGTATACTTACACAAAGTAGTCCATTTCACGCAATTATTGTAACAAAGAAGAAACATTTCATTGAAAGATAGAAAAAATATGTACAAAACCGCGTCATGCGCGACACAAACAATGATCCTACAAGAATATTACATTAAGGATCCTACACCAGTCTTCTTCTTCAGCAGCGACTTCAGCGTCTTCTGGAAAGATATCCTTCAAGCGGTCGACGAAGTCATCATGGGTAAGCGCCTCGCTTACCAACTCCAAGGCTGGGATATCAAGACGATTATACCCCTGATGCGCCTTCTCAAAGACGGCTCCAGTGTTAACTCCATGAGTGGAGGCACGGCTAGAATCCCATGGAGTGTCCAAGGAATGAGTGACTTGTTGCGCACACTCAACATAGTCTTGCGCATGCCCATCATGGCGCGCAGCAACCACCAACTTAGCCACTGCACCATCCAACTCCGCGGAGTTCACAATGGAATTGGCAATCTGCAAATTCAAAGGAAAGATTAGAGCCATTCCATAAAGGTCAGAAAACACAAGTGAAAACACTTACATGGCCAATCCCATGCTGTTGAAGCCACAACATGTTGTTGGTGAGCGATTCCACCAACTATTCGGAGATGGCGCGGAAGCTTTCAGAATCATCCAATTTTTTCTCTCCCGCCTCTACCTTCACCTCCGCCAACTGCAGCCTATGTAGGAGGTCAGCATTCTTCACTGAGGCTGCTTGGAGATCTTTCTTAGCGCGCGCTAAACTAGCGCAAGCTTTGACCTGCTTGATTTCAACAAGGTTAGCATCATAACTTAGACATATCAACAAAGAATGAAATAAAGAAAAGGGGGTACCTCTTTCTGCTCGCTGTGCTCGCGTTGCACACTGGCTTATGCAGCCGAGGCAGCCGCCTCCTCCTACTCCTTCCTCTCGCGCAGCACATCAGCGCGCAACTAGGCCAGTTCATACCCCAGGGATTTCTTCTCCCTGTTATCCCTCTCACAAGCCTCCTTCCACAACTTGCGTTCCTCAGCAAGTTTGGCATCTGAGGCTTCGGCCCGATTCTTCCATCCCTGCGCAGACCACCCTTCAATTCGCTAATTATCGATGAAGGCAGTCTCCCTTGCCAACACCGTAGCTTCACGCGCAGCCACTTGGGCTCGCTCTTTACCAAGGGTCTCTTGAGCAGCCTCAAAATCTTTCTTTTGCTTCACCAGGCCCCGCCATTCACGAACATTCTTATAGGTCACAGAGCTAGACCTGGTAGCTCCCTGGAGGTACGTATGATATGTCTCTTCTTTTTCACAATCAGAAAGCAAACATACCTCCACCGGGGGGAAAGCTCCCTTAAAAAACTCATGGCATGCCGGCCAGTGAGAGATGTCATCTCATTTCTCCAACTTCTACACAGGAGTGTGGATCTCTTCAGCTTGAGTAGAGGAGAATGACCTGTAATATAATCCCCCGGAGTCTTATCCGGGCGGATGGGAGACAAACCAAGGGCAGCAGACCCCGTGCCGCCCCCAGGTAACAGTTCCTGCACATGTCCTTGTGGAGCACCAATCTAAACCTTTTCAGCGAACGCCGCTCCTGACGGCCTCGCCTTACCAGCAATAACCGCGCCACCCAGATGCGCGAGTTCTGCCCCCCCCCCACAACGGGTTCTTGCACAGCGAACCCCGATTCTTCCAGTTCCACGGAGGGTTCCCAAGATCCACCCGTGATTCCTCAACAACAACCACAGGTTCTTCAATATCCTGTTGTGGTTGCGTTAATGGAACACCCGAAGTTTCCAAAACCAGGGAACCCACATTAGTACCCATACCAGCACCTTCCACCTCCACGTGAGGCCCCTCCCTCACTCCGATCGGTTCTTCTGCCCCAGGAGCAGAATTTCATCCTTGACCACCGGCCTGGGTCATTGGGGAATCAACTTCCCCGGCGCAGGTGCCGAAATCCACAAAAACCGGCTCATCCCCTACTATATAACAACAAGGGTTAGTTGCATACAACATAAAAACTGGAAGGAAACATCCCCCACTGATCCCAAATCCGCCAGCTTCCCAAAATGTCTCCGAGCAACCTTTTTAGGGGGTTGCACGGAGAGGTTCTCCTTCGGGCGCCTCTTTCTCTCAGAGGCACTTCTGGGACCTCCTCAGCATCCTCCGGACTAGTAGGTATGGCGATAGGGATAACCGCCTGCTTTGGTGCAGCCCTCTTTGCACCTACAGGTTCCAGACCCTCCCTTGAGTCAGAAATGACCACATAAGTTTTCCACTTGTAGTGACAACGCGCTTACCTTTGGGAGGGCCTGCCCTAGGTTGAGGTGCCTCCCTCTCCACCACCGCGCTCGACCCCGTGCGTCGCTTTTTCTTGTGATCTGGGCCAATGCCCAAATCTCCCAGAGCGCCTGCATTTAAACAAGGACAACACGTAAGTCATCTACAAGGGTGCGCAAGTAAACAATCAAGACTCACCAGTTGGTGGCGCAGGGGCCTCTAGGTCCGTATCCTTGATCAGGGAAAAATTGCCCAGGACCTGCGCGTACCAGGTAGGCTCATCCGGCTTCAAGGAAAGCTTTTCCATCCGCCCTTCCTTCCTCTGGAAGGCGGACAAGAACAATGGGGCTCCTGCAAACAAAATACACGCATGATGAACTAATCCACAAGTCAAAATCAAGGAAGCGCAAGGGAATAAGAATGCTTACTGCGATTGCCCTCAACATACACTGGTCGAGACTGGCGGTTGGGTCCCCACACCAGGCTCATCCCCACCGCCACCAGTACCCTCTCGGACAACTGAATTGCCGGGATCTCCTTCAAATCGCAATACCAGGCGTCCAACACTTGTATTGGTAGGGTTTCCACCGGAATCTCTTCCAGCCCCCGGAACGTCAAAGGCATCAGTATAACACCGGCCTTCACAAAAAAGAATATTGCCTTCCAATCATGGAAGGACTTGGGTGGAGAGAGCAAAATTTTCCGTGCCTGCGAACGATGCTGAAAGAATAAAACCCCATTGAACAATGGATTTGATAAAAAAATACGAAACCGGTCGACGGTGGGAAAAGATCCAGACGATCGGCAAAGGAACTCAAAGTGCCTGATTCTCACCATTCCCATTGGATTCAACTGGGAAAGGTGGAACCCATAATCCTGCAGCACTTCCAAGAAAAACTTGGTGGCGGGCAACCGGAAGTTCCCCTCACCAAAGAAATCAGAGAATAGGGTGATATAACCCGCCGGAGCATCAGCGGCCGTCTCACCCTCTGTAGGAAACCGGGTGTCCCAAGTGGGAGGAAATCGGAAGCTAGACACAATCTCATCCAACATCTGCCGGCTCAGCTTACAAGCCGGCAAAGGAGGCGGAGTAGCGGCAACCTCATGCTCTCTGGATGCCATTAGAGACAAAGAAATAAAAGAATTTTTTTTGGAAAAATTTTTTAAGAACTCAAAGAACTAAGCAAACTCAGAGAAAAGTTTGAAGGAAATATGAATGAATGAAGAAAACCCTACCGGAGCACTCCTATTTAAAACGCTCACATTTAATGCGCTCAGAGAACGTGTCTCACACGTGGTAGTAGCACCCAATCACAGACGGACGCGTGGTGAGCGAGTGGGTAGTGATGGTTAACGTGCGCGCGTGGCCATCATGCTCTCTGCCAATCCATTAAATGAATGGCAGACGAAGCGGCTGAGTGCACGCTACAACTGTCAGACGTCTTTTCAACTCCCACTTTTTCTCACCAACTCACTTGCAACGTCAGAAGATCAGATTTCAAATTCCAAGAGCTTGAAGACAAAACGTTTCCTTCACCCAAATGTTTCCTCTAACACTTAATAAAATTTTTGCCACAACATTAACGGTGTAAACAACAACTCTTCTAGTCCAGCACGCCTCCCACCTTACAACATGCGCGTAGGAGCAGCACTGGACTGGGGGGACTTGAGGAGGTATGGTCCCAAATGACCATACCCTTGACCAAATTTCTACAAGGATAACCTTGCGAGCAATGTGCAATGGTGCGCCTTCCTTGGAACCAATAGGTCACACAATGAACCTTGTACACTCTACGCAACGGTGAATTAGACCAGCATCTATAGGTCACACAATGAACCTTGCGCACTCAACGCAGCGGTGAACTAGACCAACAACAATAGGTCGTACAATGAGCCTTGCGCACTCAGCGCAACGGTGAATTAGACCAATACAATTAAGTCACACAACAAGCCTTGTGTACTCACCATAACGGCAAGTTAGACTCACGCACGCAGGCTTCTCCTGTATATACCTTTTTCGGCTATAAGTAAGTATCAGATCTCCAAGTAAAAAGACACTTACACACTGCAATACTTTACGCAACACACACAAGCTCTCGCTTATACTTGCAGTCACTTGCTTACCATCCCAAGATACTTATTTTCACGCTTGGAGTGTGGTCACGGAGAAAACCACCCTTTTCCCTGTGGCGAGGCTAACGGCGTTGCTAGTTTTGCAGATCAGCTGGAGCGAGCTTACACCCCGAAAAGTGAAGTGAGAGGGTAACCTTTTATGCAGAAACACCCTGGTTGTGACTTATATATCCCCGGATATCATTAGGTTCAACCAGTGCTTCTTCAACGGTAGCAATGTAATTTCAAAATTTGATAGTCTCTATTTGGGCGGGTTTGTAAAATTATAATCACCGTACGAATTGAGTAGAGTTGGGATGGAGATCCAATCACAGTTATTCACATGGATCGCCAATGAGGAACACTTACTTCTTTGGAGGTTCAAACTACAGACAATTTTTTTTTATCAAGGATGTAGAATACTTGGGAGTGCAACATGACAAGGGTTTTCAGCTTATAAAGAATGTGCATACAAGGGTTGTACAATGGGCTTAATTCCTTGTATAATTCTTAACTTCAAGTTCTCTCTCCAATATGTATTATATAATACTAGTCATTACCCGCGCAATGCGGCAAGGGTGGCGATTTACAATATGATACTCGTTTATCGTTAGTTTATCAGTCATCTCGTGATATATTGTGTAGTACTTATGTTAGTTTTCTTATTCGTGATATGTTGGCACTGGTTATGTTATCTACCTTTTATTTGTATGTTTGTGTTGATATATTTAGCGATATATGAACCCTAAATTAGCTAAAGTGGAATATATTGTCACACCCCGACCCGCAGCGGAATAAGATTCGGAGCATAATTGGGATATCACCAAAGCTCATGATGCTTACTAAAATGTTTCATATTTATTATATTCAAATTACAACTTCAATAGTCAAATAAAATCTATACAAATACAAGGGAAAATGAAACTAAGTAATACAATCCAAAGCTTAAACTGAATTATTCTTCTAATCCTTCCTATGTGTTTCTTATCTCAACTGGATCACCTGTATCATGTGTAAAACGGGGGATATTTTGGGTCAACAAAAGTTGGCGAGTGAACCTTGATAAAACATTATTATTAATTGCTTGTTGTATTTAATATTGAAAATTTGTGCAATAATCACATGTGAGCAAATATATATAAATAAACAATACACAAACCACATTGGATGAGTAAATGACATAAATGATGATGTATTTGAGATCAAGGCTCAATCAAACGGAGCCGATCGAATGATATGAATGATGATGAATGTATGTGAGATCAAGGCTCAATCAAACGGAGCCGATCGAATGAGGCACCTGTACTCAACCCGTATCCCACGGGGAGCTGATGGGCCTAATGAAATGCTTGCACTGAAAATGATAAATTCAAACTAAACATAATTCACACAAGAATTTGTACACATTTGATACACATTAGATCACAAATATGATGTATGCACAAGTGTTTTTATTTATATAATAGTAAATTTGTACGACACATGATACACCCCAAAATGTGATAAAAACGGGGAATTTGGTAGAGATTCACTCACATTGGGTGCGTTCTTTTGATGACTTGGATGCGCACGAGTTTTGGGATTTGATCGACGTGGAAGACTAACCTAAAATAATAACGAAATGGTTCGGTAAATAAATGGATTTTATTTCATAATCTTAATAGGGTTTTTAGATTAATTTTTGTGAGTCTAAGGACGTTTTCTAACTTTAAAAATATTATTTTTTAGTATTTATAAATAATTTTTCAATTAAAAGAAATAAGTAAAAATAATATAAAAAGTGGGTTGACTTGTCAGGTCTGACCGGTCAGACAGTGATTATTCAGGCACTGAGCGGAATCGAACTCGGGACCTTTCGTTTGTGTGCACGCAGCCCGGCCAACTGGGCTGCGTGTCTAACCCGTTAGAATTCCTGATTTCAATTTTACTTATGCTCTTGTTAGCTTTATTCAGAAATTAATAAATTTAAAATAAAGTTTTTAGACTAAACAACCCACCGCGCCCTACTGAGGCTCGAACCCGCAATCGCTATGCTACTCTGCACCCAGCCCAACCAACTGGGCTGGGTGTCTAATCCATTATATAATGAAATTACTTTATATTTATGTATTTTTTGAGAACTGATTTAGTTTGGTTTAAAAAAAATTCTGATTAGAAAACCGGCGATGAGTAGGGATTCAAACTCGGGTCGTGCATGTTATTTACGCACACATTCCACCATTGGACTGTGTGTCTAACTCTGTTAAGATCCGTTTATTATTTCTTTTAAATTACTAATCGAGAACCCATCTTCTTCACTGGTTTCAACACTGAACCAGAACTCGATTAACAATGATTTTAACTACCCTAATGTTTTAAATACTTAGCATAAATTGAACATATTACACAGAATAAAATTAAGACGCATACCAAACGGAAACCAAAGTTCGCTGTTCTGGTGACCAACTCCGGCGATTGCAGACAGTGATTCCGACGAACAGAAGTTAGAGTGAAAAATTGAGGGTTTTGCGAGTGTTTCCGAAATGTGAGGCGATGGTATTATTAGTGTAAATTGGAAGTAATTTCATTTCGGTTTCAATCTCGACAATCATATGAATCGAGTGATTGAAGATTGAATTGATTAAGAACGTGGGTTGTAACTGACATTGCACCATCGGTTACACTCAGAAACCTCGCGACCACGCCAAAAGTCTCTGATTATTTGAAAACCGTTGGGCGGTTTCAGTCCTTGTCGCAAACAGATGATTCACGGGTGGAACTTAAGTTTTATTTGATTCATTGATTACACGAACGAGTCAAGTGGCAGAGTGGTGAAATGCTTGTTTGTTGAACCGGCTGACCCGGGTTCGAAACTCGGCAGCGTTATTTATTTTTTTATTCACTTTTTTTTGTTTTTATTAATTATGTTTTAAAATTCTAACAATGTTTATTAGTTATGTATCGTTTAAAATTAGTATGAATATTAAATACGCAACGAAAATTATAACTGAAATATTCGATTAATAAACGAGGCGGGTTTTGGAAACCCGTTTTTCGACGGATGTTACAGTATCCCCTACTTTTAGGAAAAAGATGCGGGTATTTTTCGCGCATTGAGTCTTCACGTTCCCAAGTAAACTCAGGTCCTCGTTTCGACTCCCAGCGTACCCTAACAATTGGAATACGACTCCGTCTTAAACATTTTTCTCCGAAGTCCATGATCTCTACTGCTCTTTCAATGAAGTGCATAGATTCATCGATCTGAATATCTTCTAGGGGAATATGGAGGTTTTCATCGGCGAGGCACTTCTTCAAGTTTGATACGTGGAATGTGGGATGAATTCTGTTGAGCTCTTCTGGTAGGTCAAGCTTGTATGCTACAGGTCCTACTCTTTCGAGTATCTTGAAAGGTCCTACGTAGCGTGGTGCTAGCTTGCCCTTCTGGCCAAAACGAACTACTCCCTTCCACGGTGATACTTTTAAAAGTACTTGATCACCAATGTGAAACTCCAAGGGCTTTCGTCGTTTGTCTGCATAACTCTTTTGACGACTTTGAGCCGCTAGAAGGTTGTTTTGAATTTGATGGATCTTGTCTGTTGTTTCTTGAATTAATTCTGGACCAGTGATTTGTGCTTCCCCAATTTCGTGCCAACATACTGGAGATCGGCACTTACGACCATATAAAGCTTCGAAAGGAGCCATGCCGATGCTTGAATGATAGCTATTGTTGTACTAAAATTCAACTAATGGTAGATGAGTGTCCCAATTCCCTTTGAAGTCTATGACACATGCTCGAAGCATGTCTTCAAGAGTTTGGATGGTGCGTTCAGATTGACCATCAGTTTGAGGATGAAAAACGGTACTGAGGTCTAATCGTGTACCCAAGGCGGCTTGTACGGCTCGCCATGTTCGTGAAGTGAAACGACCATCACGGTCTGAAATGATGCTTAAAGGTACACCATGACGGATTACGATCTCGCTGATGTAGATACGTGCTAACTTCTCGTTCTTGAAGTCCTCGCGAATCGGAATGAAGTGAGCTGATTTTGTAAGACGATCAATGATTACTCATATGGTGTCATACCCATTGGAGGTGCGAGGTAACCCGGTAATGAAGTCCATGGTTATGTTTTCCCACGTCCATACAGGTATTTCAGGTTGGGTTAGAAGTCCTGAAGGTCTTTGATGTTTAGCTTTTACTTTGGAACAGGTAAGGCACTTGGAAACAAAAACAGCGATATCCTTTTTCATGCCCGGCCACCAGTAGGTGTATCGTAGATCCTGATACATCTTGTCGGCTCCTGGGTGTACCGAGTATCGTGTTTTGTGCGCCTCATTCATGAGGAAGTCACGAAGGTTGTCGCGATCAGGAATCCATATGTAGTTTAAATAGTATAGAATACCGTCGGATTTGGTTTCGATTTTGAGTTCCGCTCCACATGACAGTTCATCGCGTACATCGTTTTCTGTTACAGAAACATGTTGAGCTTCTCGGATTCGATCTTTGATGTCGGTTATAATTTGCGAACATAGAAGACGAATGGAATTCGCATAACCTTTTCGACTGAGTGCATCAGCCACTACGTTTGCTTTGCCAGGATGATACCGAATTTCACAGTCGTAGTCGTTAAGAAGTTCGACCCATCTTCGTTGCCTCATATTCAACTCCTTTTGATTGAAGATATGTTGGAGGCTCTTGTGGTCTGTGTATATTTCACACTTGGTACCGTAGAGGTAATGTCTCCATATCTTGAGGGCGAACACAACGGCTCCAAGTTCCAGGTCGTAGGTGGTGTAATTCTTTTCATGAACTTTGAGTTGCCTAGAAGCATAGGCTATCACTTTTCCTCTTTGCATTAATACACAGCCTAGCCCATGCCCTGATGCGTCGCAATAAACCACGAAGTCATCACAACCCTCAGGGAGTGTGAGGATAGGTGCGTCACAAAGTTTTTGCTTTAGAGTTTGGAAGGCTTCTTCTTGTTTAGGTCCCCACATGAAGGTTTTCCTTTATGAGTCAAAGCCGTGAGTGGTACAGCAATACGGGAAAAATTTGCAATGAAGCGGCGATAGTAACAAGCCAAACCAAGAAATGACCTTACTTCAGTAGGGGTACGTGGCGCTTGCCATTCCTGCACTGCCTTGATTTTTGAAGGATCAACATGAATTCCCTTGTCATTGACGACGTGTCCAAGGAATTGTACTTCCCTTAACCAGAATTCACATTTCGAGAACTTAGCGTACAGCTTTTCAGTCTTTAAGAGGGTAAGGATAAGTCGAAGGTGTCGTTCATGATCGGATTTAGACTTGGAGTAGATGAGGATGTCGTCGATGAAGACTATAACAAAGCGGTCAAGGTAGGGTTTGCATACCCTATTCATTAGATCCATGAAGACAGCTGGGGCGTTGGTTAAACCAAACGGCATGACCATGAATTCGTAATGACCATAACGAGTTCGGAAGGCGGTCTTTGGGACGTCTTCTTCATGTACTCTGAGTTGATGATAACCAGAACGAAGGTCGATTTTTGAAAAACAAGTGGCGCCTTGAAGTTGATCTAGAAGGTCATCGATGCGAGGTAATGGGTAGCGGTTCTTGACCGTTAACTTATTGAGTTCTCTTTAGTCAATACACATGCGAAACGTTCCATCTTTCTTCTTCACAAAAAGAAAAGGTGCACCCCAAGGCGATGAGCTAGGACGTATGAATCCTTTGTCAGTCAGCTCTTGCAGTTGACTAGCCAGCTCTTGCATTTCGGATGGGGCTAACCTATAAGGAGATTTTGCGACTGGTGTAGCGCCAGGTATAAGATCAATGCGGAATTCGACTTCTCTCACGGGAGGAAGTCCTGAGATGTCGTCGGGAAAGACTTGTGGGAATTCTTTCACTACCGGTATATCTTCGAGTTTCTTCTCCTTGTTTCCCTTCTTGACGACGTGAGTTAGGAATGCGACATAGTTCTTGCGGAGGTATTTTCGGGCTTGAAGACAGGACATTAATTTGAGTCCTTTCGAAGGGGTTTCTCCAAAGATTCGTAGGGTTTGACCGTCTGCAAGAGGAATGCGAATGAACTTTTCGCGGCATACAACTTCAGCGTGATGTTGGCTGAGCCAGTCTATACCGATTATAATATCGAAACTTCCCAACTTCATAGGAATGAGGTCAACTGGAAAATCGTGATCGTTTAGAGTGAGGGTACATTCTCGTATATTAGAATTTAATGAAACGGGCTTCCCATCAACAACTTCCACCGTTAGAGATTCCATGAGATTATCACGAGTTTGTTTTAGGATTGGTTCAAATTCTAAGGACACAAAACTCTTATCCGTGCCAATATCGAATAACATGGATGCATAACTACCATTGATGAGAAACGTACCGTTAACCACGTTGTTGTCAGCTCTAGCTTGGTTGGCATTGATGTTGAAAGCTCTTCCTCTAGCAGGTGGAGGAGCTTGGTTAGCTTGGTTTACCGGATTCGCTTGTGCTTGGGCATGGATGATGTTTACCAAACGGGGACATGTGTTCCTGAAGTGGTTTGGGTCTCCACAGTTGTAACAAGCTCGCATTGGTTGCATCATAGGGTAGTTGGGTTGGTAGTAAGGTTGAGCTATGTGTTGCGTGGGTGGTAGAAGTAAAGGTTGGTGAGCTTGACCCACTATTTGATGGTGGGTTTGGGTTGAGGGTTGGTTGCGGTTCATTCGCTGAAGTGTGCGACAAGTTTGGATGGTGTGACCCGCACGGCCACAGCTGGTGCAATGTTGGCAGGGATGTTCAGGAAGGTGATGGTATTGACAACGGTTGCATTTTGGGTATGGGCCGGAGTATGGCTTTTTATATGGTGCAGCTGAGGGAGTAACTTGGGTGATTGTGTCACACCCTCAATTTCCACTTGCGGAGTTTTACCGCGAGGCGTGTGGACAAACCAGAATCTGAAACACTAGTTCGTCGAACGACTCTACATGATTTGATAATACGTTTACCAAAATCGTTCATTGTAGATTTTATATCAATTACCAATATTTAGCAGAGCATTATTTTTAAAGTTTGAGCGGAAGCATAAATAAGTAGTGATGCGGGCGCCAACACAAACGCCAAAACAAATGAAAAATCCCAAAACAATATTAATAAATAAGACTCGATAAAGATGTCTTGTTCAATGCATGTGCGTGCACCTAGAGCTCCTAGCGTCCTGAGAAACATGTAAAGAAACAAGTGTCAACATTAAAGATGAGTGAGTTCACAGGTTTTCATAAATTCGTTTGTTCCGTTATAGTTCGTTTACTCCGTTATCCCCAACCCGGGATAACGTATCTGTTCCATTATTCCAATCCCGGAATAATAAGTTGTTATTTCCATTATCCCCAACCCGGGATAATAAGTTGATGTTTCCAATATTCCAAACCCGGAATATTAAGTTGATTCGTAATTAAGTTCAATGTTAATATATATAGGTAGCTAGCCTAAAGTCATGTCACGTAAGAGTTCGCGATCGAAGCTGACTGTTGTGCCTCCGTTTTGCCAGGCCTATCACATGACCATGGCGGTGTTAGGCCAATTATTCACCCGTTGACCATACCAGGTCGGCTAGCGCGACTAGCTCGGATGGGGCTTGTCGGGCCCAGTAGTACTACTTATAATTCCCCCGCTATTTAACCCAAATACTAACGATCCGAGGAGATTGTCGAGGACTTAAGTGATAAGGCTGCTTAGTGACCATAACATTACATTAACATTAACTTAGTTACCATATAGTTATGTGACGTTAAATTCGTATAACGTAAAGAGATTGAGTTTGAGAGTGTATACATGTTTCTCCCCCTGTTGTTTAAAAACCGGATAAAGTTAGGGGCCGTGAACTCACCTTTATTTGCTCTGTTAGTGTAGCAAAGATGTTATAAGAGATGGGACCGCTAGTTGCGTCCTAACAAACCAATTAATTACACGTCAGTGTGAAATCACACCAATACAAATTCCACACGCAATTTACTCACAAAGTGATACACACAAACAACATATCTAACACTCAAACATGCATGCAAGTATTCTAATGTGATCATAGTAATCAAACAACTTATCATGAACATATTCCAAATCCATGCAACACTTTAATGCATAAAATCACAAGTTATCAACTTTCTGCTTAACACTCAATTATTCAGCTGTTTTCTAGGATTTTTATAAAATAGTTCTAACATTCCAAAAATTCCAATATTTTTACAGTAGGTGACATTTATACCATAGAAATTTATATAATTTTCCCAAGTCCTAAATCTTTACCAATTAACCATAAATATTAATTCACTAAGCTGCAGTCAGATTTACCGCTTTCTGACTGCAGTCCACGGAAGAATTTATTTAAAAATCACTGATCGTCCGATTAACAAAATTCCAGTTGGAGTTGCCCGGAAATTTTTATACCTAGTTTCTGTACAAAAATCATGACTCAACTCCCTACTGATTTTATAATCTAGCTTGACAAACAACTAGCAAAATTTCAGGATTTTCACAGTTTTAGTTACTGAACTTATTTAGCCCTTTAAAAATATCAAACGACTTCAGAAAATTATGAATCCAGCGCCATTAGATTCCTTATTCAAATCTCTACGTTCTAGACATCAAAAAATCCGTTTTTCGACAACTATCGACCGAGTTACTGCCAGATGAAGTCGGCTGTAACTATTACTCAGCAACCGATTCAGCATATCTTTATCATAAACTCGTGTAATCCCGTTCATGCGATTAATCTAGGCGATCTAAGACCGATTTCTAATCCTAGATTAATACCAATATCTCATCCATGCAAACCCTAGTTCTTACTTCTAGTTATTACAAACAAAACACAGCCTATATGTATTCAGCTTTCAAACAACATTCAATCTAGTATAAACAATCCGAAACAATACAATCATCTAGTGTAAACATCATTAACAAACTGGCTAGCCTAACTTCTCGTTCAATCATGCTTGGCAAGCTTATATGTTCCGAAAACTATTATACATATAAAAAAAATTAACTCAGCCGACTTCATTCAGCAAATAACATCCGAAACAACTAACCATTCAAGCATATATATATCCAAAACAACTAATCATTCAAGCATATATATATCCGAACATGATCTTGTAATCAGAGATAACTTCTAATCTTTTAATAACAAGGTAAACGAACCGTGAATACGATGAGGGAAGGTGGCGAGGGCTGCTGCTTGCTGCGACCGAGAGAAAGAAAAGCTGATCTCGCGGCCGAGACTGAAAGGGACTGAAGGTGACCGGCTGTTAGCGACCGAGAGAGTGAACCAGCTGATTAGATCGAGATGATGAAGGAATGGAAGCTGTTTTGCGATCAATGGAGCATGAGGAGGCAGCCGACGGCTGTTTTGCTTTAGGGTTTTGTTTTTTTGTAATATGAGTGCATGTGAGTTGTATATATAGGCGCAACAAGATGAGGATCACGGTTTTGGTTTGAGTCGTGGCCGAGGAACTAGGGTGAGTTAGTTTGGTTTGGATTTGATCTCGCGGCCAAGTACTAGGGTGGGTTCGGTTTGGGTTTGAACTTGCGGTTTTGAACTTGATCTCGGCCGAGAGTGTTTTGGTTTAGGGTTTAGGTTTGCTCTCGGTTTGGATTTGATCTTGGCCGAGGACTTGACTTGAGTTAAAGTTTAAAACTTGTTGCTCCTAGAGTCACAATGAATCGAAGTTGGTTCGCGTCGCAGTTCGGTTCAGTTCGTGTACATATCTACTGTAATTATTCTATAACTAAAACAATCACACAACACACAACACGTATTCATTTAACTCGTGCATGTTTAATACTTAGCATATACATTATTCGGCATGTGTCACGTGTAAGTTATCCGAAAAACCCGGGATATCACAGATTGGCGCGGCAGTGATAGGAGAGTTTGTGTGTGTGACGGCAAAATTTCTGCTGTTTCGTTTCCTCTTACCAGCAAACTTTGAAGAGGAGATGGAATGGTTTGAAGTTTGGGCCTCAATGGGGGCTTTCTTTTTCTCATCCTTAAATTTGCCGTTTCAGATGCGATTCTCGGTAAGCTCGGTAGCTAGTTCCATAGCGGCTTCAAGTGTTGCAGGCGAAGTGCTTAGAACCGAGTCTTGAATTTTCGAGGGGAGGCCTCGAATATAGTGTTCAACTAAGCGGTACACTGGGGTGAACAAGTTGGGTATCATTTGGTTCAGCTCGAGAAATCTTTTGTTGTAGGAAGTATGATCTCCTTCCTTTTGTTTTAGCTAGTGGAATTCATCTTCCAACTTTTTGATTTCGCTTCTTGGACAGAAGCGTCTCGTCATGGTTTCCCTTAACTCTTCCCAGGTTAAGGCCATAGAATCTTCGATTCCTCTCTTACCCTTTTCTGTGTTCCACCAAGTAAGAGCTACCCCAAACAGTCTCCCAGTTGCGTAACGTACCTTGCGATCCTCGGGACAATCGCAATTGAGGAAGGTGTTCTCCATTTCTTCAAACCAGTGGAGGAGGGCGGTGACACCTTCGGTCCCTTCATATTTTGGGGGATCGCAAGACTTGAAGTGTTTATAGGAGCACTTTTTGGAGGGAGGGTTGTCAACGTTCCGGTCTTCTTGATTGGGAGGGTTGATGGGATTCGCGGTAAGAGCTTGTTTGACTTGAATTACGATGTCAGGAAGCACTGCGGCCATTTGTTTTGCAATTTGGGTGGCCAAGCGTTCGTTTGATCTTCCTGACTTTCTACCTCCACGTTGCCTAGCCGACATCTACATGAACATACATAGAAAGATTGTGAGTTTAAGAAGTTTCTTAGGTGTCATGTGTCGTTAAAAGAATATAAAAAAAATAACATAATCATCAAAAATGCAACTACATCTATAGGATGTCTTGGGTTTGCTCATGTTTGGGGCCTCCAATGTCCCCCATACCATCGCTGTATAGTCATGTGGGCCCCCATGACTATTGGCTTAGTAGGATTCACATTGGTGTTGGCGGTTTAACACTCACATCTCCCGAATGAAAACCATGAAATATGATTGCGAGATGTATGGTAGGAGGGTGTCCAGGTATAGACACAATGACAACTCAGAGTGGGGTTAGTTTACACGACGTTTGGTATAGCATGCTTTGGCCTAATAGGTCCTTCGTACTCTCATCGTTAGTCCCCAGGTAGGCAAACTGGTCCTTTATTTTGGATTTATACGAATGCCAAGCCTAGACAGGACGTTCCGACTACCGGTACTCGTACCCTTCCAGTTACTACATGCCCGTTATGGGAACTCACTTTGATGTGATTTGAAAAATACAAAAATCGTTGCAAAAATCATAGGAATTGTGAGGTGTGTGCTCTCATGGATATGATATGTTATGAGGATATGATTCATAATGAGCATTGTATAATAATATGTACTTATGAACATGCTTGCATAACATTGAATGTAACAATAAACATAAAGCATATAAACATCATGAATTTTGTATGTAACACAAAATTTTTTTTTTTTTTTTAAATTCTAATCAACTATAGTATAGGCTCTAAGGGTCTAATAACCTATCCTATATCCCTATAGTCATGGCTCTGATACCAATCTGTCACACCCCGACCCGCAGCGGAATAAGAGTCGGGGCATAATTGGGTTATCACCAAAGCTCATGATGCTTACTAAAATGTTTCATATTTATTATATTCAAATTACAACTTCAATAGTCAAATCAAATCCATACAAATACAAGGGAAAATGAAACTAAGTAATACAATCCAAAGCTTAAACTGAATTATTCTTCTAAGCCTTCCTATGTGTTCTTGTCTCAACTGGATCACCTGTATCATGTGTAAAACGGGGGATATTTTGGGTCAACAAAAGTTGGCGAGTGAACCTTGATAAAACATTATTATTAATTGCTTGTTGTATTTAATATTGAAAATTTGTGCAATAATCACATGTGAGCAAATATATATAAATAAACAATACACAAACCACATTGGATGAGTAAATGACATAAATGATGATGTATTTGAGATCCAGGCTCAATCAAACGGAGCCGATCGAATGATATGAATGATGATGAATGTATGTGAGATCAAGGCTCAATCAAACGGAGCCGATCGAATGAGGCACCTGTACTCAACCCGTATCCCACGGGGAGCTGATGGGCCTAATGAAATGCTTGCACTGAAAATGATAAATTCAAACTAAACATAATTCACACAAGAATTTGTACACATTTGATACACATTAGATCACAAATATGATGTATGCACAAGTGTTTATACTTATATAATAGTAAATTTGTACGACACATGATACACCCCAAAATGTGATTAAAACGGGGAATTTGGTAGAGATTCACTCACATTGGGTGCGTTCTTTTGATGACTTGGATGCGCACGAGTTTTGGGATTTGATCGACGTGGAAGACTAACCTAAAATAATAACGAAATGGTTCGGTAAATAAATGGATTTTATTTCATAATCTTAATAGGCTTTTTAGATTAATTTTTGTGAGTCTAAGGACGTTTTCTAACTTTAAAAATATTATTTTTTAGTATTTATAAATAATTTTTCAATTAAAAGAAATAAGTAAAAATAATATAAAAAGTGGGTTGACTTGTCAGGTCTGACCGGGTCTGACCGGTCAGACAGTGATTATTCAGGCACTGAGCGGAATCGAACTCGGGACCTTTCGTTTGTGTGCACGCAGCCCGGCCAACTGGGCTGCGTGTCTAACCCGTTAGAATTCCTGATTTCAATTATACTTATGCTCTTGTTAGCTTTATTCAGAAAATAATAAATTTAAAATAAAGTTTTTAGACTAAACAACCCGCCGCGCCTACTGAGGCTCGAACCCGCAATCGCTATGCTACTCTGCACCCAGCCCAACCAACTGGGCTGGGTGTCTAACCCATTATATAATGAAATTACTTTATATTTATGTACTTTTTGAGAACTGATTTAGTTTGGTTTAAAAAAACATTCTGATTAGAAAACCGGTGATGAGTAGGGATTCGAACTCGGGTCGTGCATGTTATTTACGCACACATTCCACCATTGGACTGTGTGTCTAACTCAGTTAAGATCCGTTTATTATTTCTTTTAAATTACTAATCGAGAACCCATCTTCTTCACTGGTTTCAACACTGAACCAGAACTCGATTAACAATGATTTTAACTACCCTGATGTTTTAAATACTTAGCATAAATTGAACATATTACACAGAATAAAATTAAGACGCATACCAAACGGAATTCGAAGTTCGCTGTTCTGGTGACCAACTCCGGCGATTGCAGACAGTGATTCCGACGAACAGAAGTTAGAGTGAAAAATTGAGGGTTTTGCGAGTGTTTCCGAAATGTGAGGCGATGGTATTATTAGTGTAAATTGGAAGTAATTTCATTTCGGTTTCAATCTCGACAATCATATGAATCGAGTGATTGAAGATTGAATTGATTAAGAACGTGGGTTGTAACTGACATTGCACCATCGGTTACACTCAGAAACCTCGCGACCACGCCAAAAGTCTCTGATTATTTGAAAACCGTTGGGCGGTTTCAGTCCTTGTCGCAAACAGATGATTCACGGGTGGAACTTAAGTTTTATTTGATTAATTGATTACACAAACGAGTCAAGTGGCGGAGTGGTGAAATGCTTGTTTGTTGAACCGGCTGACCCGGGTTCGAAACCCGGCAGCGTTATTTATTTTTTATTCACTTTTTTTTTTGTTTTTATTAAGTATGTTTCAAAATTCTAACAATGTTTATTAGTTATGTATCGTTTAAAATTAATATGAACATTAAATACGCAACGAAAATTATAACTGAAATATTCGATTAATAAACGAAACAGGTTTTGGAAACCCGTTTTTCGACGGATGTTACATATATATCTTGCATTTCTCTAAATATGTGGTCCCTTATTTGTTTATTAATCTAGCTGAAGTGGAATATATATGTATACAGTTGGTTCTTCATGCTAATCTTATGTTCTTCTATATTGAAGGTGAGTATGCTTGAATATAGACGAAGATCGAACAATGTAGTACTTTTATTTTGTTAAATTGACTAAGCAATTTGTGATGCATATTACAGGTCCATATTATCATATATCAAAGCGCGTAGCAGGCATTTGTCATGTTTAGCAGTATGATGTTTTTAGAGGGATGCTATGTTGTTCTTGCGTCTTAATTTTTTTTTGTTAGAACGAATTTCGAAAGAAGTAATCGAAAAGGAAAATTTAATCATAGCTAGAGAAAAAGTTTTATACAACATAACGTGTACCATAATCATTTTGTGACATAAATTTAGCATATCTGTGTAGAATTCCTTAATTAATGATCATGTTAAACACTAATTATGCTTAATAAAGTTATCAACTTTTTAGTTTGAAAATGAGAAGGTGACTTGTAAAAGTTATAAGACTTCTATATAGTCTAGTCAAGACTAAATATTAGAATAAGTTAAGTTGGTTTAACACGTACTTACATTGCCTTAAAAAGTACAACACAACAATTAGATTAGATATTATAAATTTATGAAGAAATAAAATTTATTGGTTGGATATTATATTGGATAATTATGGAAGAGAATTTAGGGTTTATTCAAATCCAGGAACTTCTAGTGTAAAAGTAATATTACGCCTTTTTCTATGTTTTGTGATGAAGACGATACAGTTGTAAAACAATTTTATTTAAGCAACATAACTATACCAAAATTTCTTGGATCTAGTCGAGAAACTTTTAAAAAAGATTTGACTATTATCTTGAACGTAAAAAACTTTTAAAAAGGATCTAAGTATGACCATTATCTTGAACGTGGACTTGTCACTTTCAGCAGCTTGTTTTGACTTTATTTGAACACAATAAGTATGTTTTATACAATAGAAAGTATACCATCAATCACATAATAACAAATAACTTCAATTTTGATCACATGAGACTGAACAAAGATAACTGGGAATCGTGGTTTGACATTTTATGTTGTCTGTCAACTATTTGAAGTGTTACGTGAGAGAAACAAATTATCTTGGAAGAGTTAGATTTATCGACTTTTAATATGGTCAAAGGGTGTTGTTCAAGATCCATTTAAAGATTAAAAAGACTTAAATTTACTATCAAGAGTCAAAAGTTGTCTTCATTTGTAAGGATCTTATGCAAATAATATGTTTGATACATCCTTTGGTCTATGCAAAAAACAAAAGGTCACACCTTTGTCACTTAAAAGTATAATTTTTGACATACATACATACAATTACTCACATACAATTCTTTTGGTAAATGAAATATTATTAAAAAAATAAACAATTTTAGATGCATCATTGTTACAACTATGTGAGATGTAATCTTTAAAAGGTGCAAAATGATTTAAGAAAAAGTTACCAGGTTTATATCCAAAAAACAATGCAAGACTGAATTCTGAAGAGTATCTAATGTTCAAAGTAAAATAGAACTTGTTAGGGTTTTAGAAGTAAAAAAAAAGTACAATTTAGTTCATCTTAGATTAACTTACCAATTTGAAGGTTTAATTGAGAACTTGTTCTTTAGTTGTTCACACCTTAAAGCTGCATTCTGATCTTTGATGTTGAGTGTTTATAGAGTGTAAGAGAACTTTTGCTTTAATTGATGAAGCTTCAAAGGTATTTAAAGAGTGTTGAAGGATATATGGTCAGACTTGAAGTTGAATATTGTAAATTTCCAATGTCAATAGACATAACTTTATAGAGTTCCAAAAGATGCTTTACATCCACTTTTCAACATGTATGTTTACAGCCTGTAAAAAACAAGTGTAAGTTCTGAAAAGTTAGTAAATTGTTTGACTTTGAAATCTAAAAGGACATTAGTAAGCATTTGGTATTTCAAAGCATATCAGTAAACATTGACTACAAAAGGACAAATGTAAATGGAAAAGGACATTAGTGAACAGTTGGTATTTCAAAGTAGAGGAGCACAAAGTAACTTGGTAATTAACCTTAATCGGTTACTAACCAAAAACAACATACTCAAATTTTTAATTTAAAAACAAAGTGTACAAATTTTATCAAAAGATAATAAACATAAATTTATATAACGTTGATTTATGTAGGGGTGAGCAAAGACAAAGAACCGACCCAACCCGTTAGTTACACGACCTGACCCAAAACCCGAATGTACTGAAAACATAAAATTGAAAAATGGTCTCATATGAGAATCGGGTATCAGTTCATATATGTATTGGGTATATCGATTTCCCGAAAAACCCGAGACCCAATTTTTATCTACAGAGAAGTTTCAGAGCAGTAGTGCTTCACTCCATTTCAGTTCCAGGTACCAAATTACACTTGTTCCATATCGTTTTAGACCTTTATTTCAGTTCTAGAAAACAAATTACATTAGATTCGCTCCATTTCAGTCAAGTTGGATTGAAGATGGCTGAAAGAAGCAGCTAAGTTGGATTGTAGAAGAAAGATTACTTGAAAAAATTAGTATTGATTGCAGATTTTGGGTTAAATCAATTATACATTCGTTGTTTCTCGATGAACAAGATGCGGCTATTAAGACTTTAGGTTAAAACATTATGTTGCTGCTAGGCTTGGTAGGCCCATTATATTTGGCTGGTAAAGTCGGTCCACTAGGTTTGGTCAGGTTTTCTTGTGTTCAAGAACCGACCCAACCCGACCCGAAACCTGAAAATTAATAAAAACAAGAACTGAAATAATACCTATATTTATAGTAAAGGTTCAGTTTCGAGTAATTTACGGTTCGGGTATCGGTTTTTTTCAGGTCGGCCCTATTTATGCTCATTCCTAGATTTATGTACTAATTATCTCACATATTTACCTCGCTCAACTCCTGGGAACCTCATCTCTTGCCTCAAAAGTTTAGTAGCCGACCATTTAAGTTAAAGGATATCGCCATTTCATAGGGATTTAAACCATCTCCAATATGATGTGAACTTTTTCGGTGGAAGGATCTTGAACCTATTTACTAAACGTATGGTTAACATAACCACTTTCGTAAAGTAATTATATATACTGAGGATTATAATTTTACATGTCCACTCATTGCTCTTGGTGAAATCAATACCGAGAATGAGGTTAGACGACTGGAGACCTACACGTGCAAGAGCCTCCGTTACCTGCATAGAAAATAATACTTATAATATTTGTATCTTTCTTTCAATCTTTAAAAATATTAATATATGTCAAATAAACTAACAACCCAACTCGAGCTTGACTTTATGGCTTGATAAATACTAAGTCAAGCCAAATTACCTAGTTTATGTTCAAGCTCAGGTTTAGGGCATGGCTCGACTAGTTTGTTTATAGCCATAAAACTGTTCATTCAATGAAATTTTGACTTTACAAGGGCGACCACCAGTGAGGTTGCTCTGATCACGTGACCACAACCATCGGCGCATGCTAAATTTTGTAGTTGTTAAATGATTTGGTGATGTCATTGTCACAAAAAGTAAATAAAAAGAATAACATGAGTGTTGTGTATTATGATAAGTCACTACGTGGCAAGTTGGAACTACCTTTGAAATCAATGGTGTGTTTCATGACAGGTGAAGGATACAACGATTCGTCCTTGAAAAACACCAAGTCTAGAACAGAAACTGGACTTGGTAGTACCGAGTTGGATGAACTCGTATGTGACTCGGTGATGCTGTTCATTTCTACTAGTAATTTGTCACATCTTGCTAGTAGACTTTTTCCTTTTTTGTATTCCTCCCATTTTCGATCTCTACAAATCAATAAAAGTGAAATCGAATTAAAGTCTAGTAGTGTTTAAAGTATGGTTTAGAAAAATTACAAACCGAACTGGTTGCTACGGATTTGAGAAAACACAAAACAAACGCATAAATGTTAAAAGGTTTAATCAATATTTTATGTATTCAGGGCAACCGAAATGTATGTATTCAGGCAACCAATAAATGTTAAAAAGTAAGGTATTTTACACGCACCCCTCAAAATATTTATTTAATTGAAGGAGCAGCAAAAGGAAAAAGCATATTTTACTAAATAAAATTTGTATTTGATAAGACTGTTATGTACTGCCTAACCAGTGTTCACCAACTAACGCGCGAGAACAAAAGTTCAGGTAATAAAAAGTCGAATAGCAGCTGATTTGGGTAGTCACGACAACATGTCTGGCTTCTCGTGCATACCAAAACAAATACAAAACATTGGCGTACTAACCGTAAAATATCCTAAAAAATAGGAATACATACACCAATATATTTATGTACAGTGGAAAACTTTTAAAATAATAAACAGAAGAAACTAAAGAATTTACGAAAAAAGGTAACAGGTCAAATAGTTCATAGATAAAAAAATATTCGTCTAGACCATATTTTTGTATTCCTTTTTGGACAACATGATTGGTAGAAATTACTATAATATTAGCATGTTAGCACAAAGATGGACACCGTAATTTCACATCAACCATTAAATTAGGAAAAAATCAACATATTCATATATCAATAAAGAGAGAAGCTTGGATGAATCAACAAACGAATACCTTCATAGAACAATTATACACCAAGATGAAACCCATATTCAAGCCTCATCCACATATTCCGCATTAAAACAAAGAGAAATTTCATACATGAGCAGAAAAATACAATGATGAGAGAGGGCTCTATCCATCGCCATCTTCAAACCCCAAATGCTGGAATAGCTGATAGCCCTCGGGATAGAGCGCATATCATAAAAAACCATATGTAACTGTAGGAGCCTATCAAAATGTCAAACTCATAATCTCATATTTTGCAAAAAGCATACCCCAAAACGGCAATCACAATGCTTACATTTTCTTGAGAATACTGGTCCTGAAACATAGCAAAGTGTGAAATGTAAATAAACAACATAGTCAAAAGAGTAAACATGTCTATGCTAGTTATTACCAAGGCTAATTGATCTAGACTTCTGATGCAACCTATAGCAAGAATATATCAACAACAAAAAACTGATAACGTAAATCGGCTGATGACTACAACTTATCTGAACTTTTTCATGTTCCCTGAGTTAGTTTCTGACAAAGTTAACTGCATCCGAGCTAAAGTAATACAAATTTTGGGTACAAAGTTAGACAACGATAAAATATAGAAAAAGAAAGGTAAAATAAGTGAGACCAAACTACCCCTTAATTTAATCCCATAAGTCATCAATTGCTAACATTACAAACTCTGCATCAGGACCCAATGCAATTTGATAAATATCATGAGTAACAATAACCAAGTCTTCAAAAAACTACAATTGCCAATCTCTTTTTATCTTTAAGTTGATCTGGAAGTTAGAATCATGAAGACACCTCACGTCAGCTACAATCAAGCAAACTTTCAAATATAAGAGAAAAATAAAATAGCAATACTCATGCGTATAGAATAATGAATTTGAGTTGCAAACTAATAAATTTTTATCCTTGACGACGAACACTGTCTTCCCTTCAGATCTGCTTCCTTCAAGCCTTTAGATCTAAGTGACATCAGAAAATAAAATACATTGGCTTCATTCACCTTATGTTCATTACTACCAGTCATAAACAACACAAACCTGGTTGAATCTCCTTAATTTAGTGTAGATTTTGACGAAGTTCATATATCGATCTACAAAAAACCCAGTTCATACATCGATCAAAATGTATAAAATTACAGATTTAGATTGTTTAAAAAAACATTGGAAATTTATAAAATTTTGATGTACCTTTTTCACCAAAGTCAAAACATTATAAGGGTTTTATCGTTCAGCTTCGTCAACATTGTTAGGGTTTTGCGCACTCCATGAAAATATCCAGCTTTTCTTTTCTTCATCCTCTAGATCTGTCATTCAACTCATCGGCCACCAGAACCCAACACTTTGCCTGAAAAACAACATCAACCATCGACTAATCGCAAATCTCAACCATCTATCCACTATCATAACTAAGTAAATTATGTAAATCAGAAAGCAAAAAAAAAATAAGCGCACACACACCAGAAAGTTTATTTTAAGCATATACAAAGCAAAGTACTATACACAAAATCAACGAAAATACAAAAAGAGTATACAACGATGACACACCTCATCTTCAAGCACCAACGTCAGAGAATCTGCTAAGGGTTCTTAAATTGCTTCATTTTTCGACACCATATCTCACTCAAAACACTAGAAAACAAAAAAATAAAACCTTTAAACACAAATTACACAAAAGGTATGAAACAAAATCACAACCTGAAAGGCTGAAACTTCAAACACTACGTGCGAACAATTTTGAAGCGAAAATTTATGAAATCAGACTTACAAGCGACAATCGTATCTGCGAGACCTAAATCAGAACGAATCCCAGTCTCTTTCTGTTTCCCCGCTGTAACTTAATCAAAACACCAGATGATTCAATCTTTACCTCTGAAATCGAAACCTTAAAAGTATCAACAACCAAGAAAAAAGGTAAAGATTACTCACTTGAAGATATGTGTTGAGAACATGTTTCAAGATCCGCACACACAGCCCTTAGATCTGAATCGCTTGGATCTGAATCTCCTTGGATCTGAATCGCTTAGATCGCCAGAGAGAGAGAGAGAGTAGATGGAGAGGCGGACAAGAGTGAGATGAGACATGTGAAACCCTAATTTGTGTCTGTGCTTTTTGTTTGAGTGACCAAAAGGATATTATTGGAAAGTTAATTCACTTTTGATATTCATGTGCTTTAAACACTTGTATATCATGCATTAAAGGAAATTTTAAAGAAAGTGATAAATTACCTTAAGTAGTCCCTTGGATATGCTTTTATATATATATATATGGTATAGATGTAGATTATATAATAGTGTGTGTGTTTATATATACATAGGGAGAGTATTATGAGAAAACTATATATATATATGAGAAAACTAAAAAAGCCTATAAAACATGCCAAATTTTTTTATTTTTTTTACAATTTTTCTATAAAAATTCGCTACTATTTTGTATAAAAACATTAAAAAAAAATTTTACTGCACATGTACATTATATGTGTATTGCACATATGCATTATATGCTTAAAGTTTACGGTTTGAGGGTTGCGGGTTTTAGGTTTTTTGAGGGGTGCGGGGTTTAGGTTTTTGGGGTTTATGTTTACGGTTTAGTTTTAGGGTTTGGAGGGTGGGGTTAGTTTTTGAGGGGTGGGGGGGTTTAGGCTTTTGGTGGGATGATGGATTCAGGTTTTTGGGGGATAGGATAGGGGGTTTAGGTTTTTGGTGGGTGTTGGTGGGGGTGTGTTACATGGTTTAGGCTTTTCCATATTGTTGCATATATGCAGTACAATTTTTTTTTTTTGAAAAAAGAGTTATTTTTTATATATTATTTACAATGATTTTTAATAAAATAAAAAAATTTGGTATGTTTTTTAAACTTTTTTAGTTAGTTTTTTGGTTTTATTATTTAATGTAGTTTTCTCAAATATGTTTAAATACATATTTGATTATGTTTAATTAATATATATTTATTACACATATCTTTTTTGTTATCCAGACATGTGTAAAGAGATGTGATTTATAAACCAGCTAGATTTAACCCCGCACGCAATATGATGCGAATTCCACCACCGATAGTTTATCCCCCCCCTCGTTTTTTCGCTCACCTCTTTAACACGACAATCTTATAATTTTTCTATTTATAATATCAAAACATTTTATAACAAATATTAAAAACGATGAAAGGAAAAAAATACAAAGAAAATGAAAAGCAAAAATGAGTCAATAAGACCTTCTAAGATACTTCTAATGTCCACAATTAAAACATTCCAACTTATTCTTATATTGATTAATAATTAACTTCAACATCTCAGTAGCCCAACTTTAGTGAAGCCGAACTTGCCTGAATCACATGGCTGAAGAACGTTATCCACTGGAACTCAGTTGGGCCCTTTCTACAGTGGCGACCCTCGTGTAATTAAGCAATATACCTATAATCTCCTGGAATCACCTCTTCAATAACATATATAATTAGATAGGCAATAACTAATGTTGCAAGTTGCAAATAAGTTAATTATGTTTTATCGTTCCCCTTATGAAAGGGATCGTAACAAAGTGCTGCATAAATAATGCAACTTTAATATATTCTTACATGGCGGACTTGAGACATGTTGATAACAAACTATGTACAATATAATATAGAAAAAAAATACTGAATTGCAACATGTATTTAAGCTTGTTACATACTTGAGTTTTTGCTAATTGTTCTGTCTCTTTTGGGAAAAAAGAGAAACAAATTTACAGTTAAAGATAAACTATATAGTGAAAATAAAATTATAATATTCTTCGATCCTTGAAGATTCCCACTATGGATTGCCAGACAAAGTGTATCCCATAACCAAGCCCACATTGCCTGTGATAAGAAACTCATCGAAATTAAAACCCCATCTTGTGAAATGCTCACCATCCTTGAAGATTCTCACTATGGATTGCCAGACAAAGTGTCATTGTTTAAGGCATCTAAGTGTCTAGGGAAAGGTTGTGTCATTTTCATGGCACAAATCACTATTAACAAGCCTATGCTGAATATTGAAGACCTTCCAGTTATTTCGGAGTATCCTGATGTCTTTCCTGAAAAATTACCAGGTCTACCTCCAGATAGACAAGTAGAGTTTAGGATTGACATCCTACCAGGAGTCGCACTTGTTGATAGAGCTCCATATCGGCTAGCACCGACAAAGATGAAGGAATTAAGAATGCAATTAGATGAACTTTTAGAAAACAGGATTTATTCAGCCTAGTTCCTCACCTTGGGGAGCTCCTATCCTTTTCGTTAAGAAAAAGGACGGTTCAATGCGGATGTGCATTGATTATCGTGAGCTAAACAAGATAACGATCAAGAACTGTTATCCTCTGCCAGGATTGATGACTTGTTCGATCAACTTCAAGGGGCTAGTTACTTCTCTAAGATCAATTTGAGATCAGGATATCATCAATAAAGGTTAGGAATGAGGATGCTCCCAAAACTGCCTTCAGGACCCGTTATGGTCATTACGAATTTCTAGTGATGCCTTTTAGGCTCACAAATGCACCTGCAGCATTCATGGATCTCATAATAGAGTCTGCAAGCCATACCTAGATAAGTTTGTGTCTTCATAGATGACATACTTATCTACTCTCGTAATCAAGTTGATCACCAAAAACATCTTTAGTGCATCTTAGAATTGCTAAGGCAAGAAAAACTTTATGCTAAGTTCTCTAAGTGCGAGTTTTGGCTTAGAGAAGTCCAGTTTCTTGGATATGTTGTAAGTGAGCGTGGTATCCAAGTGGATCCTGCTAAGATTGAAGCCATAATTAATTGGGAAGTACCCAAAACTCCATTTATTCGTAGTTTCTTAGGATTGACCGGTTATTATAGGAGGTTCATTGAGAACTTTTCGAGGATAGTCACTCCTTTAACTACCTTGACCCGTAAGAATGTCAAGTTTGACTGGGTCCAAAACAACAAGAATCTTTTGAAATTCTAAAACACAAGTTGAGCAATGCTCCTGTGTTATCTCTACCTGAGGGTATTGAGGACTTTGTTGTTTACTGTGATGCCTCGCACACTGGCATGGGTTGTGTGCTAATGCAAAAATGCAAAGTAATTGCTTATGCATCACGACAATTAAAGATGCACGAAAGGAATTACACCACCCATGATTTGGAATTGGGTGCCATTGTATTTGCACTTAAGTTATGGAGACATTACTTATATGGCACAAAGTGTATTATATACACTGACCATAAGAGCCTCCAACATCTGTTCGATCAGAAGGAATTGAACATGCGACAACGCCGTTGGATGGAAACACTTAATGATTATGATTGGGAAATTCGCTATCATCCCGGCAAGGCAAATGTCGTTGCTGATGCCTTGAGTTGCAAGGAAAGGGTTAAGCCCATTAGGATTAATGTCACACCCCGACCCGCAGCGGAAATAAGAGTCGGGGCATAATTGGGTTATCACCAAAGCACATGACATTTACTATTATGTTTCATAATTAATGAAGTCAAAGTTACATTTTCAAACATCCAAACATGTTCATTCAATACAAAGGAAAATAACCAAACATAGCAATTCCAATACTAAATCGTTTTATTCTTCTAATCCAGGTCCTATGTGTTCCTAGCTGCTGCTGGTTCACCTGTATCATGTGTAAAATGGGAGTTTTTGGGTCAACATAAGTTGGCGAGTGAACCTTATTAGATAAACATTTGATAATGATTTTATGGTTAGTTTATCAATGAAATATTGTGCATAATCATAAAAGAGCAATGTAAGTAGTCAAGCATTGGCAAATAGCAGTTACAATTATAACACTTGATAGCATACATGAACATACCAATATCATACGATAACTAACATAAATGAACTGTGCGATCAAGGCTCAATCAAACGGAGCCGATCGTATTGCATGTACTGAAATGTAAAATGAACTGTGCGATCAAGGCTCAATCAAACGGAGCCGATCGTATTGCATGAACTGAAATGTAAATTGAAATGACCGATCAAGGCTCAATCAAACGGAGCCGATCGTTGCGGGCACGCCAAGTTCAACCACATAATAAAATGGGGAACAAGCTCAAACCTCATAAATGGGGGAGCTGCGGCCTCGGCAAATGCATGTACTGAAATAATAATTTGCATCCAATAATAACTACTTAACAGCAACAAACTAAATACACATGTCATGATATGATGTATGCACAATAGTTTAGTTATAATATGTATATAAACGAAGACACATGATACACCCCAAAAACGTGATTAAAACGGGGAATTTGAAAGGTTCACTCACCTTGAGTGCGTTGAATTGGAGATGGTGAGATGCGCACGATTTAGATGAGCGAGTCGACGAGGAATACTAACCTAAATAATAATGGAAAAATATATTAAATGGGTGGATGTTATTAAGGATTTTAATGAAATTTTTAGGTATATTTTTGTGAGTTTATGGCTATTTTCAATCTTTAAAAATGTTATTTTTAAGTATTTTTAATTGATTTTTAAATTAAATTAAATAAATAAAAAAATATTATTTTTTTAGTGTTGACCGTTGACCGTTGACCGGTTCGGTCAGCGGATAATCCTGCGCCGGGTGGGATTCGAACCGGCGACCTTCCGTTCGCGTGCACGTAGCTCTACCAACTGAGCTACGTGTCTAACCCGTTATAAACTCGGTTTTAATTATATTTATACTTTACCAGGGTGGTATCTAATTTCACAGTCGTAATCATTTAGGAGTTCGACCCATCTTCGTTGCCTCATATTTAACTCTTTTTGATTGAAGATATGCTGAAGACTCTTGTGGTCAGTGTATATTTCACACTTAGTACCATAGAGATAATGTCTCCATATCTTTAGAGCGAATACAACGGCTCCAAGTTCTAGGTCATGAGTGGTGTAGTTCTTTTCATGTGTCTTGAGTTGCCTCGAGGCATAAGCTATGACTTTTCCTCTTTGCATGAGAACGCAGCCTAATCCTTGCCCTGACGCGTCGCAATAGACTACAAAATCATCACAACCTTCAGGAAGAGTGAGGATTGGTGCATCACAAAGTTTTTGTTTAAGAGTTTGAAAAGCTTCTTCTTGCTTGGGTCCCCATACGAATGGTTTTCCCTTATGGGTTAAAGTCGTGAGTGGCACCGGCTAGTCCAAGAAAAGATCTTACTTCAGTTGGTGTACGTGGGACTTGCCATTCTTGAACTGCTTTGATCTTTGAAGGGTCAACATGTATTCCTTTGTCATTGACTACATGCCCGAGGAATTGCACCTCTTTTAACCAGAATTCACATTTAGAGAACTTGGCATAAAGCTTTTCCTTTTCTAGAAGTGCAAGAACGAGTCGAAGATGACGCTCATGATCAGCTTTAGATTTTGAATAAATAAGAATATCGTCGATAAAGACTATAACAAATCGATCAAGGTAAGGTTTGCAGACTCTGTTCATTAGGTCCATGAAGACAGCTGGTGCGTTGGTTAATCCAAACGGCATAACCATGAATCATAGTGGCCATAACGAGTTCGAAAAGCAGTCTTAGGGACGTCTTCTTCATGCACTCTAAGCTGATGATAGCCAGATCGAAGATCGATTTTTGAAAAGCAACTGGCACCTTGTAGTTGGTCAAGAAGATCATCTATGCGAGGTAAAGGATAGCGATTTTTGATGGTTAACTTGTTGAGCTCTCTGTAGTCGATGCACATACGAAAAGATCCATCTTTCTTCTTTACAAAAAGGACAGGTGCACCCCAAGGCGATGAGCTGGGACGTATGAATCCCTTGTCAGTCAATTCTTGCAATTGACTGGCTAGCTCTTGCATTTCAGAGGGGGCTAACCTATATGGAGATTTTGCAACTGGTGTAGCACCAGGTATAAGATCGATACGGAATTCGACATCTCTGATTGGAGGAAGTCCTGAAATGTCGTCAGGAAAAACTTGTGGAAAATCTTTTACTACAGGAATATCTTCAAGTTTCTTCTCTGTGGTCCCCTTCTTGATGATATGGGCTAAAAACGCGGCATAATTCTTGCGAAGGTATTTTTGAGCTTGAAGACAAGACATTAAGTTGAGCCCTTTCGACGAGGTTTCTCCAATGATTCGAAGAGTCTGACCGTTTGAAAGAGGAATACGAATAAATTTTTCACGACATACAACTTCCGCATGATGTTGACTGAGCCAATCCATACCGATTATGATGTCGAAACTTCCCAGCTTCATAGGAATAAGGTCGACTGAGAAATCGTGGTCGTTTAAGGTGAGTGTACAATTGCGTAAAATAGAGTCTAATGAAACTGGTTTTCCGTCCGCAACTTCCACCGTTATGGATTCCGCGAGCTTATCCCGATTTTTGCTTAAGATAGGTTCAAATTCTAATGACACGAAACTTCTATCCGCACCAGTATCAAATAACATAGAGGCATATCTACCATTTATAAGAAACGTACCGTTGACCACATTGCCGTCAGCTCTGGCCTGGTTTGCGTTAATATTGAAAGCTCTTCCTCTAGCAGGTGGAGGAGCTTGGTTCGCTTGATTCACAGGGTTGGCTTGGGCCTGAGCATGAATAATATTAACCAGCCTTGGACATGTGTTTCTGAAATGACTTGGGTCGCCGCAATTGAAACAAGCCCGCATAGGTTGGCCCATAGGGTAATTGGGTTGATAGTATGTTTGGGCTAAATGTTGGGTGGGTGGAAATGGTAGTTGTTGTTGTGCTTAACCCATTAACTGTTGGTGGGTTTGGGTTAAAGGTTGTTGGCGGTTTGTTCGTTGAAGCGTGCGGCAGTTTTGAACAGTATGTCCTGCGCGACCGCAGCCGGTGCAGTATTGGCAAGGATAATCAGGGGAGTGGTGATACTGACAACGGTTACATTTTGGTAATGGGCCTGTGTAGGGTCTTCTGTATGGCGCGGGTGGAGGAGCTTGAGTGATGGGTGCAGCAGGAATAGGGGTGTTGGTTTGGGTGACTGCAAAATTCCTGGTGTTACGCTTCCTCTTGTTAGCAAACTTAGAGGAAGGTATGTGGTGGTTTGAGGTTTGTCCCTCAACAGGGGCTTTCTTCTTCTCTTCTTTGAACTTCCCATTGCGAATTCGGTTTTCGGTCAGTTCAGTTGCCAATTCCATGGCAGCTTCGAGTGTTACCGGTGAAACGCTGAGAACCGAATCTTGAATTTTCGAGGGAAGTCCTCGAATATAATGTTCGATCAGACGATAGGTTGGAGTGAATAAGTTTGGAACCATTTGGTTCAACTCCAAGAACCTCTTGTTGTAAGTAGAGTGATTACCCTCTTTTTGCTTTAAGGCATGAAATTCATCCTCCAATTTCTTAATTTCACTTCTAGGACAGAAACGCCTAGTCATGATTTCCCTTAACTCCTCCCAAGTTAAGGCCATCGCATCTTCAGTTCCCCGCTTTCCTTTCTCAGTATTCCACCAAGTGAGAGCTACACCAAGTAGTCTCCCGGTGGCGTAACGAACCTTGCGATCTTCAGGACAATCGCAGTTTAAGAAAACGTTTTCCATCTCCTCGAACCAATGTAGGAGAGCAGTGACTCCCTCAGTCCCTTCGAATTTTGGAGGATCACAGGACTTAAAATGTTTGTAAGAGCATTTGATGGTAGGAGGGTTGGCGATGTTCTGGTCCTGTTGTTGAGGAGGGTTAGTAGGATTTGCAGCAAGGGCTTGTTGTACTTGTACCACGATGTCAGGCAATATCGTGGCCATTTGATTCGCGATATGCGTGGCCAAACGTTCCTGAGTCTTTCCCGATTTTTTTCCCCTTCGATGCTGTCTATATGACATCTACAGGATCATAAAATGAGAAGATTGTGAGTTTATGGTGTCTTTTTAGGTATCATGTGTCTTTAAGAAAATGAAAATAACATAAATATCAATAATGCAACTACATCCATGGGATGTCTTGGGTTCGCTCATGTTGGGCCTCAAATGTCCCCCATACCTTTACCTACATAGTCATGTGGGCCCCCATGGCTATTGGCTTGGTAGGATTCACATTAGTATTGGCAATTTAACACTCGCATCCCCCGAATGCAAACCACAAAATATGTTCATGAGATGTTTGGTCGGAACGTGTCCAGGTGTAGACACAATGACAACTCAAAGTGGGATTAGCTCACACGACGTTTGGTATAGCATGCTTTGGCCTAATAGGTACTTTGTACTCTCATCGTTAGTCCCCAGGTAGGCAAACTGTTCCTTTATTTTGGATTTATACGAATGCCAGCCTAGACAGGATGTTCCGACTACCGGTACTAGTACCCTTCCAGTTACTACATGCCCGTCATAGAACTCACTTTGATGAGATTTGAAAACACGAAAATCATTGTAAAATCAATCATGATGTGGTGTGTGCTTTCATGGATGTGATATGTTATGATCATACGATTTCATGATAGGCATTATTTGATAATACATACTTATGAACATGCTTGTACAATATCAAATGTAACATTTAACATAAAACATATAAACATCATGAAATTTGGCATATAACACACAAAATTCTTATAAGTTTCTAATCGACTATAGTATAGGCTCTAAGGGTCTAATAACCTATCCTATATCCCTATAGTCATGGCTCTGACACCAATCTGTCACACCCCGACCCGCAGCGGAAATAAGAGTCGGGGCATAATTGGGTTATCACCAAAGCACATGACATTTACTATTATGTTTCATAATTAATGAAGTCAAAGTTACATTTTCAAACATCCAAACATGTTCATTCAATACAAAGGAAAATAACCAAACATAGCAATTCCAATACTAAATCGTTTTATTCTTCTAATCCAGGTCCTATGTGTTCCTAGCTGCTGCTGGTTCACCTGTATCATGTGTAAAATGGGAGTTTTTGGGTCAACATAAGTTGGCGAGTGAACCTTATTAGATAAACATTTGATAATGATTTTATGGTTAGTTTATCAATGAAATATTGTGCATAATCATAAAAGAGCAATGTAAGTAGTCAAGCATTGGCAAATAGCAGTTACAATTATAACACTTGATAGCATACATGAACATACCAATATCATACGATAACTAACATAAATGAACTGTGCGATCAAGGCTCAATCAAACGGAGCCGATCGTATTGCATGTACTGAAATGTAAAATGAACTGTGCGATCAAGGCTCAATCAAACGGAGCCGATCGTATTGCATGAACTGAAATGTAAATTGAAATGACCGATCAAGGCTCAATCAAACGGAGCCGATCGTTGCGGGCACGCCAAGTTCAACCACATAATAAAATGGGGAACAAGCTCAAACCTCATAAATGGGGGAGCTGCGGCCTCGGCAAATGCATGTACTGAAATAATAATTTGCATCCAATAATAACTACTTAACAGCAACAAACTAAATACACATGTCATGATATGATGTATGCACAATAGTTTAGTTATAATATGTATATAAACGAAGACACATGATACACCCCAAAAACGTGATTAAAACGGGGAATTTGAAAGGTTCACTCACCTTGAGTGCGTTGAATTGGAGATGGTGAGATGCGCACGATTTAGATGAGCGAGTCGACGAGGAATACTAACCTAAATAATAATGGAAAAATATATTAAATGGGTGGATGTTATTAAGGATTTTAATGAAATTTTTAGGTATATTTTTGTGAGTTTATGACTATTTTCTATCTTTAAAAATGTTATTTTTAAGTATTTTTAATTGATTTTTAAATTAAATTAAATAAATAAAAAAATATTATTTTTTTAGTGTTGACCGTTGACCGGTTCGGTCAGCGGATAATCCTGCGCCGGGTGGGATTCGAACCGGCGACCTTCCGTTCGCGTGCACGTAGCTCTACCAACTGAGCTACGTGTCTAACCCGTTATAAACTCGGTTTTAATTATATTTATACTCTTATTTGAATTAACCGAAAATTCCTTTATTTGCAAAAACGTTTTATTTCAATTGAACCGGTGCTCGTGACAAGATTCGAACGCGCGACGTGAAGTTAATGTTGCACACAGTCCACCGCTGGACTGTGTGTCTAACCCGGTTATATTCTTGGTTTTTATTATACTTAACAACTATCTGTTTTAAACCCGGTTTAGTTCTGGATTAAAAAGGAATGTTATTACACAAAGCGTGCGCGTAGCAAGGATCGAACTCGGGACGTGTATAGTCGTTGTTTGCACACAGTCCACCGCTGGACTGTGTGTCTAACCCGTTAATAATCCGGATTTTAATTACTCTTATGTCATTATTGAATTCATCTTCTTCATTACGAACACAGACCTTACTCAAACACCCGATTCGTGATTAATCTAGTTAATAAACATGATGACTAGCTTGAATGTACTAAACCGAACAGTTTGGGGAAAGAAGGTACCGAACAGGTTGTCTTCCTCAGAGAGTCCGGCGAGAATTTGACGGCTCTGTTTTTGAACCTTCGGCTGAGAGGGTCTATCAACAGAATTAAGGGATTAGATATGAAATTGAACTAGTGTGTATTGATTATTAGTACGTTTGAATGTGCATACCGATAACTAACGAGTTTCCGGCAATTCCAGAATTTTTTTCGGCGAACACAGAAAATCCAGCAAAGTCGTCTGTGGTTGATTTTGAGTGATGGGTTAATGTTAGTAAAGTTCTAACAATAGATTGAAATCGTAAAGGAGGAGTATTTTACCGGTTTGTGTTGAATACGGTTTTCCGGCGACTTTTGCAGAGAATTCCGGCGAACTGTTTTAGGTGCTCAGATGATTTGAAAATGCGACGAAAAAGAAATGGAGTATTGTTGTGATGGTTCTGAATTGCCAGATTGATCTGAAGCTTGAGTTAAATCAGAGCTTTGATGAATTTTCGGTTTCAAAAGCCGAAATGATAAGTCTTAAAGTTTCAATCAATTTTAACTTGATTAGAAACCGTAATACATCGGTTATAAGCTGAACCAAATGAATTCACAACGATTTGGCGATTGGTTTGCCGATTACCGTTATTCAGATGGCATCGTCGGTTAAGTTGAGTTTGTGTATAAGATCCAATTGTTTTCCTAGTGTTAATAGAAAACACATTGTGGCGGAGTGGTTTAGGGAAAGAAGGTTAAGTTGTTTTAAAGGCTTGGCTGACCCGGGTTCGAGTCCCGGCAGCTTCACATATTTTTTATTTGTTTTATTTTAACTTTTTATTAAATATAATTTTTATAGTTTAGTTTATTTATTAATTATGTAACATTTTAAATCAAAATAATCATAAATAATTAACGCAACTTTCATAACTTGGTACTTGATTACAAAACGGAGCGGGTTTTGGAGACCCGATTTTTACAAATGTTACAGTATCCCCTACTTTTAGGAATTTCGTCCCGAAATTTAAATAGTTGAAGTAGTAGGAAAAAGATGCGGGTATTTTTCACGCATTGAGTCTTCACGTTCCCAAGTAAACTCAGGTCCCCGTTTCGACTCCCAGCGTACCCTAACAATTGGAATGCGACTCCGTCGAAGACGCTTTTCTCCGAAGTCCATGATCTCCACTGGTCTTTCAATAAAATGCATGGATTCATCGATCTGAATATCTTCCAGCGGAATATGGAGGTTCTCATCAGCGAGGCACTTCTTCAAGTTCGACACGTGAAATGTGGGATGAATCCTGCTGAGTTCTTCCGGTAGGTCAAGCTTGTATGCTACAGGACCTACTCTTTCGAGTATCTTGAAAGGTCCTACGTAACGTGGTGCTAGCTTTCCCTTTTGACCAAAACGAACTACTCCCTCCACGGTGATACTTTTAAAAGCACATGATCACCAATGCTAAACTCTAAGGGCTTCCGTCGTTTATCTGCATAACTCTTTTGACGACTTTGAGCTGTTAAAGATTGTTTCGGATTTGATGAATCTTGTCTGTGGTTTCTTGGATCAATTCTGGACCAGTAATTTGTGCTTCCCCAATTTCGTGCCAACAAACAGGAGATCGGCACTTTCGACCGTATAAAGCTTCAAAAGGTGCCATGCCGATGCTCGAATGATAGCTGTTGTTGTACGAAAATTCAACTAACGGTAGGTGGGCGTCCCAATTTCCCTTGAAGTCTATGACACATGCTCTAAGCATATCCTCAAGAGTTTGAATGGTGCGCTCAGACTGTCCATCAGTTTGGGGATGATAGGCGGTACTGAGATCTAATCGAGTGCCCATAGCGGATTGTACTGCTTGCCATGTTCGTGAGGTGAAACGACCATCACGATCAGAAATAATACTTAATGGTACCCCATGTCGGCTTACGATTTCGTTGATATAAATACGAGCAAGCTTTTCGTTCTTGAAATCTTCTCGAATAGGAATAAAGTGAGCTGATTTTGTAAGTCGGTCTATAATCACCCATATAGTGTCATACCCACCAGAAGTGCGAGGTAACCCGATAATGAAATCCATGGTTATATTTTCCCACTTCCATACAGGTATTTCCGGTTGGACTAGAAGTCCTGAGGGTCTTTGGTGTGACAAAATGTATCAAGATTTGAAAAAGAATTATTGGTGGATGGGTTTGAAGAAATCCATAGCCACTTATGTAGCTAAATATCTAACGTGTTCGCAAGTTAAAGCCAAACATCAGAAACCATCAGGACTCCTACAACAGCTTGAGATTCCCACTTGGAAATGGGAAATGGTAACTATGGATTTGATTACCAAGTTACCTAAGACCAAACGTGGCAATGACACGATTTGGGTCATTGTGGACAGGCTGACTAAGTCAGCACATTTCTTGCCAATTAAAGAGACTTATAATTCTGACAAATTGGCTAAGTTGTACGTGGACAAGATTGTGTCCCTACATGGTGTGTCGGTATCTATTGTATCCGATAGAGATACTAGATATACATCTCACTTTTGGAAAAGTTTCCAACAATCTTTAGGCACAAGATTAAACTTAAGTACGGCTTACCACCCACAGATGGATGGACAAAGTGAGCGTACTATCCAAACTTTGGAAGACATGCTTAGAGCATGTGTGATTGATTTAGGTGGAAGTTGGGATGACCACTTACCCCTATTAGAATTCTCTTATAATAATAGTTATCATACAAGCATCAAGGCTGCTCCTTTTGAAGCCTTGTATGGGAGAAAATGTAGAATGCCTGTTTGTTGGGCTGAAGTTGGGGAAGCCCAACTGTCTGGACCTGAGATTGTCCTAGAGACCACGGATAAGATAATACAAATACGTGATCGTCTCAAAGCTGCCCGTGATAGGCAGAAAAGTTATGCAGACAAGAGGCGAAAAACTCTTAAGTTCCAAATAGAGGACAAAGTATTATTAAAGGTATCACCCTGGAAAGGTGTGATGCGCTTTGGAAAGAAGGGCAAGTTGAGCCCGAGATATATTGGACCATTCGAGGTAATCGAATGTGTCGGTTCTGTACCTTATAAGCTTAAGCTGCCTGAGGAGCTCAGTGGAATCCATGATGTGTTCCACATATCTAATTTAAAGAAATGTCTAGCTGATGAGTCGCTAGCAATGTCACATCAAGATGTGCAAATTGATAAAAACCTAATGTTCATTGAGAAACCAATTTCAATTGAGGAATGACAGGTTAAAAAGCTCCGAAGGAAGTTTATACCTATTATAAAGGTTAAGTGGGATGCCCTTCGAGGCCCCGAGTATACATGGGAGGTTGAGTCCACTATGCGACAAAAGTACCCCCATCTTTTTGAATTAAATCTCGATGTCGAGATTTCTTTTAAGGGGTGAGGATGTAACACCTTGTAAAATTCGTGTTCGATAATAAACTGACACGTGTAAATGCCCTCGAATAATACCTCAAATAACTTAGCCACAAAGCGCATCTAAAAATCTAAAAAAATTAATAAATAAATAAAAAAATATTAAACCTGACCGTAGCTTACGGTCCTGGACCATAAGCTACGGTCCAGGCTTTCTGGTTAGAAATTATAACTAACCGTAATCTACAGTCCGGTGACCGTAGCCTACGGCGAGGCCCTGAAACCTTAGTTTTTCACCATTTTAACTTTCAACTAATAACCCTAAGGCCCCTAGACTTTATTATTACATTTTCCTTGGATAACCAAGTCATTTTTCGACCCGGACGACTCTCGGTTAAGGTGATATCTTTTGATTCACCATTCTTGAGTATCACACATCTTCACTGAACCTTAAACCTTACTAGCTTGGGTGATTTAACCCATGAAACCATAAGTATTTCTATCTTTCACATTTAAGCTAGTAAACGCTTATAAGTCGTAAGAACACCTAGTGTGACACCCGTTAATGTTCGGTTACTCGTACTCTTCTTCAATACATCTCGTATAGAACAAAAAGACCAAGTTGTATCATTATGTCATTGGATATAAGTCAAGGGACAATTCATGACAATCCACAAAAAAGTATTCTTGAGGGACTAAAAGTGTCAAAACCCCAAAATTTTGTCAAGATGCCACCTCTCCTGCAAAATGACACACTCTTGCAGCTCTTGACACCTTGCTAGACACTTGTGAAGATCCTACAACACCTCTAGCACCTGGCTTCATCTTCACACACCCGCTTGCACTATAAATAGCCACCCCAACTCACTTATTTCCTTCCTCATTCACTCTTTCTCCTCTCTATTACACTCTTGGAAGTTCCTGACCATTTAGAAGCTTCCCTTTGAGTTCTAAGTTTCCATTGGATCACTTGTAAGTGCTCCATCTCTGCTCTTTTCTTTAGGCTTTTAATAGCCAAAAGTCAAGCATTTTCGACAAATACCTTGACTTTCGATTAAGACCATTATGGTCCAGCCATTGTTCGAAATGAACATGGCTAAGTGATCATAATTAGAAGGTATTAATCCCTTAAAGTGCACCTCCTAAGGATCACGTTTACTAGGTCAATTGAATGGTCAAAGTTTATGTTTTAAAAAGTCAAACCGGTTAGATTTTATATAAATTATAATATGAATTTATATATGTTATAAACATGTTTTTGACACTTAAACAAGTTGGTAATAATTATTAGAACATGTGGGAACATGTTCGATCCGTCAATTTCAGTCCTAGGGTCGGTTCGCAACCGAAAGTAGCGAAGTTTGACTTCTGCTTTGACTTTCGATTCTCACCCGACTTAGATTAGTTAACTTCTGACTTTTAGTCGCATTATGATCGTAATACAATGTAACATAACCCACTGAGGTTATATTACATGATCATAATCATAATCTGAGTTTATGCACAAGTTCCGTAAAATGTCAATATTTGACTAAAATGCCCTTTTTACATAAAACAAGGTTTTAATCAACAATGAGCTTGCAAATGAATTACCTACTGACATATTAATGTAATTAACATATTATGATGTTAATATTCTGATCATAAACTGATTTTAGTATAATATCGTAAACTATACTTTTAAATGACCAAAATGCCCTTTCGGTACATAGTTTGGTCTTAAACAATAAACCACACTTACGTGTGCTATCTTACTAATAATATGTCACAAACTAAGTATTTTTCCAGAATATTTATGATCATAACATCAAAATACATGCAAGTTCCTTTATACGACATATAATTACCAAAACGCCCTTATGAGGCATAATTTCGTTTCAAAACCTTTTCGGGCATGTAAGTTGACATCCTACTGATATTACAACTTATTTAAAGTATAATTACATTTAGAACTTGTTCATGACTCATCCGGTTACCCGTTATTGCTTATATGCATACGGTTAAGTATATGTAACTAGTTTACGAAAATAACCGAAACGGGTTTAACCTTATCATTTTAATCTCAAATTCCAGAATGTTAATTGTTTACCCATATTTTACAAGTCTTAAGTACTTGTTGGGTTTAAACTACATTCTATCCGGTCATCACTTAATCTAGCGTATCATACCGTTTTTGATCCTATACGCTAGTCGGTCTAAGTCTATGACTTAATTAAGACCGTTAGCATTTTAATTGGTTAGATTATGCCATAATCCAGAAAGAGCCTTCCGATAAATGCTATCTGCACTTTGTTCATTTTGAATACGACTGAGATATAAACCTTGCATTTTAATCAAGACTAGCTCAGGTAAATAGTCTTGACTTATTTTCCCTATGCGGGCTTGGGTTACGGTAAATTATTACCGCTAGGTTGGAAATGGGATCAATCGAACGCCGGATTGTGGCTAGTAAATCCGCATATTCTGTTTTGATCAGTTTTGTTTGATAACTTAAACATTGAGGGTTAACGACCGTGTCCTGGATATCCTTGGCTCATTACATTAGTTAATGGCCACGACCAAAGCACGAGGTGTAGGCATACACCTGACAGATGACTGCTAAATTAATTTTACCCACAAGTTGGGGATAACTCCTTCGTGGGTTCATAAGTGGTGTGTACGTTAATCATGTCTCGGTCTTTGTACTGGGCCCCATATGTATTGACAAACATGTAAAGCTGTTAACAAGGTTACAAAGCTGACTTTCCCAAGTTAAATCTGATTTTTAAAATGTTTTCAAAATGAGTCAGTTGGGTGTATTTACTAGCGAAAGCTGATGTATTTTCAAAAGACGAAGATGTAGGTACAATACGAATTAGGGTGGAAGCTGCTCGGTGGTGATATAAGAGGATCTTGCAATCCTTAGATCTGCCCAAAGTCTGTTATACATTTTTGTACATTTTACGATCCGCCTGTGGATCTTTCATTACAAGCCGTTTGTATATTATTTTTCGTACTTTGAACATTTGGTTTGTAATAGTAATTTAAACTCCAAGACTTCCTCTGTGTTGTGTTTAATTGACTATGATGATATCAACTTACGTCACGATATTCCCCACCCGGGCCCACCGGTGTTTGGTTGGAAATACGGGGTGTGACAGCTGAGCAAGTATGTGACCCATCTGTTGTTGCAAGATGTTATATTCCGATTTGACAAGTATCGGAGGTTTGTACATAGTGCTAGTGTTGTGTGGATATTATGAATTTTGAGACATTTTTTATTGTTTACAAACAGGTTTTTATTTAAAATACTTTGAACGTAAATAAACTTTTACTATTTGTTCAATTCAACGAACAAACGATCACAATAGTGAAAGCTAATCTGTTTATATCAAATTGATTGTTTAGATCAAATTTGAATGAGCAAACTCTGATACCAATTGTTAGGATCCGAGTTTGATTTATAGTGAAAGTTATGATGAAATAATGAAAGAAGATAAACAAAGATGAAATAGTGCAGCGAAATGATAAACTTTTAAATCACAACAAATGAGATATTGTTTTCATCAACATGCTTTTGTAAATTATAATTCACATATGCATGAAGATTACAACTCCCCCTCAGCCTGATCACTTCTAATTTGTTCATACAAGAATGTCAAGAAAGAAAGTGATTAATAAAACCGTAAAGGCATTGTTCTACATATAAGACAAAACAAACATCTGAACCATCTAAGTTGATGTCACCTAGACAACGACACTTAATAACTAACAAACTCTAACCACTACTAGACCTAAACACTATTACATTGAATTACAAATAAACTCTGTTGATATCATTTGTTGAGCATTATCCCTTGTTGGTCTTCAGCAGAGCTTTGCCTCAACAATCTTCAGTCTTCATCAGAGGCTCTCTTTAGCAGACCTTTAGCTTCAATTAGAGTTTATCTTCAACAGTTCTTTGCAAAGAGACTTTAGCTTCAACAGAGTTTAGAGTAGCAGATGTTAAGTCTTTGCCATAGGGGGGAGCAGATCTTCAAAGCACTGTTTATTTATGATCAGTACTTATAGACTATTTTGGTTTTCCAATCATCTTTTCTTTTGTGGTGTCCATTAGATCCAATAATTATTTTTTAATACATAAACCAATTGAAGATGGAACGAATTTTGAGAGGATATTTGACAAATAAACCCTAAAATTGTAGTGCATATAGGAAATTTGTTATACCGTAAATAATGGGACGCATCATCTAATGTTTATAGTTTTATGAAGAGGAATATATGTTCTTTGTGTTCGCAACAATTTGGAAGCCAAAGGCTGAATCCGACTTGCTTAGAACAAAAAGTATAAATGATTAAAATCATTCAACTCACCTGAAGTTCGAACAACACATTGACACAATTTGTTACTTGAACAGAGGTTTTGTTCTTCTCCCAAAACTCTATAGTTCGAACATCACAGTTTCTTGATTAAACAGAGGTTCTGTCTTATTGACGCCGTTACTTGACCAGAGTCCACCTCTGTTCATCAGCGGTTCATCACCGTCCAATCCACCAAAACAATCACAGTTCAAATTAACTCAAATATGATCTTAAAACCCTACACAATCATATACGCATAACTCTTCACCAACACTCAAAGCAAAAAAAACCAACAACTACTACAAGCACTAGTACAAACAACCTAACTAACATCTTCATACCAATCACCTTGTTGTAAGTCAGGCCATCGTGAGAGTCTCACTACACAATCATGAATGCCAACACCTACAAGTGCACACTACAACCAAACAACTAAAATTGACAACACTATTACCATATAATGAGTATGCTGGTTCATTTTACTAAGACACGAATAAATAGATATGACAAAACCTCTAACTTGAAAAACTGAAAACTATGATCAACTCATAACCCTTTCCAAATACTAGAGAGCACTACTCTCTAATTGTCCTTGCCATAACTTCCCTCTTTTCCACAAAATATAGAACTTAGGCTCTCAAACAGTAACAACTTAGGCTCTTGTATCCTAAAGACAAGTGAGTTCTCTTAGAAAAAACTGAAATATTTATCTAGTGACTCATGTTGAACACGAATAATCTGGTGATTCTTTCCCAACTTAATTTACACAAACACTACAAAATGTGTTGTGAACTTGTGTAGAATGAAATCATAAGCTAAACCCTCACTGCACAATATATATGCAAATGTAGCACCTACCTCATATTATTATTGATTATATATTATACAACCAAAGAAAATGTCACTTGGACAAGATATGCATTTATTTTATACTTATAAAATTCAAAAAACTTTTGGAATCTGTTGACAAACATAAGAGATCTAAGTTCCACTCTTCGGACTTTGGGTGTTTTTCTAGTTCATGCCCTAAAAACAAACTTTACGTCTCATTACATTCCATGAACACATTATACATGATAATTGATAACTTTTAGTGCATACAAAACATATTGAAAATGATATGAAATGTTTCTTTTTTGTAACAAGATTATCATTATTTCAATTTTATTAAAAGCATTATTAGCATGTCTTATATGATGGTATGCTATATTGATAATTGTATAATAGTTTCTAAGAATATTTGTGAATGTTATTATATTCTTGCTAACATTGTATATATTTGAAATGCTTGGGATTAAAAGGCATATATATGTATATAAGATATACATGTGATAGGTTATATCGTGATACGGTAATACATAAATTATGTATTTCTTTTAAGTGATGAACACATCTTACTTCATTACTTTGTATCAAAACATGTTTTACTTGGGGACATGTTATAAAGTCATGTTTTTGATATTCTAGCTTTATGTATAAACCGTGTCCCATATGTTGTTACTTTAAAAAATAACATCAAAATGACAAAAGTTGCGGTATATGATAACACGTTATAAACATGACTAAATTGTGATCAAGATTTATTTATAACATGGCATTGGAAGAACAATCTAAAGCTTATTATAATTTTATGAAAGCTTGTAAGTATTTAGATCGATAAGTCTTAATGACTCGGTCATATAATTGATATTATGTGATATGTGATGAAACAATTATTTATACAGGTTGAGAAAAACCATTTTCATTGTCTAACCTCAAATATGCTCTTGAAGTAGTAAGATTGTTAAAGTCTATATAAGGTTTGAAATGACAACCATGAAAGTTATGTGGTTCTAATTCACTCATGACTAAGGATTAGTGTAAAGGTCACACTGATAGGTTATTGTAATGATGCTACCATGAAAGTTTAGTAGTCATAATCCATTCCCTGAAGTGAATGTGATGATATAATGATCGATTTAAAATTTATGATCAAAGAAATTTAGAAAATTATAATAATGCTCATGTTAACAATGAGTTCAACCATGTTAATAATGTGATGATAAATAATGATCCTTGTAAAGGTTGTGATCATGGTAAATGAGGAAATTGCAATGATCCTCATGTTATTAATGAGTCGACCATGTAATAATGAATCTGGCCACAATGGTGCATTAAGGGAGTGAATATACGAGAATAAAATATGGGGAAAATGTTATAAGATGAAATTTTGAAATAATAATACATTATTCTCTCGTATTTACTGTCGTGTATTAGACAAACAAGAGTGCACATATATGGTCATAAACCAAAAGTTTATGGATCATAATTATTTAATTAGTTAGCACGGCCGGTTAGACCACACCGAGTATTAATGATGTGAAATGTATTAAAGAGCCATATTTTCTTGATAGTTAAACATGTCAGTGGAAATTTATTATTTATCAACTAAAGTAGGGTATAAATCCCTAAATATTCTGGAAATGTTAAAGGATTTGTATGTATCCTAACATGAAACCATTTAGAATTTTCAAATCGATGCATCGTCTAATGGTTATCAAGTTCGCAACGTGAAGTACTGATCATTTATGGCTTAGCTAATAAGATAGCAAACATATTATTCCAGATTGGCACATTTATTTTGTATAATGATGAATTTGATTCCCATATGATCATTAGCATAAGTGTTATTGTTAAGACGGTCACCTAAACGTCTACAAGTGATTGAAAACCAATTGATCATGAGAGCAAAAGGTTCATGTTTATATTTAAATTTACATGTATTCACATTAAGCCAACAACTTATCATATTTCTTCCCCGTTATAGTTGGTTTTGGTCAGAAACCTAATTTGTCTCTTTAAAGGTTTTTGGTTATATGACATGAATATATAAATTCATCCACCACACCACACAAAATTGGGAACTCTAAAAAGATCAAGAATATATTGGGCATAATTAGTTGTCTATGATTAAATATTTAAAGCCATTAGTAAGAGATTATTTACAGTTCATTGTTTTTCACTTTAATGAATGAATGTTCCCAACATTCGGGGGAGATAAAAAGCAGCTGCAAAGTGAAAAGTGGAATGAATTATCATGTTATCTTGATCCTCAAACTGTAAACTATGAACCAGAAGTTCAAAAGACAATTCATTTACCAATTAAAAGAATAAATTATCAGACGAGTTCACTAACCTAACTATAGTGACAAAGGAAGTCACATAAGCAACAGCTTACGCTCTAGTTGTATTTTGTCCCAGAAAGACAACAACACATTTGTAATGAGTCTATACACGCCTGAAGCATGGTAGACTAGTTGATTCCAATAATAAAGTTCCTCGAAAATTAGAGCAAGTAATTAAGATGGTCAAGTCGAGGTTATAATACTAATATCTCCTAAAGAGATATTAGACATCATGATTCTAAAAGAATCTCATGTACCTGATAGTAGTAAATTATATCATGTCTAGAAATGTATGGAATCAAAACAAAAATCGACGTCGTTATACTTTTGTATATAATATAGCGCTTGAAATGATGAAATGATGAGGATCATCATTTAAAATCTGTCTATGAATAAATACAAAGAAATGATTGGCTAAAATGGAAAGACGCAAATGAGGCAGAGTTGAATTCTCTATTGAAATGGAAAGCTTTCGGACTAGTAGTCCATACAACAGAAATTGCAAAATATATTAGATACAATTAGGCCTTTTATGTGAATCAAGGATTTATAGCACAAGGGTTCCGCAAAGACCTATGATTATTAATGATAAGATATATTTATCTTGTGGTGGATGCAATAGCTTTCTAGTATTTAATTATTCTAGTAATATAAAGAGAGAATTGATATGCATCTCATGAATGTTATGCATCACTTGAAACTGAAAGCTACATGATAGTGCTGAAGGATTTAAATTATGTAATTCATGTAAAGTAAGTTCTCGAGAACAATGTGATCATTGTATTTAGATTTCAACACTTTATGATTATTTTACATGTTGAATATAAGTCGAACTTCTAAAGAGTTTCCTAAGATAGTTGAGTGCTCAAAAGTTAATTAAAACATCTTAATGATGTATTCTTGTGCAACAATAGACATACATAGAAGAAATTGTACTCGGTGATTTTGATATCTCAATAAATAAAGAGAAGGTACAATTTGGATTTTGAAAATATGATATAGAAATCAATATTTAAACAAGAAATTTTTATGACAACTCCTAAAGTGTATAAACATACACCTATATAGTCAAAGATGGAAAGAAGTTTGTGATGGATTATAAATATCTAAGCATAGATATGAAAACCTCAAGAAATGTTCTACAAAGTTTACAAGATTTGTATAGACTAAAATAGTCAAGTCGATTGTGATATAAGACTCACTGGTGAGCTCAGAGATCAGAAAACATATGGTGTAGTTGGTCCATTTGTTTTCATTAAAAAGAACAATATGAGGTTTATAAGTATCACTATATATGTTGGTGATGTCATTGACTCTCCAGACGAGACCAAAATGAGCTCAAATATTAAAGCAATAATTTCCAAACTATAGATGGTATTGCAAATTTATGGCTCAATATGTAGAACAAGCAATTGTCTTATTAGCCATCAATCATAATATATGTAGAAGATGGTGGTCATTTTCATATGGACAAAGTTTATGGTGCAAGTACATTTAATGATGTCCAGATAGTTGATATAGAAAATAACTCTTATCGTCTCGTACCAAAGAAGAAAATATCATTGTCCAGAAGTACCATAGTTAAATACAAATTGTATTGATATATCTTGCTAGTTATTTACGAACATATCTTATGAATTTATTGACAAGATGTAACTGGTGTACAATGAGGAGATAATGTAATGGGTAAAACTTATGTTTGATATACTCTTAAGGAACAAACAATATGGGTTCATATTTTACTAACCCCTCAACAAGTTTGGTTAGTTTTATAAATGCAGGAAATGTAACAAAACTAACCAAACTTGTTGAGGGGTTAGTAAAATATGAACCCATATTGTTTGTTCCTTAAGAGTATATAAAACATAAGTTTTACCCATTACATTATCTCCTCATTGTACACTAGTTATATCTTGTCAATAAATTCATAAGATTGTAAAACAACGGTCTATTAGCAACCAATATACAACTACAATAAACGTGAGAAAACAAGACCATAGAGAACAAGAACATGAAAAATAAGGGAATGAGAATCCTTCTCATTGATATTAACCTTATATTCAAATGCCAATATATAGGCACTATGACATTGATACAAACATAAATGTAATATGAGAGTTGGTAATGTTGATAGTCACTAATAAATAATATATTCATAACAATTTTATGATTATATATTGCTTTAAGTGTAACCATTCACTACTTATTTTTATCTTCCTACTTGGAATGCAGGTAATACAGTATATTAAATTAAACTAATTTTCTACTTTATGTGTCCAATCTATCTTGTTTTTCCCTTTCACTCTATAAATCGATTAATCTTCCTGTTCTCACGATTCTCTTAATCTTTTTCCAATTAGTTTACACTCCCCCACCATCAGCTCCTCCTCGCCACCGCCACCGCCACACCGTGCCACCATCCCAACTCTCTCTCTCCCCCTCTCTATTCCCCCGGAATGTACCTTAACTGAAACATCCACCAAAATGGGTACTAGAAAATCCGACCCGTTTTGGAAATCGGATCCGAACCAGGATAAACTGGAAATTTCGCGTATCAATTATTGATGGAATCAAATTATTTATTTAACTAAAAGAATAATATAACAATATAATAAAACATCTATATCTATTAGTAGATCAATGAAATAAAAATAATTTTAGGTCATGGTTTCTTCCTATTTACCTATTTAGTGGTCATCCCTTCTGCAGACGGGTGTCTTCCACCTTTACACTCCTTATAAGTCTTAAAGAGAGAGAGAGAGAGAGAGAGATTGGCTGTTACCGGGGGACACCACCGTCACACCACCTGTTAGATCCGAGTTTATAAGGTTTCTGATTACTAAACAATTTAAGCTCAAAACTATAATAAACTGAAAAGTAAAGATAAATAATCACAAATGAGAAGTCATCATTAACGGATGTTTTTCAATTATAATCCAATGATTACAAATGTTTTACAAAAGGTTGACTTTACAGACTCCCCTCCAGCCGATCACTTAACAATTATGTCCGTACAAGAGAAAACGGTGATGTGTGTGATAAAATAGATCTCTAACAGGTGAGTTCTAATTATACTAAGTACGAAAGCTCTATTTGTGATTGACTGACATCACCCTGATAGTGACATCTCACATTCCTAACAGAAAAGATTCTATAGATGTTATAAACATCTGTGAAAATCTTAATATCTGTTCTAACTAGTCCATTGATTACAAGATAAGTACTCTTACATTTGGAAACCTCTATTTATACTATCATCTATTGTTTTTGATCCAAACATCTATTTCCCATACATATGTTAGGTTTTCTTCATTAGACATTTGGCTTCATCAGATGTTGTTTCTTCTTGAACAATAGTTCCAAGGCTTGATCAGATGTTTGCTTTGTCTTCAACAGATGTTCTGAATAGGTGTTTAAGATTCACTATCTTTAGGAAGAGTCTAGCTCAAGCTCTTGTTTATTTCTTGATTAGATGACCATGTTTTGGCATTTGGATATCATCTATTCTTTTTTAGGTCCAACAATCTCCTCCTATAACAGATGATGCCAAAACAAATTTTTATTGGATCAATCTTTATTCCTCTTCAACTTACTTCTGATTTGTGATTTAAATTTCTTTTAAAATCATTCTGAGAATAAGTCATCAGCATCCCTTTCGAGTGGAGTAGATTTTGCAGATCTTCAATTTTTAGGCTCATCACACTAGTCATTGAAGTCTTTTTCACTTCTCCATTTACCCTGACTATTGTCAATTCATGGTTGGCTTTGTCTGTGAGAGGGGATTGGCTCTCCTCCGATAACCGATCTGACTCAACTAATAGAGGCGGAATTCATTGTTAGTGAGTTTGACAAACAAACAAGTAAGATCTACTGCTAAATGCCTTGAATTGTATTGATAAACGTGAACCAGTACGGAGCAAGTAAACAGTTTGACAGGGCTTCGCCGTACATCAACCAACAGATAACTGACACAACACTCAGGCTCCTCTATTTATAGGTCGACATGACTTGCAAAGGAGGAAAGTGTGTGTGAGTGACTTGTGCGAGTGATGCCTCGTACGAGTGATAGAGTGTCACTCGTACGAGCCACAAGACTCACTCGTACGAGTCAAACTACAAACATATAAATCATATATATACAAACATTGTTCAACGTTCTAACCCTATATACATAAACAACATATCCTAGACGTAGGCAATAGACATTATGCACTAAAAAACTCCCCCTTGGATGTTGCCGCAGTCTTGGATAGTCTTCAAAATTCTTCAAAATATCTGACAATTAACGACTGAAGAAATATTTCGGCGGCTTGGGACGTTCCTCAAAAGATATCGGCATCTGATCTGTAGGAGGAGGCCGGTTAACTGTATTGCCAAACCGAAAGCTCCTTAGCGACGCAATTCGTGCTCGCTCAGCAATCCTTTCTTCGTTCTTATCTTTCTTTCTCTACTCGATCTCCTCCAGCTTTCTCCAAGAAGTGTTCCATGCTGTTCTTGAATGTACATCATTAGCAAAACAGATATTAACAATCTTCTAGAACTGGAGCGCTTGTTCTTTATCTTTCTCTTCGAAACTGATCTTGCTAGAATAAGCATTCAATATCTTTCTTTGAACAATTGACTAGCCACATCGGGTCTAGTACTCGAATGCCACGCCACAGCCCGTATATACATTTTTGTGCTATGATGACTTCCGTTAGCTCCTCAGTAATCTTCTAAGAATCATCATCTGAATGCAAACATATAACAGCTTCACCTGTACTTGAATCGTAGTGCCACCATTTGAAGATCTTGTAGAAGTCTTATTTCATCTTAATAAGAGGCAAATTCTTCATCACTTTCAGCCTCTTTACGATTAGTGTCACGTCTTTTTCTTGTGTTACTGGATCGATCTTCTTAATTCGCTTAGGGAAATGAGGCTTCCAGTGTGTAAAACCATACGTAGCCTCAAGCTTTATCAGTTTCCACAGCCGCTGATCGTGAAGTCTCATCTTAGATTTACCATATTTGTTTGCACAAGCTCTTTGATATCCCAATACGGCAGCGTCTTGATATCACTCACGTATCAAAAATACTGGATCCCATACTCCCTTTTAATAGCATAAACGTTCAGCTACTCGATCCAGCCCCAGCTAATAATATCTCCCAAAGAAATATCCGCATCACGCGTAAAGAATGCTAAGGGACGTTTAAACTTTCGCTCAGCTGGTGCTACTTTGAACCACCACTTCCTCATCTCATCAATTTCTTCAGCAGATAGTTGTTGAGGAACGGTTCCTTGTTTAACAACTTCTTCAACTTTACGTTTCAAAAGATTGTCACTTTCAACTGCAAACAAATCGCTAAAAGTTGGGGAGTCATTTGTACAATATCTGTATCATCGTCATTAGAATCATCCTCCATGACAACTTTATCATAGTCATGTACATCAGAGACATGTTCGAAGACATAATCTACTGGCTCGAAAGCACTGATATCATTGAGCTCTTCTTCGAAATCGAACTCAAAGTTTTCTTCATCCATTCCTAGCTTATCAACTATTTCTTCTTTAGTGTAGCTGTGGACAAATTCCCCTTCCTCTACGTCATGCTCTAAATATAATATCTTTGGTTTTGATATGACAGGAACGGTAGATATTTCGGTAACCATGAGGATTCCTGCCTGCTGAGCATCCTTAGAGCTATCAGACTTACCTGATCTCTGTCTTCTTCAACTGGATTCACTGAGTCATCCAAGTACATAGAAAAGTCAATATCATCATTCAAATCAGACTCCGTTACAAGGACACCCAATCCACCTAAATCATCATCACCACAATCAGTATTGTCAACCGACTTATCAGAAAAGATATCATCAAAATCGTCTAAGTCTTCAGTTTCTTTCTCAGACACTTTAACAAATTCATCTATCTCAGCATCTATCTCTTTCTCCATCTTTTTCTTGTTAAGCCATTCTCGATGCTTTGCTGAAAGAATTGACTTGTCAATATCAACATCTTTAGGCTTTCCCACCAATACAAACTTTTTCAAAACCTAATACACCACTACATCAGAAGTTACTGGCACAGATTCAGCTTCTGGCTCAGTTGTAACAGTCACAGGATCCTTACCAACCTTTGCTTTGCCTTTGCCTTGAGCATCAGATAATTCTTTAGTAATCCGTTCACGCTCTGTAACCCTTTCTCTTGCTTCTTCTTTCTCAATTTCCTCAATTTCAGCAGCTATATTTATACCTAGCTTCTTTGTAAGTATCTTCTCAAATAGACTCATCTTTCTTTGATTCCTGGGACGTTCTTCATCATAGTGTACCATTTTGTTTCTCAAACGCTCATTTTCAGATACTATACTCGCCACCATAGCTTCTAGCTGTTTTTTTCTATATTCAGCCCATTGAGTTGCTCTTGAAGCTCAACAATCCTGACATTGTTCAACATAACTTGTCTTTCTAATTCTTCAACACATGCATTATTGAACATGTCTGCATAGAAATCCTCCCCCTGGTATTTCACCGAAATCAAAATCAAAATCAAACTGGGGTTAGGATTGCGAGGGTTGTGGTGTAGGCTACGGTGGTGGTTGTGGTGTTCGCTGTCGTGGTAGAGATGGTGGTGGCTGAGGAGCCGGTGATGGTGGTGGTTGTGGAGACGGCTCAACATTCTCTTCTTGAACAATCTTTTTCTGTACTGTTCTTTTGGATCTGTCTATTGGAGAATTAGAGCTTCTAACTGCTGGCCTTTTAAGACACATAGAAGATTTCTTAGGAGTTTTACGAACCAAGTATCACTATCAGAACCTGAAGGCACATATTTCGAATCATCCTTTCCTGTCGCTTTTCTTTTCTTCTCTTCGGCTTTACGTTTAAGCTCTGCCAGACATTCAAGCTCTCTTTCCTTCACTCTTTCCTTCTCACCAGCAATCCTATCTTCAGTATTAGTACTAGAAGATGATGCTTCTTCAACCACTCCTTCTCGTACACCAAATGCTTCTCTTTCAATGTTAGCAGCCAGAGTTTCAACATTCTCTTCTGGCTCTGATTCATCAATCAATCTCGAGCTTCCAGACGCTCTCTGTTTCTTCTAAGGGGCATTGGAGGAAGATGTGGACGTTTGTTTTCTTTTCGTCCCCTTACCCCCCCTTCTCATCTTTCACAAACGATGCACTTCTTTTAGCAATGAAACCATCCAACACTTCCAGCTCTTCATATTCATCTCCGCTGTCGTCTTTCCTCCACTTTCCCCTTGATGGTGCCACATAATCTTTATCAACAATTGCTCTAAAAACTGGCTTTGCATTTGGGAAGGTCTTAAGATGCAAGTTCATTTTCTTCAATGTTGAGACATCAATATGCTCTAGCTTCAACACATCATCCTTTTTCTTCTTCAGATTTGGATGTAAATGGTCAAGTAACATCTGAAAAAAACGAGGATATTGCAAGAACTTCTCTCGTTGCATGTTTTGGACCATTTGGGAAAAGATCACTTTAGAGAAGTTGTAAGGCAGGTTCAGAACAAGAGTAGTGATCATACACATCTGATAATCAACTAAATCATCGAATCCGCCCTTCCGGTGGCTAAGAGCATGAATAATGCAATGTGCTATATATCTGAATGGAGCACTGAGGTTAGCCTTCTTGAACGGAGTTGCGTTAACGAAACCGGCATAACCCGTTCTGTAAAAACACCCTTTCACCATATACTCTGGAAATTCGGTAGGGTCGTCTTCATGATCCTTGAACTCTAGCACAGTTATGATCAACTCTTCGGTAATCTTAACTTAAATGTCTTTGTCTTATCTTTATTGTAGACAGAATTGCATTCTCATCTTCATCGAACTCAACAGCATTCCAGAAATACTTGACGTGAGATCTATATGCTATGTGGCAATCTGTGAGAGCTTTGGTGATTGGAAGTCAGCTTAGAAAATCCAGAACTTCTCGATATGCAGCAATCTCTGCGATATTATCATCTAGAAGACGGCAAATATTGTGGAACGGCAAAAATGAAGACTTCTTGATCTGCAAGCATAGCCATTTCAACACTTAGAAAAATTTTCAAAAATTTTAGCTTTTTAGTCACTCGTACGAATCACCATTTGTATTAGTCATACACTATGACAAGAAATTAAGTCTAAGTCAAAACCTCACTCGTACGAGCCACTTCTTCATACAAATGAAAAGCATACTTAACAAATTTTCAAGTTTTGACAGAACTTCTTCATACGAATGATGCTTCATACGAGTCATCAAGATGTAAACATTAAAGGACCTACTCGTATGAATACTCACTTGTACGAGTGAATATGATACACTGACATTTGAAACTTGCTCGTACGAGTGAATATTCGTACGAATTACAAACCGTACCAAATAACACCTAGTTAAACCGAACTTAAAACGTGTTGATTTTAACAAATTGATGGTTGATTAATAGGTTAACAGGGCCGATTTTAACATTTTTGAGTTCAATTTCATATTTTACTGGTCCAATTATCCTAAATCTACGTTTTATGTCCATTTGGTCCAATTTTGGCATTAGAACGGCTTAAAACAAACATTACCTTGCCCATTGAAAGAGGTGTGCAAATCAACCTCCCAAACGTATAGATACGGATCGTAAATCAAGAAAATGAAGTGTAAAGAACTGGTTTGCACAAAGTCTGCTCTCAATCGCACAGAGTCAATAGTCTGACTCGTGCGAATGAGCATCCTTTTATACTCATTCAGAATTCACTCGTACGAGCGATGGCTTGTGCGAATGAAGACTTCTGTCACTCGTACGAGTCAGTTCTTATGCACTTTGTTAACATTTTGATTTTTATGAAATTTTATCTGTTTTATAACCAAGTCCAAGTTAATGACCCTGGTTATCTGATTTGCCTACCAAGTTAATGACCTTGGTTGACTATTTTAACCAAAACAGATCTATTTTAAAAATGTAAAGTTTCAAATTAATGAACTTTGTTGACGTTCGTTTTTCATGATTAGCTCCCAACCTGTGAACTTCAGCTTTCCTCCAGCAATCGTCACTTTGACTTGGACTATCGGTATTTTCATCATGGGTAGACTAAAATCTAAGATAAATTGCTAAAGCTGAAAATCTTTTTGGGATTTTTCTGAAAAGAAATAACAAGTAAAGATGTATATACATACATATTTTGTGAGTTTTGTGTTTTGAGGATCACATCAGATATTTAGATAAATCACAAGTACCATTGATCTTGATAGAATCATTAAGTTCTTAAACAGCTTTACCTAGATTGCCAATATACTTATCCACTTAAACTTCTAAATGTTTCTCAACTGTTTCAAGATATGTTAGGTAATATTAAGGAAAATGAAGGAACTGTGTTTCCCATCTCAGAATATACTCTCGCATCGAGATTCCCAGAATATCATTTCACAGGTGAATATATCTAACTGATATCTGTAAATGCGGTGGATTGCGAGACCTTGAGAGCTCAGGTTAGTATTTCCATACAGACAAAGAGATGAAGGCTCGACTTTAAGTGGTGTTCCATAAAGGAATCTTTTGAACTGCGGATGTCGTAAATGTTTATGACATACTCATTTTTTTGTGCAACTTTTGTAGGCGAATAATGCATAAAGTATTATACAAGTTCTAGGCCATTGCTGACACAAAATCAGAAGAACTCATATGATACCCCAGATATCGATTAAATATAAAGATCTAGTATCGCAGAATCTGGCTTTCTCTCAAACGAAATTTCGGAGTACTAAGTTCATATATCCGAGAGATGTTAACCCACAAGTTACTCAGTTTTCTTTTAGGTTTATATCTTGAAAAAACGATTTACTGAATGAGTGAAGCCTATTGGCACATCCTCAGTAAGACCTGTTTAATTACTTGTTTAAACATTCCATATCTTTAGCATACTGTGATTGTCATATTGGTGTAATATGATCTCCCTTTTTCACAAAAACTCTTTTTGACTTTTATAATGTTTTTGTATTTTCCCAAACTTTCTCCCCCTAAAATCAAAAACATATTTTTGGATTTTTTAAGAAAATATATTTACAGAAAACATATCCAATGAGAATCACGTCAAGTCCTCGCCATCCTCAAATTCAACCTCATGAATATCCCCTGATGCCAGATTTTTTAAACCATTTAATTTTAAAAGATTTTTAAATCTTGAACGATCAAATGCTTTGGTATAAAAATCTGCTTTTTGGTCATCAGTGTGGATTTTTTCAATTCTAACCAACTTTTTCTCGTAGCAATCATGGATTAAGTGGTGTTGAATCTCAATATGTTTAGTGCATGAGTGTTGATAATAGTTTTTAGTGATATCAATAACAGCCTGATTATCTACATAAATGGGCGTGTCAAGAAATTGCATTCCGAAGTCTCTCATTTGCTGTTGTATCTAGAGTATCTGGGAACAACAACTGGATGCTGAAACGTATTCAGCTTCACACGTAGAGAGAGCGACCATGGTCTGTTTCTTACATTGCCACGTTACCAAACGAGTTCCGAAGAACTGGCAACCAGCATAGTAGATTTGGCATTAAGCTTGCAGCATCTGAGTAACCGCAAGATTGAAGTCATCGTGACGAGGATACCACAAGCCGGTGCTTGGACATCCTTTCAAATATCGCATGATACGTTTGACAGCTAACAAGTACGAATCTCTTGGATTGGACTGAAAACAGGTGCATAGGCATGTAGAATACATGATATCAGGTCGCGAAGCTATAAGATACATCAAGGATCCGATCATGGAGCGATATAATGTTTCATCGACTTTCACTCCATGAGTGTCTAGACAAACGTCGTGATTTGGTGCTAATGGAGTTGATGCTGGTTTAGTTCCTGACATATCAAATTTCTCTAATACGTCATGAACATACTTCGTCAGATGGATGAAGATACCATCAGGCAATTGCTCAACCTGAAGTCCTAAAAAGAACTTCATCTCCCCCATCGCACTCATTTAGAATTTCTTCTTCATGACTTCTTCGAAGTCTTTACACAGCTTATCATTTGTCGATCCAAAGATGATATAATCCACATATATTTGCACCAAAATCAGATGACCATCTACTTCTTTTGTGAAGAGGGTAGAATCTACAGTTCCTTTGAGAAAGTCGTTGTCAAGAAGATGTCTTGAAAGCATTTCATACAAAGCTCTCGAGGCTTGGTGAAGACCATATAAAGCTTTGTTCAGAAGGTAGACTTTATCCTTGTGTATTGGATCGATAAACCCCGGTGGTTGGCCTACATACACCTCCTCTTTGACTTTTCCGTAAAGGAAAGCAAATTTGACATTCAATTGATACACCTTGAAACCTTTCAAAGAAGCAAAGTCCAAGAATATGTGAATAGCTTCGAGACAAGGACTAGGCATATACTTCAGTGTAGTCTATCCCTTCTTGCTGGTGAAAGCCCTGGACCATGAGCCGAGCTTTGTTTCTGACCACTATATGTTAGGTCCTATAAGTGTGAGACTGAAGCATCAAATATACACAATGGTCTATGGTGGTTAACTCAGATTAACTGGGTTAGTTTGTATCAGGTTTGGACCTTGAATAGGTCACTTGGGCATGCCATAGGCCATGTGGGCCAGGCAAGCCCAAGGGAAGCCCATGAGTGGCATGGGCAAACCCTAGGTATAAATAGGATATTATGTCATTTCTAGGGTTAAGTTTTGGGGTAGAATTTTAGGTTTTCTCTAGAGAACCTCCATCTTCTACCAGACGGTTTTGCTTGTTCAAGTAATAGAATCGTGTGCAAGGTGTTAAAGTGAATTTGTATTGTTCTTCGTCATTTCGGTTTTTCCTGAAGATCATCAAGTTTGGATTCCGCCCATCCTTGGTGATTGTGTGATATCAGTGTTGGATCCGGATTATCAGGACTTACAAGTGGTATCAGAGCCTGTTGAACCTGTTTTCCAGGCTCATATCTGATATTACACGATTTTGTTCGGTTTTTGCTGAAGAACACGAAGAAGATTCAAGCATTTCGGATCAACATTCAAGGATTTCAGATTTTCTGGTTACATTTTGGGCAGATTTCGAATCATTCTGCTACATTTCGGATTGATTTCGGATTATTCTTTTGAATTTCGGATTAATTTCGGATTAATCTATTGAATTTCGGATCTGAATTCGTTGAAGATCATGAAGAACACGAAGAAGATCATCCATTCCGGATTACTGTTCCGGATTCTCACTGTTGCTGTGTATCTGATATCATTCCGAATTACTATTCCGGGTTCTCATTCCGGACTGAAATAGTGCATCTCGGATTCCATCTCAGATACTGTTCTGAATCACCATCTCGGATTACCATCTCGGATCACTGTTTCCGGATTCCATTTCGGATTGTTAATCCGAGTTACTATTCTGAATTCGGTGTTGTTCCGAGTTGTACCCTTAAAGGTGGAAAGTTAACCAGCTGACGTAACAGGAGTTAAACGTTTTCGTATACAGAATTTGTTCCACAGACAATATTAACAAACTGGTTGCACGATTAGACTCGGGTGAAAGGCACGAAAATTCCTAAAATCACTATTGGACAATATATATCATTAGATTCGTATCGTCGAGACGAGTCGAACGGTACATTTTGGTAAAAAATAGTTTTCAGACATTTTTTATCATGTTTACCGGTCCGGTTTCAATTATCCGAAGATGTTTGCAGCCCAGGCTCAGCACTCGAACATAGCTCTCAGTCCAGCACAAAATCAAAACCCGAGCCTGCGGGATGAAGTGAAGGAAAAGCTGAATGAGTTTATCGGAGACTACAATGTTGATCCGGTTGCTAACTATGTGATGCGTTAGCTTGAAAGTGGGAGGCGTAAAGAGGAAGTAAGAAATGCGATGGATAGCTTCTTGGGTGATGATAACGACTCCTTTGTTTCTTGGTTGTGGGATCATTTACAATCAAACCAAGATCTCCAAGATCGATATGCAAAATCTACAGAGTCTCATCCTGAAGAAGTGACCGAACAGAAATCAACTGTCCAGGATGCAGCAATCAGCAGCCCAGCACCCCAAACTCGACCTCAAGCCCAAACTAATGCTGACAAATCAAGCTCGCCCATTGACACAGTCAACTATCTTTTGTGCACTGAACCTTGCAGGAATAAGGTTGCTCAACTTAGGGCTCTTATTTCCAAAATGACCGGTGAATACAACAATGCAATGGCTCAGTGCATCAGCCTTCGAGAAAGTAACAAGTTACTCAAAGAAAAGGTTGAAGCTCAAAAGAAAGACATAGCTCAGCTCCACCTGGACGTAAATCACAGAAAGGAAAATGAGGAGAAATTGGCCATAGCTGCCTCAATGATTAATAGTTTAAATGCCTTTTTAGCAGGTGACCTGTCTCCCCCATCTATTCTTCTAACTCAAGTAGGTCAAATAATGGAGGAGGATTTGGATGAGATTGACGTGTCCTGGAATCTTGCAATGGCTTCTTTCCGCGTCAATAAATTTCAAAAGAAGTACGGGAGGCAACCTGTGTCAAATCTGAAGACTAAACTCAGGTGTTATAGATGTCATGAGCCAGGACATTTTGCACGGGAATGCAAGAAGCAGCCATCTGGGTATGTCTCATCTAGAGTGGCAGACATACAGAGCAGTGACAGACAGTTGGTGCCAGTCTCTCCTTCAAAGTCTACTACAAGTCCCTCAAGCAGCTCTGGCAGGAAATCAACAGCTTTTGTGGCACAATAGCACGAAGGATTCACCTGGGCAGATGTTGCAGCTCAGATGGAGACTTTGAGTCTTTCTAAAAACAGCAACCACTGCATGATGGCACAGACAACTAAGACACCTGATCTTTTGGAAATGGTAAATCGAATTCTCTGATCAGATAATTGTCGTTTTAAATTATCACAAATGCGCGCCCATAATTCAACTCTTGTAGCTGAATATCAGCAAGCTGCATCCCAGAACATCGCCCTTAAACATAAGAACAAACTTCTTATGGAAAAGGTCGAAGCTCAAAAACAAGATATAGCTCAGCTAAAGCTTGACTTGAACCAACAGCAATGTTGGGTATACAAATATAAGCTAAAATTAGCTAAAAAGGACGTAGAACTTTAAGCTGCCTTAGCCAAGCTAAATTCCTTGACAGGGAAGTTTCGTAAAAATGAAATAAATATTAAAAAAATTTGAAACTTCCAGCAAGCTGGTCAAGGACTTGTGTGATCTACAGCTTAATTATCAGAAAAATTATACAAAAGGTCTTGGGTACAATAGGGCTCCTCCACCATATAATCATAACTATACAAGAATACCTGAATCTGAGGCTGATCTAGAAAATGCAGAAAATATGATGTATGGTAAACCATCAGATTATCTTTCAAAATCGTGGAAGCCCTATTACCCAAAGTTCTCGAAGCCAACTAAACTCAAGAGGGATGATGTTTTCTATACTTCCATACCATTTTCACATGAATCTGGTGACCATCCATCTTGTAGTTCAGATAAAATTGAAGCCTAAGGCAGAGGCAGCAACATCACCCACAGAATCAAAAGGAGAAAATTCTTCTGAAATGCTACTAATGTTTCTACCTCATGTGCAGAAGAAATATTAGTTAAGGATATTACAGATGGTGATCAAGAAGAATGTCTGAATTCAAATTCAGACAATCTAGCTGCTGATTATGATTTTATAAACCTGATTTTGACATTTTGAATCAATTTCTTGCTGAACAATTTAAATTCTCAGACAGTGTTGGTTGTGTTGATAACGCAAATGGTGTTAATTCTGGTTTTTCATCTAATGTTGATGTTTTGAATGCTGATAATAAATGTGATAACTTTTGTGATGAAAACATAAATTTTGCTACAGGTGCAGCATCGACAGATGATTTGGTTTCCTCAGTTCCTACTGAAGAGACTGGAAGTTCTTCTCCAGAAATTTCGTCTGTTGATGCTAATCCCAGGGTTGACAGTGAGGAATTCACCCAACCAACTTGAAGATCTGGTTACTGATGCGGACATAGATGAGGAACAAGCTTTCTTAGTCGACCTTACCAAATTTAATTCTAATTTGACTCCATTTTTGCCAGAACTTTCTTCAGAGAACCTGGAAGCTCTTATTGCATACTTGAAAGAAATTCAAGAGCGACAAGGTGATCCTCCTCTTGTGATACCTTCTGTTGATATTCCTGTCGGTGTGGTTGAGTCTGATGAAGAGGTTGAAGAAGACGAAGTGCCATTGATAAAGAGACGGAGGATGGTGACTGTTAACGAACCAAGTCATGCTAAAGTTCACGTTGGTAGTATTGCTGAAGAATCTACACTAGTCACATCTACTCCTGCCTTATCTTCATTTACTGTGTCCTTGACGAATGCTCCGATGTTTGACTCTGCTATTTCTTCTAAATCGACAACTGCTCATATTGATACACAGTCTACGGTCGTATCTGTTCCAGCGGACTCTATATTGCAAATGATGGATTTTGGCGGTAGTTCAGTGGGTGCTGAGGGATCTGGAGCGAGTGGAAGTGGTTTAGGTGGTGTTGAGGGTGATGCTGCAGAATATTCATGGAGATTAGAGAAACGCGCCTTTGAGTTTAGTGGTCTGGATAGTGATGATGAAGGTGTAGAGGTTGATGTTGTTCATTTGAAGAAGCCAGTGATTGTATTTGAACAGGAGGTCGTACTTAAAGATGCTAAGATTGCCTCATTGAAGACACGCTTAGATGTGAGGGACCAAACGATTGATCAGTTGAAAGGGGACGTTACTATGTTGATGACTTTGGTGTTTAATTTGAAGGCTAAGTTGGAGAAAAAGTTTGTGTGAGAAATTTTCTGACCCTACTGACGATCCAATGAATACTGAACATCGCCATAGAGCGGCCAAGCAGAGAGCAGCCGAACAAAGTGAAGCGGATAGAGTAGCTACGGAACAGTTAGCTTCTGATAGACAAGCTGGTTTGGATGAGTATTTACGTGATCCGAGGAAGAAGTACACTGTCAGTCAAAAACGTTCAACGGCACAAAAGAAAAAACATATGGTTTTGATGAAAAATGTTGACGTTAATCCGCTTGATGAGAATTTCCAGTTGAAGGATCCTTCCAATCAATCTGAACGGTATGTCATGGAACTCGGTTCAAGTTACTATAGCAAGGTCGGAAATATGTCGAAAGTGCTTAGTTGGATGTACGATCACGTGAAGAAGATGTGGATTATTGTCAGACAAGACGGTACTTGGGAATATTATTCTAAGGAGTCTCAGTTTGAAACTTGGACGAAGATTGCATTGACTGATCTTTTACGAGCTCCTTACTCTGATGATAATACTACCAGGTCCGAGTTAGAGGTTTTTCAAACAGTTGGAATAGGAAGTGAAGACTGGGTTAAGACAATGAAAACGGCTGAGCCATATCTGCGAGCAGCAAAGGGAGTTTGTGATGCAAGGACTGGGAGGATGTTTAAATTGGTGATGTGGCCTCCGACGGATAAAGAACTCGTTATCCCAGTTGCTCCAACATTCCCAAAAGGGATTTTGAAGAATTTTAATTTCTGGCTATATGATCCTAAGGTTGGGAGTGTGGCGATCGTGACGAAAGAGAAGGCTTTTTGGGTTAATGATGCGGTCGATCTGGTGAGTTTTCACGATGAAGATCTGCAGGTTCTTGCTTCAAATCAGATTCGAACAGCGGAGCTATATGAAGCTTGTGCTAAAGACTGGACAGCTGCTGTGGCTGGAATAATTGCTGGAAGATTGGGAGTTGATGCGCAACCTAAAGATTAAAAGGCCTAATGTTGTAAACCTAGGGGGAGATTGTTGGGCTTATATTATTGAAGGTTTACACATTAGTGCTACATTTAGGCTTATTATAGGGTTTTGGGCTTCCTAGTGCCTCATGGGCCTAGGTTTGTAACTAATGGGCTAGAAGGTTAGTATAAATATATGTATTAGGTTAATGTTTCAAGGTTAGAGAGTTATTATTGAAAAAACTTGTATCAGACACTATTCTTGTGTATGCAAGTTGTTTGTTAGTTCATGAGTTGTTCTTCATACTAATCTTTATTTCCACAATTGATTAGGTTTACGATACCTGTTAGATCCGATTATTGGGACTTACAAGAACATATGTATGGAAACTACTTTTCCATGAAGGATAATCGTTCAACTTCGGTGGACGCTTATTACTTCCTGTCTCACTCTCTCTAATTAGAAGAGTCTGAATGCTTTGATTTTGATTTGCCACACACGCCCATTGATTAGCAGTAATCATGGACGTCTGCTGAGGCATCAATGATTTAACCCATGAGGTTGCGGAGCTAGACCGTGGTGAGTCTTGGTTTGTGCTTGAACTACACCCCCAATCCCAAGGATGTGTACCCATTTGTTTGTTTGATTATAAAATTTTGCTTTTTAAGAAAATTTTCAAAATTTCAAGGGTTAGTCTTGAAATAAAAATTTTCTTTGAACAATTCATAATTTCAAAGACCTCAAGATATCAGTTCTCACGAAAAACTATCACAAATAACCTGAAGGACACGAAAAACTAAGTTCTTCGTCTAAACAGGTGATTCGTGTGAATTACAGTTCTTCGTACGAACAAGGTTGTTCGAACGAACCACTGTCTTTCGTACGAGCAACTAATGCGTCGTGCGAACAAGGTTCTTCGTGCGAGTCAGTTGGTACTTCGCACGAACAATCTTGTTCTTCGTACGGATGGGTTATTCGCACGGAGGTCTTTCGCTGATGTTTTGGTTTTTCGCAGGGAGGGATCTTTTTGCAGGGTTGATTGGTGAAAATTTTCCTTTTGTAACAGAAACTTGTTTCTGAGTTTGTTAGAAAGTTGTTAGCTGTCTACATAGTTTCGGTTAAAAAGACAAACATTCCAATATCAGCTCGGCTTTTCAGTCAAAACAGTCAAGTCTCAAGATCTGGTCAACCCTAAAGGAATATTCTTGGTGAATTTTCCGGCAAGTGCTTCACCGGAAAATATGTCCAACTGAACTTTGATAGAAAATTTTAAGAAAAACCATATCCTAACATGTCTCCATGTATTCTAACAAGGTTTTTATGAAAATTTTATGGATATAACAAGTTTTGCCTAAGTTTTATAAGCTAGTTATCTTTTAAAAACTTAAGTTTCTTGTTAGAAGTTCAAGAACACTTCCAGGAACCCTCACAACTTGCTCAAATACAACACTAAGCTTAGTTTTTAACAAGGAAGAGAGCCAAAGCTCTGATACCACATGTAGGACCACTTGGAGGATCAAGATTAACCTACTTCCTTGTTTATCTAACACACATACGAGTGCGGAATCCACGTAAGTATGCAAACCAAAGCAAAGTAACAAACATAAGATAACCAAAGATTCAATATCTTGATTAAATGAAGAGAGCTAGTACAAACACATACAAACAATGCTCATACAGACGCAGGATATTCTCTCTGTGCTCTCTCTCTTGTGCCTCAGTGTCTCTCTCTAGTGTCACACACTATCGCTACTGAACTGTGAGGCGCATGTCTTTTATATAGTACCAACACCCAGCAATAGTACGAAGAATGTTGCTGGTCGTACGAACCACTAAAAGCCACGAAGAACATTCAGCAATGGTTGCTTGTACGAACAACCTATGGCTCGTACGAATAGAAACTGGTTCGTACTAACAAGCAAAGTGCTTGTTGAAAGGGCCATTCGTACAATCATGTGAATGACTCGTATGAACAAGATAATGGCTCGTACGAACAAGCTACTTACTCGTACGAAGCACCTTTCAATCGCACTAAGAAGTATTCTTCGAAGAACTTCCTAACATACATGCCATACACAAGACTTAACAGTATGCACACACGCAACTGTTTTACAACACAGACAAACTAAACGTCGTACTAAATCAAGATAGGAGGATATCTTGATTTGGTCGACACGACCGAACTATACAGACACAATAAACAAAGACCGTACAATTACTGACGTAACTAAGAACAAGCGACAGACATAAAAGTGCATCAACAATTCTCAATGAACCTCCTTTAATAACCGGTTAATCCTAAGAAACTACGAATCTTCGATGGAGTTTTGGGTACTTCCCAATTCATTATGGCTTCAATCTTAGCGGGATCCACTTGGATACCACGCTCACTTACAACATGTCCAAGAAACTAGACTTCCCTAAGCCAAAACTCGCACTTAGAGAACTTAGCATAAAGCTTCTCGTGTCTTAGCAATTCTAGGATGCATCGAATATGTTTCTCTTGATCATCTTGATTACGAGCGTAGATAAGTGTGTCGTCTAGAAAGACAATGACAAACTTATCTAGATATGGCTTGCAGACTCTATTCATGAGATCCATGAATGCTGCAGATGTATTTGTGAGCCCAAAAGGCATCACCAGGAATTCAAAATGACCATAACGGGTCCTGAAGGCAGTCTTGGGAACATCCTCACTTCTAACCTTCAGTTGATGGTATCCTGATCTCAAATCGATATTAGAGAAGTAACTAGCCCCTTGAAGTTGATCGAACAAGTCATCGATCCTGGGCAGAAGATAACCATTCTTGATTGTTATCTTGTTTAGTTTGCGGTAATCAAGTCACATCCGCATTGAACCGTCCTTTTTCTTAACAAAAAGAATAGGAGCTCCCCAAGGTGAGGAACTAGGCTGAATGAAGCCTTTCTCTAAAAGTTCATCTAATTGTATTCTCAATTCCTTCATTTCTGTTGGTGCTAGCCAATACGGAGCTCTTGCAACAGGTGCCGCTCCTGGTATGATGTCAATCCTAAACTCCACTTGTCTATCCAGAGGTAGACCTAGTAATTCTTCGAGGAAAACATCAAAATATTCCGAGATGACTGAAAGGTTTTCAATCTTTGTCTTTGGCTCATTAATAGTTACTTGTGCCATGTAATAACGACACAACCTTTCCCTAGACACTTGGATGCCTGAAATAACGACACTTTGTCTGGCAGTCCACAGAGTGAATCTCCAAGAATGGTGAGCATTTCACCAGATGGGGTTTTAACTTCGATGAGTTTCTTATTACAGGCAATGCGGGCTTGGTTATGGGATAACCAATCCATGCCTAAGACTACATCAAACCCCGGCAATTTCATTGGTAGAAGAGAAATAGGAATTGAATGATTCTTAATGGATAGAAAACATCCATCAAGAATAGAAGACGTTGTTTCTAAGGTTCCGTCAGCAAGTTCTACTTCATAAATTATGTCTAGAGTTCTTATGGGTAAGTTTAATAGTTTGCTAAACTTATGGTCTATAAATGACTTATCTACACCCGAATAAAAAGAACTCTAGTATATACGTCATTAATGAGGAATGTACCTGTTATGACATTGTTGTCATTAACAGCCTCCCTAGCATTCATCTGAAAGGCCCGAGTATTTCCTTTCTTGGCCTCTCCAGGCTTTACACTGTTACTCTTAGGATTCTTAGGGCAGTTAGTCTTAATATGCCCTTTTTCATTACAGCCGTAGCAGACGGCATTTAAGGTCCTTACATTCTAGGGTCTTATGCCCCTTTTTCTTGCAGATACCACAGGGTTTAGCCTGTGGATCAGAATTACACTGTCCCCAATACCTACGGTTGCAGGTCTTACATGTCGGCTTCTCGCCCCGACCTGTCTTGGTTCCTTCTGAACCTAAATCCTCCCTTGTTCTTCTTGTTAAATATTTGGGAGTTACCATCCTCTCTCTTCCTCTTCCCGTCAGTCTCAGTCTTGACTGACTTCTCTCTCACCAAATCTAAGGTGAGAGAGAGATAGGTCAACAGCAGACTTGTAAGTAGTAGGCTGAGCAGCCATGCCTTTAGTTTAGGTGCTAATCCATTTATGAAACGCGCGATGCGTTTGGGTTCAGGTGAAATCAGATAAGATACTATTCATGATAAGGAATTAAAGTTGGTAACATACTTTCGACAATCCAGATTTTTTCATTATAAGAGTCAAAAAATCCTACTATATCTTCTCCACCTCATGAGGTGGGCAGTATGTTTCCTTGATAAGGTCCTCAAACTTGGTCCATCCCAAGTTATACAGGTGTACCTTTCCTGTTGACTGGACCATGGCCTTCCACCATATTAGGGCATCGCCCTTAAAGGATTGGGATACAAATTTCACCACATCCTTATCAGCACAATCGCTGATATCTACTATAGTTTCCATTTCAGCGAGCCATCTTAAGACTTCTATAGCCCCTTTTCTCCATTAAAATATCGGGGCTTGCAGGAGACAAAGTACTTATAGGTACATCCGTATTTAGAAGAACGGGACCTATCATTAAATTCTAGTTTCTTTGGTTCACTCTTCACATTCGATAAGTGAACAGAGCTCTCCTTTCGAGCTGATGATGGTGGAATAGATAAAGGTTTGGAGTGAGTAGCGCTCGGTTCTTAAATTTTTCCATGGCCCTTTCCATGGCCTTTCCAACAGCTGCATCAATGCGAGCTTGGAAATCATCATTATTGATGGCTATATTTTCAGCTTTGCCGGTACTATTATCATGGTGACTACTTTGTGCCTCATCTGAATTAGTCATCTCTGATGTTTTGGTACTAAATACCAAATTAAACTTACATTAGCCATGATTTTAATAACCGTATATGCTATAAAGTTTGGATATATAAATCCATTGCCTATTTGAACCAGTGTGCATAGAATCAGAACTGTCAGGCATAACATTTTAAATGAATGTTCTTTGAGATATTTAGTTATATTTGGCCTAGGTCTCAAAGGGACCATAAAAGGCTTTCTAAATTTAGACGTAGTCTATATACTATTAGATAGTGGATCATAAAGTCACAACTGTCATGGTCATATTTGACAATATAATATAGCCCGTATGCAAATCAATATAACATATCAATTAACATCTCTTAAGATGTTAAGATAGGTAATCATCGTACTGATGATATTAGTCATGATCTCATTTATCATATAGACTGTGAGACTTGAGCATAGCTCACCACCTTGGACAGGGAACCATAAGGTTACAACTGTCGTTTTGTTAATTGACAATATAGCCCATAGGCATTTCACCACTAATGGATGTTAAATTATGGCCCGTAGGCACTACGTCACTAATGGATGTTTAATTATGGCCCATAGGCACTACATCACTAATGGATGTTTAATTATGACCCGCAGGCACCACATCACTAATGGATGTTTAATTATGGCCCGTAGGCACCACATCACTAATGGATGTTTAATTATGGCCTGTAGGCATGTTTAATTATGGCCCGTCGGCACTACATCACTAATGGATGTTTAATTATGGCCCGTATGCACTACATCACTTATGGATGTTTAATTATGGCTCGTAGGCACTACATCACTAGTGGATGTTTAATTATGGCCCGTAGGCACCACATTACTAATGGATGTTTAATTATTATCATCGTAGTGATGATATTTGCTGGGATCAAATTTGATCACATAGGCTATATAACGTTAGGACGTAGTCCATTACCTAGACGGCTAGTGTGGTTCCTCAAGTCACACTACCAGGAGTATTAACATTACTTGAATGTTAACACGGAATTATCTTAATGGTCGATTAGTAATAGTCACGGTCACATTAACCTTAACGACTTGGAAGCTTGATCATAGTCCACCACCTCTGGATAGAAGGATTAATCTTCCTTAACTATCATGATAGAAGGCTATTCATCCTTAACTATCTTTTATAAATTGGCCAATTAATATAGAGTTTACCATTTGGCTAATTAAAACCATTAAAAGATCTTTTGGAATTATATAGCGGATCATAAATTTCGAGTTAAAATCTAGAAGATCGCTTGAAAAGGATGTAACGAGTACACACACACACACACACACACACACATATATATATATATATATATATATATATATATAATTAAATGACAATAAGAAATTACAATACTTGAAATAAATAAATAAAACTAATTGTCCATGGACTTAAAGAAATAACATGTCCACGTAGGGACTAAAGAAATAACATAATAATAGAAAAGACTTCACTCCTCCTTCTTTCCTTTAACTAACTTGGAGAGTTTCTTGAAGAACTTATTTGTCTTCTTCTCCATCTTCTCAGCCTATTGTTGCATTTCCTTCATCCGCTCCAAGGCCTCATTAATTGCCTCAAGAGGTGGCGGAGGTTGTGGTTGTGGTTGAGGTACAACAGGATACTGGTACCCATAACTTGGGTATCCAGTAGGTGGATAAGCAGGTGGGGAAGGAGACGGGTAAAGTGCATTATGCATGACCGCTTGCATATAAGGTCATGTGATAGTGCCTGGTAATCTAAGTTTACCGGCGTAGTTGGGTTAAAATGATTATTCCAGACGTATCCGGATATGTAGGAATAGGGTTATTAAAACCCAATGGTGGTGTTTGAACCACAGGTGGTGGTGTTGGTTCCACCACAGGTGAAGTATTTGAGTGTCCACCCATTTGTGGATCCTCAGGAATGGTAGGGTATGTTTTGGGCAATGGTGGTAGCGAACCCGACTGTTTTCCCGCACGCATCGACACACGTGCTCCACATTTCCTCCTTGGTGGCTCAGGTGGTGGCTGAGGTTGCTCCACCGGTTCTATTTGGACATCTTCCAGTGTTGGAGGCGGTGTTGGAGAGTGGTATGAAGGAGTATTAACAAAAGTGAATTGACTCCAATATTGCTCTCATTCGTTAGGACCTTGGTAAGGTGATCCAGCGTAAGAGTTAAAACTACTAGCGATTTCAATGGGGTGCCCATGCGATCCTGACGGTGGCATCTCTAGGTCGGAGTCCTCGTCCATAGGATTTGGTTGATCTAACTGATTCTGATCAGCTGGAGGTGGGTTGAAATAAAAATCTGGGTTAATTCTTCATGGTAGGAGTGTGAATGGGAATGATGGAAAGGGTGAGAGTGGTGTGAATGATGGGAGTGGTGAGAGTGGTAAGAATTTTGGGAATGTAGGGCGAGTATTAATGAGAGACAGAGTGTCTCACTGGTTGCCAAGGAGATGAATCTCCTGAATCTTGGTAGGAATTTGAGTTGTGAGGTTGTGAAGGGATGCGCCCTGATGGTCCTCCTCTAATTGGACCTTTTACTCTTACACTTTGTCCTCTGAATCTTGGTGGCATTTTCCTGTTAAAATCAAGTCAAAACAATAATATTAACTTAACAATGAAATGAGTAATCCTAGGTCAAATCCTATACTCAAAAGTCTAAGGAATGTGCTTATTGTGTAAGTTTGAGATTAAACACAAAAGGCTAGAGTTTAGTTTTCTCAAACGTTGGGTATGATACGAACCTGTCACACCCTGAATTTCCAACCAAACCTCAGTGGGCCCGAGTGGGGAATATCATGACGTAAGTTGATATCATCATAGTTAATTAATACACCACAGCGGAAGTCTTCGAGTTTAAATTACTATTAAAAACCAAAATGTTCAACGTACGAAAATAATATACAGACGGCTTGTAATGAAAGATCCACAGGCGGATTCTAAAATATACAAAAAATGAACATCAGACTTTAGGGCAGATCTAACGATTTGCAAGATCCTCTTATATCAATACCAAGCAGCTTCCAACCTACTTCGTATTGTACCTGCAACTTAGTCTTCTGAAAATACATCAGTTTTCGCTGGTAAATACAATTAACTGACTCGTTTTGAAAACATTTCAAAAATTGATTTAAGTGCACAAGGCACGAAAAATCTTTTATAACATGGGAAAGTTATACTTATAACCTTGTTAACAGATTCACATGTTTGTCAATACATATGGGGCCCAGTACAGAGACCGAGACATGATTAACTGACACACCACTTATGAACCTACGAAGGAGTTATCCCCAACTTATGGGTAAAAATACTTTAGCATTCGCATCTGTCGGGTGTATGCCTACACCCCGTGCTTTGGTCGTGGCCATTAGTAACTTAAATGAGCCGAGGATATCCAGGACATGGTCATTAACCCCCAATGTTTAAGTTATCAAACAAAACTGATCAAAACGGAATGTGCGGATTTACTAGCCACAATTCGGCATTCGATTGATCCCATTTCAGACCAAGCGGTAATAATTTACCGTAACGCAAGCATGTATTCTGATTTTATGATCATAAACATTCTGGAAAAATACTTAATTTGTGATATATTATCAGTAAGAAGTTACACATAAGTGTGTTTTAAGGTTTAGGACCAAATTATGCACCAAAATGGCATTTTGGTCTTTTAAAAATATAATTTATGATATTATATTAAAACTTAGTTTATGATCAAAATAATAGCATCATAATATGTTAATTATATTAACATATCAGTAGGTAATTCATTTGCAAGTTCGTTGTTGATTAAAACCTTGTTTTATGTAAAAAGGGCATTTTAGTCAAAGATTGACATTTAGTGGAACTTGTGCATAAACTAAGATTATAATTACGATCATGTAATATAACCTTAGAGAGTTATGCTACATTGTATTACGATCATAATGCGACCATAAATCAGTAGTAAACTAATCTAAGTCGGGTCAGAATCGAAAGTCAAAGCAGAAGTCAAACTTGGTGACTTTCGGTTGCGAACCGACCCGAGGACTAAAATTGACGTATTGAACATGTTACCACATGTTCTAATAATTATTAACAATTTTTTTAAGTGTCAAAATCATATTTATAACATGTATAAACTCAGATTATAATATTTATAAAATCTGACCCGTTTGACTTTTTAAAACATAAACTTTGACCCGTCAATTGACCTAGTAAACGTGATCCTTAGGAGGTGCCCTTTTAAGGGATTAATACCTTCCTAATTACGATCACTTAGCCATGTTCATTTTGAACAATGGCTAGACTATAATGGTCTTAACCGAAAGTCAAGGCATTTGTCGAAAATGCTTGACTTTTGGCTATTAAAAGCCTATAAAAAGAAAAGAGCAGAGATGGAACACTTACAAGTGATCCAAGAGAAGTTTAGAACTCAAAGGGAAGCTCCTAAATGGTCAGGAACTTCCAATAGTGTAATAGAGAGGAGAAAGAGTGAATAAGCAAAGAATGAGGTGAACTAAGTGGTTATTTATAGTGCAAGAAGGTGTGTGAAGATGAAGCCAAGTGTTAGGGGTGTTGTAGGATATTCACAAGTGTCTATAAGGTGTCACGAGCTGTAAGAGTGTGGTAATTTGCAGGAGAGGTAGCATCTTGACATAAAATTGGGGTTTTGACACATTTAGCCCCTCAAGAATAGTTATATGGATTGTCATGAATTGTCCCTTGACTTATATTCGATGGCATAATGACACAACTAGTTCTTTTCTTTAAACACAAGATGTATTGAAGAAGCGTACGAATAACCGAACGTTAACGGGTGTCACACTAGGTGTTTTTACGACTTATAAGTGTTTACTAGCTTAAACGTGAAAGAGACGAATACTTATGGTTTCAAGGGTTAAATTACCCAAACTAGTAAGGTTAAAGGTTCGGTGAAGAAGCGGAATACTTAAGGATGGTAAATCAAAAGATATCATCTCAACCGAAAATTGTTCGGGTCGAGAAATAACTTGTTTAAACAAGAAACACGAAAATAATGAAGTCTAGGGGCCTTTGGGTCATTTGATGAAAGTTTAAATGAAGAAAATAAAAGGTTATCAAGGCCTGCTGTAGGCTACGGTCGCTAAACCGTAGCTTACGGTCAATGTGGTTTTGTTTCAGCAACATTAGACCATAGCCTATGGTCCTAGACCATAGGTTACGGTTAGTTAAAAAATAATTTTGTGAACTTGTATACGTTTGAGTAGTTGAGTGGCTAACTCATTGAGGTGTGATGTGAGGGTTCGTACACGTGTCGGTATATTACCGAATGCGAATTTTATGAGGTGTTACACTAGGAGACCCGGCATACCGATCACATTCCGGGAAGGATGGATCAAAGTAGCCAACGAAAATCCTGAGCCAATCAGAGGGCACTCACGGCTTGTTAAGATAAAGATCAGGACGTAGCTAAACTTCATCATAGCACCCCTAGACGACTACTATATCATCCTCGGAATGGAGTTCTTTCGTGATACCAAAGCCGTCGTAGTGCCATTCACGAACACCATGTACCTTGTCAAAGAAAAGTAAGTATACATTACCACTCTAAAGACTAATCCAAAACAACATGACAAGACCATATATGCTTTACAACCGACAAGGAAAAGACAAAGGGTTCTCAAGAATCGAAACGAGGACGTTGCGAACTTAGGTGGGGGAGGATGTCAGGTCCCGCCTAAAATTTAGATCATTACACCTTGTTTCTAGAAATTTCTAAGTTATTTAAGAGGCACCAAGGGCTGCTAGATGTTTCTGGAAAATGCTACAAGGTTCCAGACCATTAACCAACATACAAGAGTGGAGAAGAATATAGAAATGGCTGGAAATTCTAGTCTAAATGGTTCAGTCAAGAAGGCTCTAGGTCAGCCTTGAATCACTATGAAAGTGCCAAGATATTTGCGAAGGACCTAGAAAGATCACCAATGGATTGGTCAAAAGAAGACTTTAGATGGATATTATTGATGGAACTCTCTAGATATCAAGCTTTGATATTTTGTATAGAAAAATATATACGCAGAACACTCTAGAACTTGATCAAGTAGTTAAAATAGGTGATAGGGTGCTCATTTGTAATCAACCAAGTTCCTTGTACTTAAAAGCTTTGTACTCTTGTTAAGTAATACAAACATCTTTCTTGAAGACTTGTAATCTAAGTAATACTAAACTCTTGTGTGTTAACTGCGATCCAAGATTCCCGCAACCAAAACCAACCAAATCAGATCCAAAAGCTTAACTTCAAAGTGTTCTAAATAGTGCAGGTGAGTCAAGAAGATTACTCCATGACAACAGGGACTCACAAATCGCAATTTACTCTTTTATTTATGAACTTTATTATATTATTACTTTATTATGACTATGAGGTAACTTATATGTTAAAGTTATAACTTTATTTATGAAGATAACTTTAAAAAACAAAGAAACACACACGTAAGTAATAAAAATATCATGTAGACACTTTTTTAATAAATAGTTTATAACATTAATTTAAGATTCTAACTAATTATAATATTTTTGAATTTGTTTCTTTTACTAACAAATTTCTTGTGGAGACACCTTTTTAATAAATAGTTTATAAACACTAAATTTAAAATTCTGACTAATTATAGTATTTTTGAAATGGTTTCTTAGTAGTTTTAAACATTAAATTAATATTTAATTAATTAATTGTAGTACCTTTGAAATGGTAAATAAGATAAATTCAGTTTTATGTTTCATTTTTTTTACTTATATTATTCAACTACAATCTTTTTTTATCTACGTCTCAAACGGTATTGTAATGAACCAACCTTTTTTTTCTTTTTTTTTGCTCCTCTCTATGTTTGTTATTAAATAATATTTGAAATGTAAAATTTATTATAGACTGTACAAGTTACCTAAACCTCCTTATCAATATAAACCATAAACCTTTCCATTCCTTCACATTCCCCCATCGAAAATCAGCATCAATCAAACACACACACACAATCAAATCCTAAAAAGCCAAGAACATTCAAGGTAAATATAAAACCTAATCTTTGTCTAATTGCTTTAATCTATATGCCCAGATCCAAACTAACCTAATATATGTTTCTAATATTGTTGGTGCACCAAGTGTTTGATGAAATGCTTGCATATTTGATAATTGAACACCTTAACCTCGTGTTTGTAGTTGTGATCAAACTTGAATTTGTTTGTGAAAACTAAGTATTACGTCTATATAACAAACTCCATATAAGTTTTCGGTTTGATCAAGTTTGCATATGTATTGTTCGTGCACCAAGTGTTTGATTAAATGCTTGCATATTTCATGCTTGAACACCTTAATCTCATGTTTATAGTTGTGTTCAAACTGAGTTTTACGTCTATATAACATAATCCATATCAGTTTTCGGTTTGATCAAGTTGGCATATGTTATTATTCTTATGGCACCAAGTGTTTGATGAAATGCTTGCATATTTGATAATAAACACCTTAATCTTGTGTTTGTAGTTGTGTCCAAACTTGAATTTGTGTGTTTAAACTGAGTTTTACGTCTATATAACAGTATCCATATTAGTTTTCGGTTTGATCAAGTTGGCATATGTTAATATTCGTGCACCAAGTGCATCGATTGTCATATTTCACATTTGATATTTGAATGCTTCATACATACTTATGTACTTGTCTTGAATACGTAGTTGAGTTGTGATTTAGTTCTGTTAAAACTTGAATTTGTGATTTAGCCGTTGAGTTTTATGTTTATATAACAAAATCCAATTGTTTTTTTTTTGTTTGAGTACTTGTTTGATCAAGTTGGCAAGAAATATATTAAATATAACAATATTGTTTATATAGGTTTATTGTCAGTATATATGTTAATATGGTTTGTGCATTGAGTATTTGATAAAATACCTACATCGATTGTCATATTTCATATTTTTTTATACTTGAATGCTTCATACTTATGTACTTTGGATTTGTGATTTAGTTGTGTTAAAACTTGAATTTGTGTCTTCAGACTGAGTTTTAGATTTATAAACTAGAATCCAATTTATTTTTGGTTTGAGTACCTGTTTGATCATGGTATTAAATAAATTGTTTATTATTGTGTGTATAGGTTTATTGTGGGTTTGTATGTTAAGAATGTTCGTGTCCCTAGCATTTGATAAAATGCCTACATCGATTGTCATATTTCACATTTGATACTTGAATGCTTTATACTTATGTGCTTGTCATGCACACGTATTTTTTATGATTTAGTCATTGAGTTTTAGGTTTATATAACATAATCCAAATTTGTTTTCTGTTTAAATACTAAGAAATATATTAAATATATTGTGTATAGATTTGTGATCCAAGGGGAAAAAACAATTGGAGGTGGAAATTGAAAATCCACCGATCTCAGCTACTGAGAATGTAAATGTTGCTCAGTTTCAACAGGCGGTTAAAAGCTGTTAAAGAAAGCGTTATTTGGGATCTCTCATGGGAAGAGATATTAGGGGTGTGGATTTTCGACATGACCCGAAAACACGACACGAACCTAACACGAAATTCTCGGGTTTAGATTTAGTCTAAACGGGTTCGGGTTAGTTTTAGGTTGAACTCGCAAACCCGTTTAGCTAAACGGGTCGGGTTCGGGTCAACCCGGTCGGGTTGACGGGTTGACTCGTTTAACCCATTTATATCATATTTTATTTTTTACAATATGTTATGTCATAAGTTAATTTTGGTGTGTATTTTATGCATAATTATAACTTAAAAAGAGAGATTGACATGAAGTTTATAATTAAAAAGTAATTTTATTATATACATTTGTGTGTTTTAGTAAAATTGTAATTCTAATATATTAATTTGCGGAAAAACAAATTTAAAAATTTGAAAATTCGGGTTGAACGGGTCGTGTTCAGGTCAACCCGCTAATATCGGGTTGTGTTCAGGTCAACCGGCTAATATCGGGTCGTGTTCGGGTTCACATATATGACAAGATTTTCAGGTCGGGTCGGGTTGAACCCTCCAACCCACGAACACGATCCATTTAGCACCCCTAAGAGATATGCTTTGGTGGGACACCACCGGGAGGGATTGTCAACGCCTGCTGCTGAAGTATCTTGGTTGGAGCGAGATTCCTATACCCAAGAACACTGACATCCTTTTGGTGGATAAAGCTAAAGAAATAGTTGGTAGTGCTAAAACATCCCTTGAAGATGTCGATTCAGCAAAGGAAAAACAGCTTGTTAAACGAAGACATGAGGTCCCAACAATACTCGGGATAAAAATGGAGAAAAACTTGCCGAGTTGTATGTAAAGTTGCAGATTAAGGGATCAGATGCAGCTAAATCCAAAGCTTTAACGATTCTTGGTCATATGGGCGTTCCAAAAGCTATGCAAACCCTTGCCACCAGATCACTGTTAATGATGTGAGATTAAGGATTGCATTGGACGGGCCCTATTTCTCCAACCAACATTGTTGTTTTTAGACAACCCTAACATTCATCTTGACTTACATGTTGTTCTTTATTTAGGGGAATACTTACACATGTTTACTAATACTGTTGTGGTTGTTTGAATGATCGTGATTTTTTAAATCAGGCATGTAGCGGAACATTTCATCATCATAAGTTCAAACTTCGTATGATTCTGGAACCTTTGATGATTTTGAAGCTGGGAAGCAGAAACTACTGTGGCTCAAAGAAAAAGTAAAATCTGATGAAGAGACTTCAAATTAATAACGACAAAAAGATATGAAAGGATATGATAGCTTTAGAAGCTAGAGTTCATTCTTTATTTGCCATTCCCTACGAGTCTATGAATGCACCCATTTCGGAATGCAGATTGCACTGAAGACAGACAACGTGATTGCAAGCACCCCATACTACATGAATCAATCAATAAGTTTAAACGATTACTATTATATTATTTGAAAACAGAAGATATCAGCATATATGTGGACTTGGTTTTGTTTTGTTTGTGTAGAAATGGAGTTTCAAGGTCTTAACCAAGGTCCTAGAAGACTAGGGTTTCAACTGATCACAACATTTTGGGTAAAATTTTGATTAAAATAGTATATGATTTACCATTAACATGAATTTTACTTTATCTAAACACGTCAAATGGAATGACGGGTTGTAAAGGGGTTGTTGGTTGTTTAGGTTATTTAAAATCTAGTTTTGTTGGCAGTTTGTAATTGCTTTCTAGGCTAGTGAAAAGCTACGTTTGATATCGAGTTTTCGGTTACTGATATAGTATTATGTTAACTTTGGAATGCATGACTAGAGTTTCAAGTATGGTTTGTTACAGATACTATAATCCAATATAGGCACCACTTTGTCCACTTTGGTAAGAAGAGAGAAGTAAGAGAGAAATATATAAGAAGATTTTATTTCTTTCCAATGATGATTTACAAATGAGGGGAAGCCTTCCTTTTATAGACTAAGGAAAGGCTTGATTACATCATCCATGACATCACCCTTAATAATACACAGAAAATATCTAGGAAAATACAAATTACGTGACATAAGCGCTTACATCAATTTAAGAGAAATTTTATTTATCCTAAGCATACGTGCTTACATCACTTTAAGAGTGATTAAAGCTTTATTTTATCCTAAGCACACTATTTGGACACTAAGCGAGTACGAACATCTTTATTGTGGTTTTGCAGAATCAAGGATCTCGATGGTGAACTGGGGCGGATTCTGATGGAACGGTTCATCATTTGGTATAGGATCAAATACCGATTTTCTCCCGGGGGTTGTTGGAAGAACGATCATAGGATGGTGCGTGAGTGCTCGAATATTATTGAAATATTCTACCATAGTCTTCTCCCATTCAGTTGTCTATGGATCTTCTTCCTTCCATGGGTGTTAACCGTTCAGGACTTGTGGTGGCAGTTCTTCAACCTCTACCTGGTTTACCTTTGCGAGATTAACACGCGTATTCATCCAAGCATCCTTGTAGATGATTTTGAAATAGTACCCAGCGGGGTTTAAGTCATACCAAGAGTGTATGAGGACAGGCGGTGCTGCAAAGTTTAAATCACACTAGCCTTGGCTGGGTTTGCGAAGCAAGACCATGCAAAGTTTCTTGGGGAGTCCCTCATGAGGTAGTCCATCATAGATTGGGAGGAACAATTCGAGAACCCTGGCAAGGTTCTTCTTGTCTTCTGGCAGCATCTTTAACTGGTAAGCTAACAGCTTGATGGAATTAAAAGCCATGGCAATGGCAAAAGACTTTGTGAGGTACCATAGGAAAGCCAGACCTTCTTTTGATAGTATGTGCAAGTTTTTGAGCCTAAAAACATTTAGGAAGGGGTAATCTGGGAAGAACTTATCTCCATCCATTAATGGACCCTATGTTTTGAAAGTGGGTGTAAGAAGGTTTTTGTAGTTTAAGAGGGATTCATCTGTGATTCCATGTTTGGTAACCACTTCGATGATTTCTGAAGGGACATTTTTGCCTTCCAGTTTTCGGATGAGGGTGCTTGTGTTTGGGGTTTTGAGGTATTCATGAGTAATTCTTTTAGGATAGGGAAGTTTGGGATGTGGTGATCTTTGTTTTTGTTGGTCCTTAAATAGGCAATGCATCCGGCAAGGAATCTTGAGGATTTGTTGAGCAGTTGTGAAGGATTCTTTGGGATTATTCATCGCTTGTAATGATAGACCCTTCGGCAACTTTTCCTGTTTGTTCTTTGGAGCTGGTTCCTTGTGATTGGCTTGGCGTCCTGGGAGTTTTACGTTTTCTTTTTGACCCATTGGGCATTTTTTTCTTTTTCTTACTTTCTTCCGAGGTAAGCTTCCCTTGTGACCACATGTTATTTCTCCTTCATGCGGCCAATGCTCTTTGCTTTTGCTTTGTTGGCTGGTTGTGACAGGAATCTGCAGGGTGGGGGTCACATCAACTTTTTGCTTTAGTTTAGTGACTTCTTTTGCTTTTCTAGGCTGAGCTGGAAGATTCTTTTGAGATAATAGGATCCATGTGTTTTTGAACTATTTTTTCAGGGAATCTATCACATGGTTTTTGTCGCTGGGGCACTGTTTGTACTTTTGGCTTTTCTTGTTCAATTTCGGTGCCAGTGCCGGTAACTGAAAACCATGAGTATTCTGAGAAACGTCTTCCATCATGTAGATTTGCATCAGCACATCTTAAGACTCAGATGTTTCACTTGTTTCTGATTCATCACTTGAACTGTAGGATATGGTGCAGATCATCCTTTTCCCTGGTTCATCATCTAAAGAGTAATGTGATTCTACGTCAGAAACATCTACCGGTTCTACCTTGTTGATGGCTTCGAGAAGGGCTTGTGTCTTCCTTTTGTCTTTGCAATCTTTTGCAAAGTGACCTTCTCTGTTGCATACGTAACATTGATTTGTGTTTCGGCCTCTTGTTGATTTTTGTTCAAGAATTTCTATTTCTTTCTGGATGTACCTTTCCCTGGCCATGAGGAGTAGGAGTTACCTGACCCTTTGAACTGGACAAATCTTGATTTTTTGTGAGGTTTTGAGCAGTTGCATGACGATTCGTCTTTGCATTTGATCTTTAGGTGCTTGTCATTGCATGCAGACCTGAGCGTTCTTCCTCTTTTTTCAAACTCAACTAAGAACCGTTTTTTGGTACATAGTTTAGTTAGGGCGTTCATGACTAGTTGGTAAAGTCCACCGAGGGAAGCCTGGACAACTTTCATGTTTTTGGCTTCTAAGGCTCTATATGCCTCATTCGAGAGAGACTCTGGAAAGGAGTTCAAGAAGACTTGTTTAAGGTTTATGTCATCAATACCATGGAGACAATATCATCTTTCAGACATTCTGTTGTAACGCTTTTCAAGATCCTTTGGACGGAAAGAACAGCATTTCATTTTTAAGAATTCTTCTCGAGCTCGAATTGTATGATCTAACGGATTTCTGATGAACTCATAATCGATTGCATTTATGAACTCTTATGGGTTTGCTTTTTAGGATTTTCGTTTTCCTATATTCACCAATACTTATGTACAAATCCCAAAGTCTGCTTTGGCATCTTGCAAGAAAGCGTTAGATGTCAATGCTGTAGTACTGGAGCTCTGTTGTGCACCAGGTTAGCATTTCAACGCTTCTATCCCGCTATTTTGTTGGGGGAATGTCGTCAAAGGTGAATTGTTGTTTTTAATCCGTGTTCGGAGGAGCTTTCTCGTTGGTCTGTGGTGATGTTTGGGACGCTTCATCATCAATGTCAGAAACATAGGCTCTTTCAGTTGTTTCTGCCTCGTTCATGAACAGATGTTTGAATTCATCTGTTGGGGGTAGTTCTTCATAGGAGTGTGAGGTAGAGCTTTCTTCTGAGACGGATGATGTTTCGTCATGTGGGTTAATCACTGGAGCGATTATCTGTAGATCCTCTGGGTTATTGTAACTAGTCAAAGCTTGGGATGTGGTGATCTTTGTTTTTGTTGGTCCTTAAATAGGCAATGCATCCGGCAAGGAATCTTGGGGGATTTGTTGAGCAGTTGTGAAGGATTCTTGGGGACTATTCATCGCTTGTAATGATAGACCCTCAGGCAACTTTTCCTGTTTGTTATTTGGAGCTGGTTCCTTGTGATTGGTTTGGCGTCCTGGGGGGTTTTCTGTTTTCTTTTTGACCCATTGGTCATTTTTTCTTTTTCTTACTTTCTTCCAAGGTAAGCTTCCCTTGTGACCACATGTTATTTTGTCTTCATGCGGGCCATGCTCTTTGCTTTTGCTTTGTTAACTGGTTGTGGCTGGAATCTGCAGCGTGGGGGTCACATCAACCTTTAGCTTTAGTTTAGTGACTTCATTTGCTTTTCTAGGCTGAGTTGGAAGATTCTTTTGAGATGATAGGATCCATGTGTTTTTGAACTGTTTTGTTAGGGAATCTATCACATGGTTTTTGTCGCTGGGGCACTGTTTGTACTTTTGGCTTTTCTTTTTCAATTTCGGTGCCGGTGCCGGTAACTGAAACGCATGAGTATTCTGAGAAACGTCTTCCATCATGTAGATTTGCATCGGCTCATCTTCAGACTCAGATGTTTCACTTGTTTCTGATTCATCACTTAAATTGTAGGATATGGTGCAGATCATCCTTTTCCCTGGTTCATCATCTAAAGAATAAAGTGATTTTATGTCAGAAAAATCTACCATTTCTACCTTGTTGATGGCTTCGAGAAGGGCTTGTGTTTTCCTTTTATCTTTGCAATCTTAGGCAAAGTGACCTTCTCTGTTGCATACGTAACACTGATTTGTGTTTCGGCCTCTTGTTGATTTTTTGTTCAAGAGTTTCTATTTCTTTCTCGATGTACCTTTCCCTGGCCGTGAGGAGTAGGAGTTACCTGACCCTTTGAACTAGACAAATCTTGAATTTTTGTGAGGTTTTGAGCAGTTGCATGATGATTCGTCTTTGCATTTAATCTTTAGGTGCTTGTCGTTGCATGGAGACCTGAGCGTTCTTCTGTTTTTTCAAACTAAGCTAAGAACTGTTTTTTGGTTACATAGTTTAGTTAGGGCGTCATGACTAGTTGGTAACATCCACCGAGGGAAGATAGGGCAACTATCATGTTTTGGCTTCTATGGCTTTATATGCCTCATTCGAAATTGACTCCGGAAAGGAGTTCAAGAAGACTTGTTTAAGGTTTATGTCATCAATACCATGGAGACAATAAAATCTTTCAGACATTCTGTTGTAATGCTTTTCAAGATCCTTTGTTCGGAAAGAACAGCATTTCATTTTTAAGAATTCTTCTCGAGCACGAATTGTATGATCTAACGGATTTCCGATGAATTCATAATAGATTGCATTTATGAACTCTTCTGGGTTTGCTTTTTAGGATGTTCGTTTGCCTATATTCACCAAGACTTATGTACCAATCCCAAAGTCTTCTTTTGCATCTTGCAAGAAAGCGTTTGATGACCATGTCAAAGTTGTAGTACTGGAGCTCTGTTGTGCACCAGGTTAGCATTTCAACGCTTCTATCCCGCCATTTTGCTAGGGGAATGTCGTCAAAGGTGAATTGTTGTTTTGACCGTGTTTGGAGGAGCTTTCGCGTTGGTCTGTGGTGATGTTTGGGACGCTTCATCATCAATGTCAGAAACATAGGCTCTTTCAGTTGTTTTTGCCCCGTTCATGAACAGATGTTCAAATTCATCTGTTGGGGGTAGTTCTACATAGGAGTGTGAGGTAGAGCTTTCTTCAGAGATTGATGATGTTTCGTCATGTGGGTTAATCACTGGAGCGATTATCTATAGATCCTCTGGGTTGTTATAACTAGTCAAAGCTTGGGATGTGGTGATCTTTGTTTTTGTTGGTCCTTAAATAGGCAATGCATCCGGCAAGGAATCTTGGGGGATTTGTTGAGCAGTTGTGAAGGATTCTTGGGGATTATTCATCGCTTGTAATGATAGACCCTCCGGCAACTTTTCCTCTTTGTTATTTGGAGCTCGTTCCTTATGATTGGCTTGGCGTCCTGGGGGGTTTTCTGTTTTCTTTTTGACCCATTGGGCATTTTTTCTTTTCTTACTTTCTTCCAAGGTAAGCTTCCTTTTGACCACATGTTATTTTATCTTCATGCGGGCCATGCTCTTTGCTTTTGCTTTGTTGACTGGTTATGGCAGGAATCTGCAGGGTGGGGGTCACATCAACCTTTAGCTTTAGTTTAGTGACTTCATTTGCTTTTCTAGGCTGAGCTGGAAGATTCTTTTGAGATGATAGGATCCATGTGTTTTTGAACTGTTTTGTTAGGTAATCTATCACATGGTTTTTGTCGCTGGGGCACTGTTTGTACTTTTGGCTTTTCTTTTTCAATTTTGGTGCCGGTGCTGGTAACTGAAAAGCATGAGTATTCTGAGAAACGTCTTCCATCATGTAGATTTGAATCGGCTCATCTTCAGACTCAGATGTTTCACTTGTTTCTGATTTATCACTTGAAATGTCGGATATGGTGCAGATCATCCTTTTCCCTGGTTCATCATCTAAAGAATAAAGTGATTCTATGTCAGAAACATCTACCAGTTCTACCTTGTTGATGGCTTCGAGAAGGGCTTGTGTTTTCCTTTTATCTTTGCAATCTTTTGCAAAGTGACCTTCTCTGTTGCATACGTAACATTGATTTGTGTTTCGGCCTCTTGTTGATTTTTTGTTCAAGAGTTTCTATTTCTTTCTGGATGTACCTTTCCCTGGCTGTGAGGAGTAGGAGTTACCTGACCCTTTGAACTGGACAAATCTTGATTTTTTGTGAGGTTTTGAGCAGTTGCATGATGATTCGTCTTTGCATTTGATCTTTAGGTGCTTGTCGTTGCATGGTGACCTGAGCGTTCTTCCTGTTTTTTCAAACTAAACTAAGAACTGTTTTTTGGTTACATAGTTTAGTTAGGGCGTCATGACTAGTTGGTAAAGTCCACCGAGGGAAGCCTGTGCAACTATCATGTTTTTGGCTTCTAAGGCTCTATATGCCTCATTCGAGATTGACTCCGGAAAGGAGTTCAAGAAGACTTGTTTAAGGTTTATGTCATCAATACCATGGAGACAATAAAATCTTTCAGACATTCTGTTGTAATGCTTTTCAAGATCCTTTGGACGGAAAGAACAACATTTCATTTTTAAGAATTCTTCTCGAGCTCGAATTGTATGATCTAACGGAATTCCGATGAATTCATAATAGATTACATTTATGAACTCTTATGGGTTTGCTTTTTAGGATGTTCGTTTGCCTATATTCACCAAGACATATGTACCAATCCCAAAGTCTTCTTTGGCATCTTGCAAGAAAGCGTTTGATGACCATGTCATTGTTATAGTACTGGAGCTCTGTTATGCACCAGGTTACCATTTCAACGCTTCTATCTCGCCATTTTGCTGGGGGAATGTCGTCAAAGGTGAATTGTTGTTTTGACCGTGTTCGGAGGAGCTTTCTCGTTGGTCTGTGGTGATGTTTGGGACGCTTCATCATCAATGTCAGAAACATAGGCTCTTTCAGTTGTTTTTGCCTCGTTCATGAATAGATGTTCGAATTCATCTGTTGGGGGTAGTTCTACATTGGAGTGTGAGGTAGAGCTTTCTTCAGAGATTGATGATGTTTCGTCAAGTGGATTAATCACTGGAGCGATTATCTGTAGATCCTCTGGGTTGTTATAACTAGTTAAATCTTGGGATGTGGTGATCTTTGTTTTTGTTGGTCCTTAAATAGGCAATGCATCCGGCAAGGAATCTTGGGGGATTTGTTGAGCAGTTGTGAAGGATTCTTGGGGATTATTCATCGCTTGTAATGATAGACCCTCCGGCAACTTTTCCTGTTTGTTATTTGGAGCTCGTTCCTTGTGATTGTCTTGGCGTCCTGGAGGGTTTTCTACTTTCTTTTTGACCCATTGGGCATTTTTTTTCTTTTTCTTACTTTCTTTCGAGGTAAACTTCCCTTGTGACCACATGTTATTTTGTCTTCATACGGGCCATGCTCTTTGCTTTTGCTTTGTTGACTGGTTGTGGCAGGAATCTGCAGGGTGGGGGTCACATCAACCTTTAGCTTTAGTTTAGTGACTTCATTTGCTTTTCTAGGCTGAGCTCGAAGATTCTTTTGAGATGATAGGATCCCTGTGTTTTTGAACTGTTTTGTCAGGGAATCTATCACATGGTGTTTGTCACTGGGCACTGTTTGTATTTTGGCTTTTCTTTTTCAATTCCGATGCCGGTGCCGGTAACTGAAAAGCATGAGTATTATGAGAAACGTCTTCCATCATGTAGATTTGCATCGGCTCATCTTCAGACTCAGATGTTTCACTGGTTTCTGATTTATCACTTGAACTGTCGGATATGGTGCAGATCATCCTTTTCCCTGGTTCATCATCTAAAGAATAAAGTGATTCTATGTCAGAAACATCTACCAGTTCTACCTTGTTGATGGCTTCGAGAAGGGCTTGTGTTTTCCTTTTATCTTTGCAATCTTTTGCAAAGTGACCTTCTCTGTTGCATACGTAACATCGATTTGTGTTTTGGCCTCTTGTTGATTTTTTGTTCAAGAATTTCTATTTCTTTATGGATGTACCTTTCCCTGGCCGTGAGGAGTAGGAGTTACCTGACCCTTTGAACTGGACAAATCTTGATTTTTTGTGAGGTTTTGAGCAGTTGCATGACGATTCGTCTTTGCATTGGATCTTTAGGTGCTTGTTGTTGCATGCAGACCTGAGCGTTCTTCCTGTTTTTTCAAACTCAACTAAGAACCATTTTTTGGTTACAAAGTTTAGTTAGGGCGTTCATGACTAGTTGATAAAGTCCACTGAGGGAAGCCTGGGCAACTTGCATGTTTTTGGCTTCTAAGGCTCTATATGCCGTATTCGAGATAGACTCCGGAAAGGAGTTCAAGAAGACTTGTTTAAGTTTTTTGTCATCAATTCCATGGAGACAATAAAACCTTTCAGACATTCTGTTGTAATGCTTTTCAAGATCCTTTGGACTGAAAGAGCAGCATTTCATTTTTAAGAATTCTTCTCGAGCTCGAATTGTATGATCTAACAGATTACCGATGAATTCATAATAGATTGCATTTATGAACTCTTCTGGGTTTGCTTTTTAGGATGTTCGTTTGCCTATATTCACCAAGACTTATATACCAATCCCAAAGTCTTCTTTGGCATCTTGCAAGAAAGCGTTTGATGACCATGTCATTGTTATAGTACTGGAGCTCTGTTGTGCACCAGGTTACCATTTCAACGCTTCTATTCCGCCATTTTGCTGGGTGAATGTCGTCAAAGGTGAATTGTTCTTTTTAATCCGTGTTCGGAGGAGCTTTCTCGTTGGTCTGTGGTGATGTTTGGGACGCTTCATCATCAATGTCAGAAACATAGGCTCTTTCAGTTGTTTCTGCCTGTTCATGAACAGATGTTCGAATTCATCGGTAGGGGGTAGTTCTTCATAGGAGTGTGAGGTAGAGCTTTCTTCTGAGATGGATGATGTTTCGTCATGTTGGTTAATCACTGGAGCGATTATCTGTAGATCCTCTGGGTTATTATAACTAGTCAAAGCTTGGGATGTGGTGATCTTTGTTTTTGTTGGTCCTTAAATAGGCAATGCATCCGGCAAGGAATCTTGGGGGATTTGTTGAGCAGTTGTGAAGGATTCTTGGGGATTATTCATCGCTTGTAATGATAGACCCTCCGGCAACTTTTCCTCTTTGTTATTTGGAGCTCGTTCCTTGTGATTGGCTTGGCGTCCTGGGGGGTTTTCTGTTTTCTTTTTGACCCATTGGGCATTTTTTTCTTTTCTTACTTTCTTCCAAGGTAAGCTTCCCTTTTGACCACATGTTATTTTGTCTTCATGCGGGCCATGCTCTTTGCTTTTGCTTTGTTGACTGGTTATGGCAGGAATCTGCATGGTGGGGGTCACATCAACCTTTAGCTTTAGTTTAGTGACTTCATTTGCTTTTCTAGGCTGAGCTGGAAGATTCTTTTGAGATGATAGGATCCATGTGTTTTTGAACTGTTTTGTTAGGGAATCTATCACATGGTTTTTGTCGCTGGGGCACTGTTTGTACTTTTGGCTTTTCTTTTTCAATTTCGGTACCGGTGCCGTTAACTGAAACGCATAAGTATTCTGAGAAACGTCTTCCATCATGTAGATTTGCATCGGCTCATCTTCAGACTCAGATGTTTTACTTGTTTCTGATTCATCACTTGAACTGTAGGATATGGTGCAGATCATCCTTTTTTCCTGGTTCATCATCTAAAGAATAAAGTGATTCTATGTCAGAAACATCTACCATTTCTACCTTGTTGATGGCTTCGAGAAGGGCTTGTATTTTCCTTTTATCTTTGCAATCTTTTGCAAAGTGACCTTCTCTGTTGCATACGTAACATTGATTTGTGTTTCGGCCTCTTGTTGATTTTTTGTTCAAGAGTTTCCATTTCTTTCTGGATGTACCTTTCCCTGGCCGTGAGGAGTAGGAGTTACCTGACCCGAACTAGACAAATCTTGAATTTTTGTGAGGTTTTGAGCAGTTGCATGATGATTCGTCTTTGCATTTAATCTTTAGGTGCTTGTCGTTGCATGGAGACCTGAGCGTTCTTCCTGTTTTTTCAAACTAAACTAAGAACTGTTTTTTGGTTACATAGTTTAGTTAGGGCGTCATGACTAGTTGGTAAAGTCCACCGAGGGAAGCCTGGGCAACTTTCATGTTTTTGGCTTCTAAGGCTCTATATGCCTCATTCGAGATTGACTCCGGAAAGGAGTTCAAGAAGACTTGTTTAAGGTTTATGTCATCAATACCATGGAGAAATAAAATCTTTCAGACATTCTGTTGTAATGCTTTTCAAGATCCTTTGGACGGAAAGAACAGGATTTCATTTTTAAGAATTCTTCTCGAGCACGAATTGTATGATCTAACGGATTTCCGATGAATTCATAATAGATTGCATTTATGAACTCTTCTGGGTTTGCTTTTTAGGATGTTCGTTTGCCTATATTCACCAAGACTTATGTACCAATCCCAAAGTCTTCTTTTGCATCTTGCAAGAAAGCGTTTGATGACCATGTCAAAGTTGTAGTACTGGAGCTCTGTTGTGCACCAGGTTAGCATTTCAACGCTTCTATCCCGCCATTTTGCTGGGGGAATGTCGTCAAAGGTGAATTGTTGTTTTGACCGTGTTTGGAGGAGCTTTCGCGTTGGTCTGTGGTGATGTTTGGGACGCTTCATCATCAATGTCAGAAACATAGGCTCTTTCAGTTGTTTTTGCCCCGTTCATGAACAGATGTTCGAATTCATCTGTTGGGGGTAGTTCTACATAGGAGTGTGAGGTAGAGCTTTCTTCAGAGATTGATGATGTTTCGTCATGTGGGTTAATCACTGGAGAGATTATCTGTAGATCCTCTGGGTTGTTATAACTAGTCAAAGCTTGGGATGTGGTGATCTTTGTTTTTGTTGGTCCTTAAATAGGCAATGCATCCGGCAAGGAATCTTGGGGATTTGTTGAGCAGTTGTGAAGGATTCTTGGGGATTATTCATCGCTTGTAATAATAGACTCTCCGGCAACTTTTCCTGTTTGTTATTCGGAGTTGGTTCCTTGTGATTGGCTTGGCGTCCTGGGGGGTTTTCTACTTTCTTTTTGACCTATTGGGCATTTTTTTTCTTTTTCTTACTTTCTTTCGAGGTAAGCTTCCCTTGTGACCACATGTTATTTTGTCTTCATGTGGGCCATGCTCTTTGCTTTTGCTTTGTTGACTGGTTGTTGCAGGAATCTGCAGGGTGGGGGTCACATCAACCTTTAGCTTTAGTTTAGTGACTTCATTTGCTTTTCTAGGCTGAGCTGGAAGATTCTTTTGAGATGATAGGATCCATGTGTTTTTGAACTGTTTTGTCAGGGAATCTATCACATGGTTTTTGTCGCTGGGGCACTGTTTGTACTTTTGGCTTTTCTTTTTCAATTTCGGTGCCGATGCTGGTAACTGAAAAGCATGAGTATTCTGAGAAACGTCTTCCATCATGTAGATTTGCATCGGCTCATCTTCAGACTCAGATGTTTCACTTGTTTCTGATTTATCACTTGAAATGTCAGATATGGTGCAGATCATCCTTTTCCCTGGTTCATCATCTAAAGAATAAAGTGATTCTATGTCAGAAACATCTACCAGTTCTACCTTGTTGATGGCTTCGAGAAGGGCTTGTGTTTTCCTTTTATCTTTGCAATCTTTTGCAAAGTCACCTTCTCTGTTGCATACGTAACATCGATTTGTGGTTTGGCCTCTTGTTGATTTTTTGTTCAAGAATTTCTATTTCTTTATGGATGTACCTTTCCTTGGCCGTGAGGAGTAGGAGTTACCTGACCCTTTGAACTGGACAAATCTTGATTTTTTGTGAGGTTTTGAGCAGTTGCATGACGCGTCTTTGCATTTGATCTTTAGGTGCTTGTCGTTGCATGCAGACCTGAGCGTTCTTCCTGTTTTTTCAAACTTAACTAAGAACTGTTTTTTGGTTACATAGTTTAGTTAGGGCGTCATGACTAGTTGGTAAGGTCCACCGAGGGAAGCCTGGGCAAGTATCATGTTTTTGGCTTCTAAGGCTCTATATGCCTTATTCGAGAGAGACTCCGGAAAGGAGTTCAAGAAGACTTGTTTAAGGTTTATGTCATCAATACCATGGAGACAATAAAATCTTTCAGACATTATGTTGTAATGCTTTTCAAGATCCTTTGGACGGAAAGAACATCATTTCATTTTTAAGAATTCTTCTCGTGCTCGAATTGTATGATCTAACGGATTTCCGATGAACTCATAATAGATTGCATTTATGAACTCTTCTGGGTTTGCTTTTTAGGATGTTCGTTTGCCTATATTCACCAAGACTTATGTACCAATCCCAAAGTCTTCTTTGGCATCTTGCAAGAAAGCGTTTGATGACCATGTCAATGCTGTAGTACTGGAGCTCTGTTGTGCACCAGGTTACCATTTCAACGCTTCTATCCCGCCATTTTGCTGGGTGAATGTCGTCAAAGGTGAATTGTTGTTTTTAATCCGTGTTCGGAGGAGCTTTCTCGTTGGTCTGTGGTGATGTTTGGGACGCTTCATCATCAATGTCAGAAACATAGGCTCTTTCAGTTGTTTCTGCCTAGTTCATGAACAGATGTTCGAATTCATCTGTTGGGGGTAGTTCTTCATAGGAGTGTGAGGTAGAGCTTTCTTCTAAGATTGATGATGTTTCGTCATGTGGGTTAATCACTGTAGCGATTATCTGTAGATCCTCTGGGTTGTTATTCCTAGTCAAAGCTTGCAGGAACGATGAGATACCATTCTCTTCTTTCGCATCGTTCCTGCAAGCTTTGACTAGGAATAACAACCCAGAGGATCTACAGATAATCGCTCCAGTGATTAACCCACATGACGAAACATCATCCATCTCTGAAGAAAGCTCTACCTCACACTCCTATGAAGAACTACCCCCAACAGATGAATACGAACATCTGTTCATGAACGAGGCAGAAACAACTGAAAGAGCCTATGTTTCTGACATTGATGATGAAGCGTCCTAAACATCACCACAGACCAACGAGAAAGCTCCTCCGAACACGGATTAAAAACAACAATTCACCTTTGACGACATTCACCCAGCAAAATGGCGGGATAGAAGCGTTGAAATGGTAACCTGGTGCACAACAGAGCTCCAGTACTACAGCATTGACATGGTCATCAAACGCTTTCTTGCAAGATGCCAAAGAAGACTTTGGGATTGGTACATAAGTCTTGGTGAATATAGGCAAACGAACATCCTAAAAAGCAAACCCAGAAGAGTTCATAAATGCAATCTATTATGAGTTCCTCGGAAATCCGTTAGATCATACAATTCGAGCTCGAGAAGAATTCTTAAAAATGAAATGCTGTTCTTTCCGTCCAAAGGATCTTGAAAAGCATTACAACAGAATGTCCGAAAGATTTTATTGTCTCCATGGTATTGATGACATAAACCTTAAACAAGTCTTCTTGAACTCCTTTCCAGAGTCTCTCTCGAATGAGGCATATAGAGCCTTAGAAGCCAAAAACATGAAAGTTGCCCAGGCTTCCCTCGGTGGACTTTACCAACTAGTCATGAACGCCCTAACTAAACTATGTAACCAAAAAACGGTTCTTAGCTGAGTTTGAAAAAACAGGAAGAACGCTCAGCTCTGCATGCAACGACAAGCACCTAAAGATCAAATGCAAAGACGAATCGTCATGCAACTGCTCAAAACCTCACAAAAAATCAAGATTTGTCAAGTTCAAAGGGTCAGTCAGGTATGTGACATCCCGGCTTTTCAGGTATCTTAAACACGCTACTTTATTGTTATTCATCCTACGCTGATTTAACTCGGAGAATTAACAGTAACTACGCTAACTTTGTGAATCTATTGGGTGAATTACGTGCTATGTGTTATTAGACGGGTTGTATCTGAATTACGTGCTATGTGTTATTAGACGTTTTTGAATCTATTGCGTCTCACTCCAAATGCGTGATTTAATATTTTATAAACTCCGTGTCATGAATAATATTTTAGTAACTTCTATTTATAAACCGAACCAAGCCTGTGAAACGTTTCGACTTCGCGACCAAGCAAACCCAACCCGCCACCCACACCCCCTTGCGACCCACACTTCCTTGCGGCCCAAGGAACTAACCCAAACCGCCCCCCTATCGCGACCCCCTTTTATATTATGTATACATGCATGTTGTGGGAAAACATTCAAACCCTAACACTCTAGTGAAGTCGACGGCACCCCCCCTCTCGGTCGTGCAAGTCTACACCCTCGGATCGATTCCAAGCTTGTCCCGGTTCGCTAATTGTCATCGTTTCAAGGTTAGGGTTTAATTGTATTGCGATTCACACTAGGTTTTGTTTAATCTTGATCATGATTATGTGCTTGTATGATATTATTATGAAAAAGCGTTGTGGTGTAAGATTAGTTCGGATGAATATGCGAATCTTTGCGATTGTGATGATATGTTTGGATATTAAAATCGTAGGCTGCGTTTTATCGATAAGGATCATGATATATATTTAGGCTTTGCATGAGTATTGATATATATGATAATATTTGACAAGTTAACCTGCTGTTAATCAATACAACTAAGCGTCATGGCCGTTTACACATGTTCTAATGCGATAAAGTCGAAAACAGTAAGCTGATTGACATTTACAGCCAACTTCAGTTGGCTGTAACCTGATCATTATTTATCGAAAAGTGGATTTTCTGAAGCCTAAAACGTGTATTTTTAAAAAACGCTTCAAATGGCGCCAGATTCATATTTTTATGAGGTCGTTTTCTATTTTTAAATGGTCATTTAGTGCAGCAGCTGAAGCTGCATAAATTCTGTAGAATTTGTAGGTTGTTTATCGAGTCGGATCTCATAGTCTATATGGGGTTAGGTCAAGAAATCTGGAAAGTAACTGGAAACGGGAATTTCCGAAAATCTCCCACTGGAATTTCGTTAATTGAATGAATGATGATTTTTAAATAATTTTTCTCGTGGACTGCAGCCAGAAAGTGATGAATCTGACTGCAGTCTAGTATATAAATGTTTATAAAGAATTGGTAAAGATTTAGGATTTGAAAATTTCCACACAAACTTTTACAGTCTAATTGACACCTCCTGTATAAAAATTGGAATTTTTGGAACGTTGGAACTATTTTATAAAAATTCTCGAAAACAGTCCAGTTATGAGCGTACAAGCTGAAACATGATAACTTGCGTTTGTGTGTACCTAAGTGTTGTATGAGTTAACCTGTGTTTATGACAAGTTGGTTTGATCGTTATTTTGTATGGTGATACTTTGCATGCATGATTATGGTTTCGAATTGATTATTACGTGTGCCGTACTGTGTGTTAGTTATGCGTAGGGTTTTCAGTCAGTGTGTTCACACACTAACTTTGAATCGGTTGGCATGTTAGGACGCGATTAGCGGTTCCATCATTTGCTTCTTTTGCGTTATTCTAACCGAGCAATTTAAGGTGAGTTCACGGCCCCTATTTTATCCGGTTTTGAACAACAGGGGGAGAAACATGTATACGCTCTACAACTCAATCTTTTTACGTTATGCGAAATTAACGCCGTTAACTATTCGGTAACTAAGTTAATGTTAATATACGATATGGTCACTAAGTAGCTTTATCACGGAAGTCCTCAACCAACTCTCGGATCGTTAGTATTGGGTTAGATAGCGGGGAAATTATAGTAGTACTACTGGGCCCGACAAGCCCCACCCGAGCTAGTCGCGCTAGCCGACCGGGAATGGTCAACGGGTGATTAATTTGGCCTAACTTTCACCACGGTCAGTGATAGACCTGGCAACACAGAGGCAACAACAATCAGCTTCGATCGCAAACACTTACGTGACGTAACTTTAGGCTCGCTACCTACATGTTAACATTGAACTTATTTACGAACCAACCTTATTATTCCAGGTTAGGAATAATGGAACTATGTCGTTATCCCGGGTTAGGGATAACGGGGGAAAACAATCTTTTAAACCGAACTTGTAAACTTATAAAAACCTGTGAACTGACTATTCTTTAATGTTGACACTTGTTTCTTTGCATGTTTCTCAGGACGCTACGAGCGCTAGGTGCACTCATTTGCATTCGATCAAGACATTTTTTTATCGAGTCTTTATTTACGAATAATTTTTGGGTTTTTGGTTTTGGCGTTTATGTTGGCGCCCGTTACTTTATTTTAATGCTTCCGCTAAACTTTGAAACCTTAATATTTTGAAAATGACTATGCATGTTTACAACAAATGTTTTTGGAAAACGTTTAAATAAATCATATAGAGTCGTTCGATATTGCTAGTGTCTGAGATTCTGGTTTGATCACAAGCCTCGCGGTAATACTCCGCAAGTAGAAATTGAGGGTGTGACAAGGTAACTCCTACTCCCACGGCCAGGGAAAGGTACATCTAGAAAGAAATGGAAATTCTTGAACAAAAAATCAACAAGAGGCCGAAACACAAATCGATGTTACCTATGCAACAGAGAAGGTCACTTTGCAAAAGATTGCAAAGATAAAAGGAAAACACAAGCCTTTCTCGAAGCCATCAACAAGGTAGAACCGGTAGATGTTTCTGACATAGAATCACTTTATTCTTTAGATGATGAACCAGGGAAAAGGATGATCTGCACCATATCCTACAGTTCAAGTGATGAATCAGAAGCAAGTGAAACATCTGAGTCTGAAGATGAGTCGATGCAAATCTACATGATGGAAGACGTTTCTAAGAATACTCATGGTTTTCAGTTACCAGCACCGGCACCGAAATTGAACAAGAAAAGCCAAAAGTACAAACAGTGCCCCAGCGACAAAAACCATGTGATATATTCCCTGACAAAACAGTTCAAAAACACAGGGATCCTATCATCTCAAAAGAATCTTCCAACTCAGTCTAGAAAAGCAAATGAAGTCACTAAACTAAAGCTAAAGGTTGATGTGACCCCCACCTTGCAAATTCCTGCCACAACCAGCCAACAAAGCAAAAGCAAAGAGCATGGCCCGCATGAAGACAAAATAACATGTGGTCACAAGGGAAGCTTACCTCAGAAGAAAGTAAGAAAAAGAAAAAATGCCCAATGGGTCAAAAAGAAAACAGAAAACCCCCCAGGACGCCAAGCCAATCACAAGGAACCAGCTCCAAAGAACAAACAGGAAAAGTTGTCGAAGGGTCTATCATTACAAACGATGAATAATCCCCAAGAATCCTTTAAAACGGCTCAACAAATTCCCCAAGATTCCTTGCCGGATGGCATTGCCTATTTAAGGACCAACAAAAACAAAGATCACCACATCCCAAACTTCCCTATCCCAAAAGAAGTACTCATGAATACCTCAAAACCCCCAAACACAAGCACCCTCATCCGAAAACTGGAAGGCAAGAATGTCCCTTCAGAAATCATCGAAGTGGTTACCAAACATGGAATCACAGATGAATCCTTATTAAACTACAAAAATCTTCTTACACTCACTTTCAAAACACAGGGTCCATTAATGGATGGAGATAAGTTCTTCCTAGATTATCCCTTCCAAAATGTTTTCATGCTCAAAAGCTTGCATAGACTATCAAAAGAAGGTCTGGCTTTCCTATGGTACCTCACGGAATCTTTGCCATTGCCATGGCTTTTAATTTCAACAAGCTGTTAGCTTACCTCTTGGACTACCAATTAGAGATGCTGCCAGAAGACAAGAGAACCTTGTCAGGGTTCTCGAATGGTTCCTCCCAATCTCTGCTTGGGACTACCTCATGAGGGACTCCCCCAAGAAACATTGCATGCTCCTGCTCTGCAAACCTAGCCAAGTCTGGTGTGATTTAAACTCTACAGCACCGCCTATCCTCATACACTCTTGGTATGACTTAAACCCGTAGGGTACTATTTCAAAATCATTGCTTGGATGAATACGCGCATTAATCTCGCAAAGGTAAACCACCGTAGAGGTTGAAGAACTGCCACTACGAGTCCTGAACGGTGAACACCCATGGAAGCAAGAAGATCCCCAGACAACTGAATGGGAGAAGACTATGGTAAAATATTTCAATAATATTCGAGCACTCATGCACCCTCCTATGATCGTTCTTCCAACAGCCCCCGGGAGAAAATCGGTATTCGACCCTATACCAAATGATGATTCGTTCCATCAGAATCTGCCCCAGTTCACTATCGAGATCCTTGATTCCGCAAAACCACAATAAAGATGTTCGTACTCGCTTAGTGTGCAAATAGTGTGCTTAGGATAAAATAAAGCTTTAATCACTCTTAAAGTGATGTAAGCACGTATGCTTAGGATAAATAAAGCTTTAATCACTCTTAAATTGATGTAAGCACTTATGTCACGTAATTTGTATTTTCCTAGATATTTTCTATGTATTATTAAGGGTGATGTCATGGATGATGTAATCAAGCCTTTCATTGGTCTATAAAAGGAATGCTTCCCCTCATTTGTAAATCATCATTGGAAAGAAATAAAATCTTCTTATATATTTCTCGCTTATTTCTCTCTTCTTTCTCTCTCTAGTTCTTGAGTTCTCTCGAGTCTTTTATGTTTAACACCATTTGATTCTTTTTGTTTGAGTCTTTTATGTTTAACACCATTTGAGTCTTTAGTTTAAGTCTTTTATGTTTATCATCCCAGTCCACCCCCTGAGTCTTTTACTGTTCTTATATAGATCAGCCACGTGCTTACATCACTTTAAGAGTGATTAAAGCTTTATTTTATCCTAAGCACACTATTGGGTCTTTCCCAGAGAAAGCACACCACCACCATAGGTGTCAATGATGATTCTCTATCGGCCAGACCGTGGGGTCCGCCAATCACGAACCGGCCAGTGGGTTCAAGTGAAAGATAGTGTTTTCATCAAGGTATTGAGAGGTGATCACTGGCTTAATCACATGTTCCTTAAGATAAGCGGTGTTAGTCATAGTTTCATCGTGTTGGGTGGAGATTAGAATGGTGTGAACCTGTATGGGAACCATTGCACCGTTGTCTACTGTCACTTGGGTCTTGCCATCTGGTCTGAGCCAAGGGCAGGTCTTGTTTTTCCTAACTTGAGTTAACTTAGCACCAAGCTTGGTTGCAAGGACATGGATCAAGGGCATCAGCTTGGGGGTTTCATCAGTTGCATAACCAAACATGTGACCTTGATCACCTGCACCGATTTCCTCAGGACCATGAACACCCTGGGCAATATCTGGGCTTCGCTACTTAATACTGACCAGAACATTGCAGGTATCTGTCTACATCAGCAGATGTGAACCCGATGTTTCTGCAAGTGTCTGCAGACTATTTTCACATAATATACAGCTTAAGTGGTCATCTCACCAAAGACCATGATCAAGTTTTACTTTACAATGTAAAAGGCTTAAATTCCCAAAATCTAGGTAAGGTCTGTTCTAAAAATGATGAGCCTCGACTCGATTATAAGTACGGCCATGAGCTCCTAAGGGCCATTCCTGCCTCTGTCTATTGTCATGACTTCACCCAAAGGCCCAAATACTCCTAAACAAAGTTGTGAACTATTGTGCTAAATTATCGCACATACAGTTGTCATGGTAATAAAGAGGCGAAAATATTTGTGATCTTACAAATCAATGTGGTTGTTGCTAGAAAGGATTAACTGTTTATAAGTAGGATTAACTAAAACAAGAAAATACTATGGCTGCTACCTGTTGACAGCCTCCATTCACAACCACCAGCCCTTGATGCGGGGTCGAGTTTTAAAATATTATGTCTTAAACATAACCACAAAAGTATCATGAAACCAATTATCTAATTCTAAAAAGAACAACTTTAGTTTGTTGAAAGCAATAGTACTTTACTGTGATAGATGCTTGAACAAATTAGTATAGTTAATGCATTCATATAGGGAGCGGGCACACATGAGTGCCCATTTTGATTTGTTACAAAGAAATAGTAGACATGCCAAATCTAATCCATTAGCGAACAAGTGGGTCAGTTATAGGTATTTATTTTATCAGTTCATGTCAAACGGGTAAAAAAGTTGCTCCTGCTTGCCTATTTTGATCACATATATATGACTACTATAATTAGACCAACAAAAAGAAAACTAAAACTTTAATCAAAAGTTGCCCATGTAACAACTTTATCCCACCCTTGATAGCAGATGAATATAAAAGCTAGCAACAATGGTTTTAGTTATTGAGGGATGCTCAAAAGTGCTGAGAAACTTGATAGCTATCTCACCTTTCCCATTGTCCGTACATGTACATTCATCATTAATGTAGTTAGAAAACTTTGGTTATGGTATACCTATATGGTCCAGCTCTGTGAATATGAGCAGCTAAGTAAGAGTTAGGAAATACCTTAATGTCAAGTTGTTATCAAAATGAAGGTATTTCATATCCTAATAAGCCAAAATCTCTCCACACCTACCATTTACAAGATTTGAACCCACAACCATTTAGTTAAGAGATACACCACTTTACCACCATGATATGCCCTTGAGGACCAATAAGGCTAAGGCTGATGTGAAAGATGGTGATACTTCACACCATATAACCTAACTATTATCAACCATACATACCAGCGATGAGCATGGTTGGTTTAAGTCAACCTACTTTGGTTTTAAAAATTTTATAATACGTTTTCGAAAACCATTTGATCTTTTTTTATAGAGGAAGGCGTTTTCTTGCTTCAGTAAATAGAGTTGACCATTGGTTATCTGGTCAGCGTAGGCCTGTTTTAAGCAACAATTTAGTTAAGTTTTTGGTAAAAATTGATATCGAAGTCTCTTAAATGATAAAAGACACTTAAAAACAAGCAATATATTCCTTAAACAAAACCATAAATAATAAGAGTAGAATACCCTTTCATGTACTAATCAGGCAAAGTTCAAATCACAATGTTTGCCGGCATACATTAAACGATAATTAAAGGATATGATAACTTCTAAGTTCATTATTTAAACTGCCATTCTCTACGGCACAAAGGACAATGTGCCTGGGGAGTCTGTGAATGCACCCATTTCAGAATGCAGTGAAGATGGAAGGCGTGATTGCAAGCACCCCATACTGTATCAATCAAGTAAATCGAACTAGTTAAACCGATTATTATTAATATTGTTTAAACACAAGATATCGGCATCCACGTCGACTTGGGTTTTGTTTAATTTTATATAAAAATAAATAAAACTAAAAGAAAAATACGTCAGAACTCATAGAAAAATGCCTTTATTCCCCAAATTTTTGTCAAGATAATATTTCTACAATCATATTAAGTTTAAAAGTTTATTTGTTGGGCCAATAAGAACTGGAGGTGACAATTTGGAGCGGTCGATTTGGGTCTAATGTTCCGAATTCAGATATATTTTGAAAAAAAAGGAGTCCAGCGGATCAAACGAGTCAAAAGAGTGTTGTTTTCTTTTTCATGCATATTATTGTTTAAATCATTGTTTTATTGATATAATTATACGGATAGTTCTTGTAGCCATAATTATTTTTCCAAATTGCAATATCGCTAAAAAAATATTAGCAGGTCAACCCTGATACATAAAATCACACAAGTTGAACCCCATTATTCACTCGCTCGTTTTGCTACCTCATATTGGGTCAAAGGCGTCTTGGTAGAATAAAAGGTATTGTTTGTGTTAGCAAAAAAACTACATGTTGCGAACGTTCAACAACAAACATGAAGTAGGATTGCTAAGACTTACTTGGTGGGCAGTCATCACCAGGGAATTTACAAGCATCACAACAACCATCAAAAGCCCTCTTACACCGATCTTAGCTAATGAGAATGCAAACGTTGCTCAGTTTAAACAGGCAGTAAAAAGCTGTTAAAGAAAGCATTTTTTTGGGATCTCTCATGGGAAGAGATATTACGGGTGTGGATTTTCGACATGACCCGCACGAACCTAACACAAAATTCTTTGGTTTAGATTTAGTCTAAACGGGTTCGGGTTAGTTTCAGGTTGAACCCGCAAACCCGTTTAGCTAAACGGGTCGGATTCGGGTCAACCCGGTTGGGTTGATGGGTTGACTCGTTTAACCCATTTATATCATATTTTATTTTTTTACAATATGTTATACGTCATAAATTAATTTGGGTGTGTATTTTATGCATAATTATAACTTGAAAAGAGAGATTGACATAAAGTTTATAATTAAAAAGTAATTTTATTATATACATTTGTGTTTTTTAGTAAAATTTAATTCTAATATATTAATTTGTGGAAAAACAAATTTAAAAATTTGAAAATTCGGGTTGAACGGGTCGTGTTCAGGTCAACCCGCTAATATCGGGCCATCTTCGGGTTCATATATATGACAAGATTTTCGGGTCGGGTTGAACCCGCCAACCCACGAACCCGATCTGTTTAGAACCCCTAAGAGATATGCTTTGGTGGGACACCACCGGGAGGGACTATCAACGCCTGCTGCTGAAGTATCTTGTTTGGAGGGAGATTCCTGTACCCAAGAACAATAAAGATCAAGAAATAGTTGGTAGTGCTAAAACATCCTTTTGCTGGATAAAGATAAAGAAATAGTTGGTAGTGCTAAAACATCCCTTGAAGATCTCGATTCAGCAAAGGAAAAACAGCTTGTTAAACTAAGACAAGAGGTCACAACAATACTCGGGATGAAAATGGAGAAAAACTTGCCGAGTTGTATGTAAAGTTGCAGATTAAGTGATCAGATGCAGCTAAATCCAAAGCTATAAGGATTCTTGGTCATATGGACGTTCCAAAAGCTATGCAAACCCTTGCCACCAGATCACTATTAATGATGTGAGATTAAGGATTGCATTGGACGGGGCCCTATTTCTCCAACCAACATTGTTGTTTTTAGACAACCCTAACATTCATCTTGACTTACATGTTATTCTTTATTTAGGGGAATACATACACATGTTTAATAATACTGTTGTGGTTGTTTCGAATGATCGTGATTTTTTAAATCAGGCATGCAGCGGAACATTTCATCATCATAAGTTCAAACTTCGTATGTTTCTGGAACCTTTGATGATTTTGAAGCTGGGAAACAGAAACTACCGTGGCTCAAAGAAAAAGTAAAATCTGATGAAGAGACTTCAAATTACTAACGGCAAAAAAATATGAAAGGATATGATAGCTTTAGAAGATAGAGTTCATTCTTTATCTGCCATTCCCTACGATACAAGAGATAGTGTGCCTCCGGAGTCAATGAATGCACCCATTTCGGAATGCAGAATGCACTGAAGACGGACAGCGTGATTGCAACCACCCCATACGCAATCAATAAGTTAAACCGATTACTGTTATATTATTTGAAAACAGAAGATATTAGGATATATGTGGACTTGGGTTTTGTTTAATTTGTGCAGAAATGGAGTTTCAAAGTCTTACCAAGGTCCCAAAAGACTAGGGTTTGAACTGATCACAACATTTTGGTTAAAATTTTGATTAAAATAGCATATGATTTACCATTAACATGAATTTTACTTTATCTAAACAGGTCAAATGGAATGATGGGTTGTAAAGGGGTTGTTGGGTTGTTTAGGTTTTTTAAAATCTATTTTTTTAGCAGTTTGTAATTGCTTTCTAGGCTAGTGAAAAGCTATGTTTGATATCGAGTTTTCGATTGCTGATATAGTATTCTGTTAACTTTGAAATGCATGACTAGAGTTTTAAGTATAGTTTGTTACAGATACTATAATCCAATATAAGCACCACTTTTGTCCACTTTGGTTGGGTCTTTCTCAGAGAAAGCACACCACCACCATAGGTGTCAATGATGATTCTCTATCGGCCAGATCGTGGGGTCCACCAATCACGAACCGGCCAGACCTGGGGTCCACCATTCAAGAACTGGCCAGATGGGTTCAAGTGAAAGATAGTGTTTTCATCAAGGTATTGAGAGGTGATCACTGGCTTAATCACATGTTCCTTAAGATAAGCGGTGTTAGTCATAGTTTCATCATGTTGGGTGGAGATTAGAATGGTGTGAACCTGTATGGGTACCATTGCACCGTTGTCTACTGTCACTTGGGTCTTGCCATCTGGTCTGAGCCAAGGGCAGGTCTTGTTTTTCGTAACTTGAGTTAACTTAGCACCAAGCTTGGTTGCAAGGACATGGATCAAGGGCATCAGCTTGGGGGTTTCATCAGTTGCATAACCAAACATGTGACCTTGATCACCTGCACCGATTTCCTCAGGACCATGAACACCCTGGGCAATATCTGGGATTCGCTACTTAATACTGACCAGAACATTGCAGGTATCTGTCTACATCAGCAGATGTGAACCCGATGTTTCTGCAAGTGTCTGCAGACTATTTTCTCATAATATACAGCTTAAGTGGTCATCTCACCAAAGACCATGATCAAGTTTTACTTTACAATGTAAAAGGCTTAAATTCCCAAAATCTAGGTTAGGTCTGTTCTAAAAATGATGAGCCTCGACTCGATTATAAGTACGGCCATGAGCTCCTAAGTGCCATTCTTGCCTCTGTCTATTGTCATGACTTCACCCAAAGGCCCAAATACTCCTAAACAAAGTTGTGAACTATTGTGCTAAATTTTCGCACATACAGTTGTCATGGTAATAAAGAGGCGAAAATATTTGTGATCTTACAAATCAATGTGGTTGTTGCGAGAAAGGATTAACTGTTTATAAGTAGGATTAACTAAAACAAGATATGGCTTCTAGTGTCACAAAGCAAGCATGAAGAGGACCTTGATTTAGAGCATGTCTAACGAAATTGATAGGACGGAAGAAAGTCTTAGTTCTTATCAACAGAACAGATATCACACTGAATTATCCTGTTAACAAATGAAATAGGTCAAGGGGCTAATTTGCCAAACAGGTTAATTTAAAAAAAAAAGAAAAAAAAGTATACAATCACACCGGTCAAAGAGTTAGATGTACAAATGGATTTAATGCTAAGAAAATGTCTAAAATTGAAACGTCTCAGGTCAAATCGGTTGAATGAGTTAATGCTTAATCCGTCATAGCACTTCAGCCATGCTATCAGAGTCGAATCCGAGCCCACAGACAACTCATATATATCATGGCCAAACCATACACAATTTTGTATCCTAAAGATGATCATGGCGCACAATATAAACACATGCATCCAGTATTCCAGTTAGTAACATCCTGACCTAGAAGTTGGAATCTGTGATTGATGAACGATAATTATTTGATATTTAAAAATCCACTCTATTCTCAAACTTTGAAAAACTGGGAGTTGAGATGGTATTCTACTTCTCGGGATGAAGAAGACGTAGGATAAGAAGCATTAGTGTTGGGTATTGATGAAACAGTCTCTGACGACAATACGATATTATGCAAAATAAAGAGGAAAAACTCAAAGATGATTACATAACTACATATATGCCACAACAGATCATATAAGACGAAAGTAAACGAAGAAAAACCTAATGAAATGTAGTAATGCCTAGATTTCGAGTTCCAGCTCCTGAGCTACAAAGTAAGCTCCTTATCGCATAATTTTAACTGTTTGTCTGATCTTTTGTATGCTTCTTTTATATATATATATATATATATATAATATATATATATATATATATTGCTAATAATACTATAACCCTAATTCTCAATAAGTGAATCTCATAACCGGAGAAAATCCAAACAATTTGACTAGATACACGTAGCATGAAACACATCAATTCAAATGGAACAAAGAAATTAGGATTTGTCGACTAGAACATCATGACTATTTTACCCTAAATCAGACATCAATATTAGCCGTGCGAAAATGAACCTGTATTCTCGCTGCGAGCCCTGGTCTGCTGAAGAAGAAATACAAACGGAGGGTAAGAGAGTGTCACTTCACTCCGACCTAAGGTAGCGTTTGGTAGCCAAAACCATTGGCGAAATGAAACGAAGGAAAATGTGTTTGGTTAGTTAATGTAATGAAATTAGCTATCCTATAAGGCATTTCATTCATTCAAAATCATTCCATCGCTGCCTTCACCACCTATAACCACCTATAATTACTACCACTAACCATCACAACTCACTACTGATTTTATTCCTTTGTTTTTCTTGCCTACTTAAAAATACACAATAAAATTTTATTTCATTTGTACATTGTAACAAACAAGACATGGAATTGTAATGGTAATGGTAATGATCAATTGCATTCTTTCGTTCATTCCATTACCCCATAAGTTTTTCACTATGGATGGAATTGCAATGCACCAGAATGTACTTTAAAGTGAACATGACACAATACACGAAAGGGTACTATCTTGTAGATAGTATATATCCTGAATGGGCTACATTAGTTAAAAGTTTTTTATATCCACAAACCGACAAAATAATTTTTTTTTAAACGACGAGACTACAAGAAAGGATGTCTAAAAAGCCTTTGGTGTTCTTCAAGCTCCGTGGGGAATTATACGAGGTTCAGCAAGAGCTTGGCAAGAACTTAAAATAATAAGCAATATAATTTATGCATGCATTATACTGCATAATATAATTGTGGAGGATGGATGTTATGCCAAATCTGATTGGTCGTGTGATGAGCACGAAGAAGAACCATCAAATTATGAACATGGAACACAATTAGCGTTTTAACAAAAAATGAAAAGGTTGAGAATTTTACATAGTCAAGAAGGCCATCAAGCACTTCGAAGTAACTTAGTAGAACATTTGTGGTCCAACAAAAACTAATTATATGATTATATCATGTTTTCTTTTATTGTTGTTTGTTTATTTATGCGATGTTAAAATTTTTTTTTCAAAATTTTAATGTTTAAAATTCTACTTAGGTATCTTAACCGTATTTTAATAATGCAAAAATAAAAAAATGTCTTAATTACAAATAAGAGTTTCAATATTAAATAAATGTAAAATATGGTGATGATGTGGAAATTTATGTATTGGTAAGTATGTAAAGTTGAAGGGAAAATAAGTATTTTTTATATATTTGTGGATATTTGATTTGGCAACTGAGTTAGAAAGTTTGTGAGTGCATTCAGCTCCTTGCGTCGTTGATAGTCTAACTATCTATGATTAGAAGATCCTAGTGTTATGTCTTCTGTTTTTCTTTGACAAAAGAAAATGTGGAAGCCATATTTTGACTTAGCCTGGGAATAATGAGGAGGCCCTATTTTGACTTAGCTTGGGACTAAGTAAGATATTTCACTGGACTTTGTGGATAAATCTGTAAAAAAGGACAAAATTCCAAGTTAATCTTTACAATCTAATCACAGTTTACCTATACAATTACATGCATTTAGACTTAATATGTATTAATTGGGTCCACGAAGTCTAGCAAGGTCTGGGTAAATGAATAGGATTGCATTTGATTTCCGTTAGATATAGTTTTATGGCGTAATAGTAAAAGTGTCTAGAACAAATGTTGGTCATGTACGAAACAGAAAATTTTTAATTTGAATATTCTATTTTCTTTTTTTATAAGATTATATTGTGAGATATTAAATAGTTAATGACTGATTCCAAATAGTATAACATTATAATGCTTTCAAAGTTTCAAATGCATACAGTCCTATATATATATGCGGCACACAATCATACGTTCATAAATTCTCTATATTTTGATTTGGTTTAATCAAAATACTAGAAATCGTTTCACAAGTCAATTTTTTTAAGTCTATATTATTATAAACATTTAAATATGGTTATATTTAATCTTTATGTTTAACAGACGTCTATGTTTTACAGAGATTTCTGGTTCGCAAACACTATATATATACACGACACACACATGGTGATGATTTCAGCTTTTAGTGTTTTATTTTATAAAATGATTTCCATGGAAACCAAGTTAAAAGAGTTTATAAACCTTTAATTTTATTTAATTTAAAACTCAAGTATTATCTTACATGTATTTTTACCATTTTTATATTGTTCATTAAAGTTTCCATACTTGGAATAACCATGAATGTACTTAGTCAACCACCATGGTCCCTTTTTTATATTTACTTATGGGAACGAAAAGGGTATGCTTTCATCCACAACTTCCATCATCATATGCCACCCATGTTCCTATAATTCTCATTATTTTAATTAAATAAATTCATAAAAGACAAATGCATACAAGTCATGCATGCGTAAAAACATCACGCCTACCACTTCTCATATCCAAACTACTAACCATTAACTTCAAAATTATAAAATCACACAAGACATCATACCACTTTCCCTATCATCTCTGGTAATTATTTTTGGTGATTATTTTTTTGTGAAATCTATACCCAACTTTTAGACTTAAATGCTTGTTTGGTTTATATGGTTTGCAGAAATTGCAGACTTGGTCCCGAGACTTCAATAATACACAATTGGTCCTGGTAGTTGTAATTTTTGCACTCGGATGATCCTTACCATGGATGGTCGTCAAAATATTTAGTTAAGTGTGCGTGAAATGTCCAAAATACCCTTATCCATTTAATATACAATTAAAAAAAACTTAATCAAACATTGATGTATTGAATAATACATCTAATTATCGTGTATAGTTTGTATTAGTTTAGTTAATATTCGTTTCGGTTTTACAAGAATATATCTACTTTTAATCCAAATATGTTCCGCAAGTCTTGGTTCATGGAAGTAGCTGAAAAGACGAGAAAATGAGCTGAAGTGTTGAAAGAAACCGAGTCGGATCGTAATTGGAAGCCGAGAGAAGAAACGAATCGCAAAATGAGGAAAACCATCCTCTGGTAGCCCGCGACTGGCCCAAGGTGTCCTTCTCGTGGGTGGCGAGAAGGGGGAATTAATCCGGAGAAATTATACCCGGTTGCAGGGCGCGACCAGCTGCTTAATCCCTCTCGCGGGTGGCAAGAGGGTTGTTTGGTCAGAGAGTTTCGAATTATTATCAGATTTGTGTTGAGAAAGTTTATATAATTAGAGTTTAAATCTAATTACAATGATGAGAGGAATTATGGAGCTTTAGAGGCAAAATTCTAGAGATTTGGAGCTAAGCTAAGTTTGGAGTTCGAGTTGCTAAAGAATCATCAGGTTGAAGCTAAGAGCATAGAGATCGAAGCAATCACGGGTTTTATTGCCGATTTACTTAATCTTTAGTTTCTTTGTTCTTTGATCTTGATGAATTCAGTTTTTATCTTCACTTTAATTATGTTTAAACCAATGATACTTGGCTAAGTTCACTGTTGCTACCTAGGTTTTGATGACTATTTACAAAAGTTTGGATTTTTATTGATTATTTAATGTGTTAATGGGATAATTAATAAAGTAGTGAACTTTGGTTATTTGATTTGGTGTATTTGCATGTTTTGATCTAATTATTGATTATTAAATTGTTTTATATGAACCTAGTTGGATGTCTTTCATAGAATAGGTTTATGTTGATTGTCGAGTCTTAACGGGTTCTGGTAATTGTTCGGTAAATTGGCCAATAAACCATAGAAACAATCAAGAGAAACATATAATCAAATCTTAACATTATACTAAATTTAATTATTAAAAAATAATAATTTATTAACTGAATTAAATAGGTAAATTGCTAGTACTAGGTTTTGAGAAAAACCGGGTTTTAGTTTACTTGCCATATTCGAGTCGGTTAAATCAAATCAAGAACCATAGTTAGTCTAGGCTTCCTATTGAGAGATAGTTAGCTAATTTAGACACTTTATTAAATATTAGATAACCGAAATGAAGTCTTACAAATCGGTAAACATAGCTATATTTAGGATATCATAGGTGTCTTCCCGAGAAGGGTCAGGGGTCCTGTTATGTATTCCTTAAGCTTTAGTATTTTAAGATCCCGGTTCCCTATCACATTATTAGTCAATTAAAAAACCATCCAATAGTAATAAGGAATCTAACCTAGGTAGCCATTCCATAATCCTTGAATTAAATCTCTGATCCAAAAGTCCGTCTTAATTCATCTTAGTTAAATTAATATTAGTTTAATTATAATTTTAGGATTTTTAGTAAACCCCCCCCCCCCCAAAAAAAAAAACATAAAATAAATTAAGTGTGTCAATTCAGTCTAAATAGAGTCGTTAACGTAATTAGAGAGTCTTGTGGGTTCGATATCCGGACTTACTTAAGCTTTTCTACAATTGATCGGTCCACTTGCCGGTTAGTAGTCTAGTCGAGTTTAGGAGTCTAGAGTATAACTTTGAGTCTAAAATTAGGTTAATTTTAATTATTTTTGTTAGACTACTTTTAGGACATCAAGTTTTTGGCGCTGTTTCCAGGGACTCTCTTTGGCAATTGCGTTGATTACTTTGTTTTGACTTAATTGTTTCATACGTGTTTTCTGTTTTGTTTGCGTCGTAGGAGTCTAAATGATTTAGTTAGTTTAATTTTTTTCAGTTTAATATATTTTTGTTAAGTGTCTTTTCTAAATTTTCTTACTTGTCTCGTTTCCGGTTTTTAGTGGATGCCCCATACGCGTTCGCAAGGACCTCCGCGGAAGCCGCCAATGGACATGCCTCTTTCTCCTGCGCAAAAGGTTTGTACTTCTTCATCCTCATCTTCCTGTTTTTCCGATTCTTCTTGCCCGTTTATACCACCAAACTTTGACTTTACACCAAAGCCCTCACTGCACAATGCCCCATCTCCCCTTATAATTCACCGAAACGCAAATCCACCCCTGTTTTCCACATGGCTCATAATTAAACCGTTGAGCAACAACCAACCACCGGTTTCACCGGTGCGAACTCGCCCATCACTCTTCCCCCAGTGAACAATGACAAAGCTTGGCAAATCCCGTCCTACATCATGACCGCTATAACCAACTCGTGCCAACTCCACGTCGTGATGACGAGGATGGCCCCGCCCACATTAACCGCCTTACCCGCCTTTGTCACACCTTTAACATGGAAAGTGCGGGCAACGATGCCCATTTCCTTCAAGTATTTCCTTTCTTTCTTGGAGGTCGAGCCGCCGTCTGGCTTGACTCTCAACCGGCTGGTACCTTTACTACTTAGGCCGCCCTACGAGATGCTTTCCTTAAGAAATACTTTCCACCCACCAAAGCATCTCGTCTTCACGATCAGATCCGTTCGTTTCGGATGGAACCTAACGAACCTTACCATTTAGCATGGGAGTGTTTCCACACCTTAGTATCCCGTTGTTCTCTACACGGTCTGTCTTGTCAACACCCCGACCCGCAGCGAAAATAAGAGTCGGGGCATAATTGGGTTATCACCAAAGCACATGACATTTACTATTATGTTTCATAATTAAATGAAGTCAAAATTACATTTCTCAAACATCCAAACATGTTCATTCATTACAAAGGAAAATAACCAAACATAATAATCCAAATACTAAATCGTTTTATTTCTTCTAATCCAGGTCCTATGTGTTCCTAGCTGCTGCTGGTTCACCTGTATCATGTGTAAAATGGGAGGTTTTTGGGTCAACATAAGTTGGCGAGTGAACCTTATAGATAAACATTTGATAATGATTTTCTGGTTAGTTTATCAATAAAATATTGTGCATAATCATAAAAGAGCACATGTATGAAATCAAACATTGGCAAACATCAATTAACAATCGATAGCATACATGAACATACCAACATCATATAAAAATTAACATAAATGAACTGTGCGATCAAGGCTCAATCAAACGGAGCCGATCGTATTGCATGAACTGGAAATGTAAATTGAACTGTGCGCTCAAGGCTCAATCAAACGGAGCCGAACGTATTGCATGAACTGGAAATGTAAATTGAACTGTGCACTCAAGGCTCAATCAAACGGAGCCGAGCGTATTGCATGTATTGAAATGTAAAATGAAATGACCGATAAAGGCTCAATCAAACGGAGCCGATCGTGCGGGCACGCCCTGATCAACCGCATAATAAAATGGGGATCAAACTCAACCTCGATGGATGGGGAGCTACGGCCTCGGCAATTGCATGTACTGAAATAATAACTTGCATCTAATAATGACTACTTAACAGCAACAAACTAATACACATGTCATGTTATGATGTATGCACAATAATTTCGTTATAATATGTAAATAAGCAAAGACACATGATACACCCCAAAATCGTGATTAAAACGGGGAATTTGAAGGGTTCACTCACATTGGGTGCGTTGGATTTGAGATGGTGAGATGCGAACGATTTAGACGAGCGAGTCGACGAGGAATACTAACCTAAATAATAATGGAAAGATATATTAAATGGATAGATTTTATTAAGGATTTTAATGGGATTTTTAGATATATTTTTGTGAGTTTATGGCTATTTTCTATCTTTAAAAATGTTATTTTTAAGTATTTTTAATTGATTTTTAAATTAAAATAAACAAATAAATATTTAAAAAAAAAATTATTATTATTATTATTATTTTTTTACTGTTTGACCGTTGACCGTTGACCGGTTCGGTCAGCGGTAAATGTTTGCGCCAAGCGCGATTCGAACCGGTGACCTTCCGTTCACGCGCACGTAGCTCTACCAGCTGAGCTACGTGACTAACCCGTTAGAAACCCAGTTTTAATTATATTTATATACTTATTCGAATTTACCGAAAATTCCTTTATTTTGCAAAACGTTTTAATCTCATGGACCGGTGCTTGTGACGGGACTCGAACGCGCGACGTGAAGTTTATTTTGCACACAGTCCACCGCTGGACTGTGTGTCTAACCCGGTTATATTCTTGATTTATATTATACTTAACAACTACCCGTCCTAACCCGGTTAGTTCATGAATAAAAAGAAATGTTATTACGTAGAGCGTGTGTGTAGTAAGGATCGAACTCGGGACTTGTATATAAACTTTGCACACAATCCACCGCTGGACTGTGTGTCTAACCCGTTTATTATTCGAATTTTAATTACTCTTATCCCGTTCTTAAGTTCGTCTTCTTCATTACAATTACCGACTTTACTCAAACAATTGGTTCATGATTTAACTACTTAAATAACATGACTACTAGCTTGAATGTACAAAACCGAACAGTTTGGGGAAAGGATATACCGGACAGGTTGTCTTCTTTAGGGAGTCCGGCGAGAACAGACAACTCTGTTTTTGAACCTTCGGCTGAGAGGGTCTAACAACAGAATTAAGGAATTAGATTTGAAATTGAACCAGAGTACATGGATTATTAGCACGATTTAATGTGTTTACCGTTAACTAGCGAGTTTCCGGAAATTCCAGAATTTCTCCGGCGAACCCAGAAAATCCAGCAAAGTCTTCTGTGACTGATTTTGAGTGATGGATTAATGTTAGTAGAGTCCTAACAATAGATTGAAACCGCAAAGGAGGAAAATCTTACCGGTTTGTGTTGAACACGGTTTTCCGGCGAGTTCTGCAGAGAATTCCGGCGAACAGTTTTTGGTGCTCAAAAGACTTGAAAACGCGACGAAAAGGAAATGGAGTGTTGTTGTGACAGTTCTGAATCGCACAAATGATTGGAACTTGAATAATTCGGAGTTTGATAACTTTTCGGTTTCAAAAACCGAAACTTTAAGTTCATTCAATTTGGACTTAATTAGAAACCGATATTCATCGGTTATAAGCTAGCTAAACGAACTTGAACTGATTTGGCGATTCGGTTTACCGATTTCCGTTATTCAGATAACATTAACTGTTAATTCGAGTTTGCGAATAAGAACCAATTGTTTTCCTAAGGTTAACAGAAAACACTTGGTGGCGGAGTGGTTAAAGGACCGGTTGATAAGTCTTGGCGACAGCTGACCCGGGTTCGAGTCCCGGCAGCTACAATTGATTTTTATTTATTTTATTTTAACTTTTTATCCAATTTAATTTTTATAGTTTAGTTTATTTATTAATTATGTAACGTTTAAACTCAAAATAACCATAAATAATTACTGTATTTTCATAACTTGGTATTTGATTACAAAACGGAGCGGGTTTTGGAGACCCGATTTATACAAATGTTACAGTATCCCCTACTTTTAGGAATTTCGTCCCGAAATTTAAACAGTTGAAGTAGTAGGGAAAAGACGAGGGTATTTTTCACGCATTGAGTCTTCACGTTCCCAAGTAAACTCAGGTCCCCGTTTCGACTCCCAGCGTACCCTAACAATAGGAATGCGACTTCGACGTAGACGCTTTTCTCCATAGTCCATAATCTCTACTGGTCTTTCAATAAAATGCATGGATTCATCAATCTGAATATCCTCCAGTGGAATATGAAGATTCTCATCAGCGAGGCACTTCTTCAAGTTCGACACGTGGAATGTGGGATGAATCCTGTCGAGTTCTTCCGGTAGGTCAAGCTTGTATGCTACAGGACCTACTCTTTCGAGTATCTTGAAAGGTCCTACGTAACGTGGTGCTAGCTTTCCCTTTTGACCAAAACGAACTACTCCCTTCCACGGTGATACTTTTAAAAGCACATGATCACCAACGCTAAACTCCAAGGGCTTCCGTCGTTTATCTGCGTAACTCTTTTGACGACTTTGAGCCGCTAGAAGACTGTTTCGGATTTGATGAATCTTATCTGTGGTTTCTTGGATCAATTTGGACTAGTAATTTGTGCTTCCCCAATTTCGTGCCAACAAACAGGAGATCGACACTTTCGACCATATAAAGCTTCAAAAGGTGCCATGCCGATGCTAGAATGATAACTGTTGTTGTACGAAAATTCGACTAACGGTAGGTGGGCGTCCCAATTTCCCTTGAAGTCTATGACACATGCTCTAAGCATGTCCTCAAGGGTTTGAATGGTGCGCTCAGACTGTCCATCAGTTTGAGGATGATAGGCGGTACTGAGATCTAGTCGAGTGCCCATAGCGGATTGTACTGCTTGCCATGTTCGTGAGGTGAAACGGCCATCACGATCAGAAATAATACTTAATGGAACTCCATGTCGGCTGACGATTTCGTTGATATAAATACGAGCAAGCTTTTCGTTCTTGAAATCTTCTCGAATAGGAATAAAGTGAGCTGATTTTGTAAGTCGGTCTATAATCACCCATATAGTGTCATACCCACTAGAAGTGCGAGGTAACCCGGTAATGAAATCCATGGTTATATTTTCCCACTTCCAAACAAGTATTTCTGGTTGGACTAGAAGTCCTGAGGGTCTTTGGTGTTCAGCCTTTACTTTAGAACAAGTGAGACACTTGGAAACAAAAACGGCAATATCTTTCTTCATTCCAGGCCACCAATAGGTGTACCGTAGGTCTTGATACATCTTATCGGCTCCTGGGTGTATAGAATATCGCGTCTTATGGGCTTCATGCATGAGTGTTTCACGAAGATTGATGTGGTTAGGAATCCATATACGATCTAGGTAATACAAAATACCATCAGATTTAGTTTCAAGATTTAGCTCGGCTCCACAGGACATCTCTTTTTGTACATCTTCCTCTGTTATGGAAACGTGTTGAGCTTCTCGAATTTGATCCTTAATATTGGTTATAATTTGCGAACATAGGAGATGAATGGAGTTCGCATAACCCTTTCGACTAAGTGCATCAGCCACCACATTTGCTTTACCAGGGTGGTATCTGATTTCACAGTCGTAATCATTTAGGAGTTCGACCCATCTTCGTTGCCTCATATTTAACTCTTTCTGATTGAAGATATGTTGAAGACTCTTGTGGTCAGTGTATATTTCACACTTCGTACCATAAAGATAGTGTCTCCATATCTTAAGAGCGAATACAACGGCTCCAAGTTCAAGGTCATGAGTGGTGTAGTTCTTTTCGTGTGTCTTGAGTTGCCTTGAGGCATAAGCTATGACTTTTCCTCTTTGCATGAGAACGCAACCTAATCCTTGCCCTGACGCGTCGCAATAGACCACAAAATCATCACAACCTTCAGGAAGAGTGAGGATTGGTGCATCACAAAGTTTTTGCTTGAGAGTTTGAAAAGCTTCTTCTTGCTTGGGCCCCCATACAAATGGTTTCCCTTTATGGGTTAAAGCCGTAAGTGGCACCGCCATGCGAGAGAAGTTTGAAATGAATCGACGATAGTAGCCAGCAAGTCCAAGAAAAGACCTTACTTCAGTTGGCGTACGTGGAGCTTGCCATTCTTGAACTGCTTTGATCTTTGATGGGTCCACATGTATTCCTTTGTCATTGACTACATGCCCGAGAAATTGCACCTCTTTTAACCAGAATTCACATTTAGAGAACTTGGCATAAAGCTTTTCCTTTTCTAGAAGTGCAAGAACAAGTCGCAGATGACGCTCATATCAGCTTTAGATTTTGAATAGATAAGAATATCGTCGATGAATACAATAACAAATCGATCAAGGTAAGGTTTGCAGACTCTATTCATTAGGTCCATGAAAACAGCTGGTGCGTTGGTTAATCCAAATGTCATAACCATGAATTCATAGTGACCATATCGAGTTCGAAAAGCAGTTTTAGGGACGTCTTCTTCATGCACTCTAAGCTGATGATAGCCAGATCGAAGGTCGATTTTCGAAAAGCAACTGGCACCTTGTAGTTGGTCAAGAAGGTCATCTATGCGAGGTAAAGGATATCGATTTTTGATAGTTAACTTGTTGAGCTCTCTGTAGTCTATGCACATGCGAAAAGATCCATCCTTCTTCTTTACAAAGAGTACAGGTGCACCCCAAGGCGATGAGCTGGGGCGTATAAATCCCTTGTCAGTCAACTCTTGCAATTGACTGGCTAGCTCTTGCATTTCAGAGGGGGCTAACCTATATGGAGATTTTGCCACTGGTGTAGCACCAGGTATAAGATCGATACGAAATTCGACATCTCTGATTGGAGGAAGTCCTGAAATGTCGTCAGGAAAAACTTGTGGAAAATCTTTTACAACAGGGATATCTTCAAGTTTCTTTTCTGAGGTCCCCTTCTTGATGGTATGGGCTAAAAACGCGACATAATTCTTGCGAAGGTATTTTTGAGCTTGAAGACAAGACATTAAGTTGAGCCCTTTCGCCGAGGTTTCTCCAATAATTCGAAGAGTCTGACCGTTTGAAAGAGGAATATGAATAAATTTCTCACGACATACAACTTTCGCATGATGCTGACTGAGCCAATCCATTCCGATTATGATGTCGAAACTTCCTAGCTTCATAGGAATAAGATCGACTGAGAAATCGTGGTCGTTTAGGGTGAGCGTACAGTTGCGTAAAATAGAGTCTAACGAAACTGGTTTTCCGTCCGCAACTTCCACCGTTATGGATTCCGCGAGCTTATCCCGATTTTTGCTTAAGATAGGTTCAAATTCTAATGACACGAAACTTCTATCCGCACCAGTATCAAATAACATAGAGGCATATCTACCATTTATAAGAAACGTACCGTTGACCACATTGCCGTCAGCTCTGGCCTGGTTTGCGTTAATATTGAAAGCCCTTCCTCTAGCAGGTGGAGGAGCTTGGTTTGCTTGATTCACAGGGTTGGCTTGGGCCTGAGCATGAATAATATTGACCAGCCTTGGACATGTGTTCCTGAAATGACTTGGATCACCGCAATTGAAACAAGCCCGCATAGGTTGGCCCATAGGATAGTTGGGTTGATAGTATGTTTGGGCTAAATGTTGAGTGGGTGGAAATGGTTGTTGTTGTTGTGCTTGACCCATTAATTGTTGGTGGGTTTGGGTTATAGGTTGGTGGCGGTTTGTTCGTTGAAGCGTGCGGCAGTTTTGAACAGTGTGTCCAGCGCGACCGCAGCCGGTACAGTATTGGCAAGGATAGTCAGGGGAGTGGTGATACTGACAACGGTTACATTTTGGTAGTGGCCCTGTGTATGGTCTTTTGTATGGCGCGGGTGGAGGAGTGGCTTGAGTGATGGGTGCAGCAGGAACAGGGGTGTTGGTTTGGGTGACTGCAAAGTTCCTGGTGTTACGCTTCCTCTTGTTAGCAAATTTAGAGGAAGGAGTGTGGTGGTTTGAGGTTTGTCCCTCAGCAGGGGTTTTCTTCTTTTCCTCCTTGAACTTCCCATTGCGATTTCGGTTTTCGGTCAGTTCTGTTGCCAACTCCATGGCAGCTTCGAGTGTTACCGGTGAAACGCTGAGGACCGAATCTTGGATTTTGGAGGGAAGTCCTCGAATGTAATGTTCGATCAGACGGTAGGTTGGAGTGAATAAGTTTGGTACCATTTGGTTCAACTCCAAGAACCTTTTGTTGTAAGTAGAGTGATCACCATCTTTTTGCTTCAAGGCATGAAATTCATCTTCCAATTTCTTAATTTCACTTCTAGGACAGAATCGCCTAGTCATGATTTCCCTTAACTCCTCCCAAGTTAAGGCCATCGCATCATCCGTTCCCCTCTTTCCTTTCTCAGTATTCCACCAAGTGAGAGCTACCCCAAGTAGTCTCCCGGTGGCATAATGAACTTTGCGATCCTCAGGACAATCGCAGTTTAAGAAAACGTTTTCCATCTCCTCGAACCAATGTAGGAGAGCAGTGACTCCCTCAGTCCCTTCGAATTTTGGGGGATCGCAGGACTTAAAATGTTTGTAGGAGCATTTGATGGTAGGAGGGTTGTTGATGATCTGGTCCTGTTGTTGAGGAGGGTTAGTAGGATTTGCAGCAAGGGCTTGTTGTACTTGTACTACGATGTCAGGTAATATCGTGGCCATTTGATTCGCGATATGAGTGGCCAAACGTTCCCGAGACTTTTCCGATTTCCTACTTCTTCGATGCGGTCTAGACGACATCTACAGGATCATAAAATGAGAAGATTGTGAGTTTATGGTATCTTTTTAGGTGTCATGTGTCTTTAGGAAAATGAAAATAACATAAATATCAATAATGCAACTACATCCAAAGGATGTCTTGGGTTCGCTCATGTTGGGCCTCAAATGTCCCCCATACCTTCACCTATATAGTCATGTGGGCCCCCATGGCTATTGGCTTGGTAGGATTTACATTAGTATTAGCAATTTAACACTCGCATCCCCCGAATGCTAACCACAAAATATGTTCATGAGATGTTTGGTCGGAACGTGTCCAGGTGTAGACACAATGACAACTCAAAGTGGGATTAGCTCTCACGACGTTTGGTATAGCATGCTTTGGCCTAATAGGTATTTCGTACTCTCATCGTTAGTCCCCAGGTAGGCAAACTGGTCCTTTATTTTGGATTTATACGAATGCCAGCCTAGACAGGACGTTCCGACTACCGGTACTAGTACCCTTCCAGTTACTACATGCCCGTCATGAGAACTCACTTTGATGAGATTTGAAAACACGAAAATCGTTGTAAAATCAATCATGATGTGGTATGTGCTTGCATGGATGTGATATATTATGATCATACGATTTCATGATAGGCATTATTTGATAATACATACTTATGAACATGCTTGAACAATATCAAATGTAACATTTAACATAAACATATAAACATCATGAAATTTGGCATATAACACACAAAATTCTTATAAGTTTCTAATCGACTATAGTATAGGCTCTAAGGGTCTAATAACCTATCCTATATCCCTATAGTCATGGCTCTGATACCAATCTGTCACACCCCGACCCGCAGCGGAAATAAGAGTCGGGGCATAATTGGGTTATCACCAAAGCACATGACATTTACTATTATGTTTCATAATTAAATGAAGTCAAAATTACATTTCTCAAACATCCAAACATGTTCATTCATTACAAAGGAAAATAACCAAACATAATAATCCAAATACTAAATCGTTTTATTTCTTCTAATCCAGGTCCTATGTGTTCCTAGCTGCTGCTGGTTCACCTGTATCATGTGTAAAATGGGAGGTTTTTGGGTCAACATAAGTTGGCGAGTGAACCTTATAGATAAACATTTGATAATGATTTCTGGTTAGTTTATCAATAAAATATTATGCATAATCATAAAAGAGCACATGTATGAAATCAAACATTGGCAAACATCAATTAACAATCGATAGCATACATGAACGTACCAACATCATATAAAAATTAACATAAATGAACTGTGCGATCAAGGCTCAATCAAACGGAGCCGATCGTATTGCATGAACTGGAAATGTAAATTGAACTGTGCGCTCAAGGCTCAATCAAACGGAGCCGAACGTATTGCATGAACTGGAAATGTAAACTGAACTGTGCACTCAAGGCTCAATCAAACGGAGCCGAGCGTATTGTATGTATTGAAATGTAAAATGAAATGACCGATAAAGGCTCAATCAAACGGAGCCGATCGTGCGGGCACGCCCTGATCAACCGCATAATAAAATGGCGATCAAACTCAACCTCGATGGATGGGGAGCTACGGCCTCGGCAATTGCATGTACTGAAATAATAACTTGCATCTAATAATGACTACTTAACAGCAACAAACTAATACACATGTCATGTTATGATGTATGCACAATAATTTCGTTATAATATGTAAATAAGCAAAGACACATGATACACCCCAAAATCGTGATTAAAACGGGGAATTTGAAGGGTTCACTCACATTGGGTGCGTTGGATTTGAGATGGTGAGATGCGAACGATTTAGACGAGCGAGTCGACGAGGAATACTAACCTAAATAATAATGGAAAGATATATTAAATGGATAGATTTTATTAAGGATTTTAATGGGATTTTTAGATATATTTTTGTGAGTTTATGGCTATTTTCTATCTTTAAAAATGTTATTTTTAAGTATTTTTAATTGATTTTTAAATTAAAATAAACAAATAAATATTTAAAAAAAAATTATTATTATTATTATTATTATTATTTTTTTACTGTTTGACCGTTGACCGTTGACCGGTTCGGTCAGCGGTAAATGTTTGCGCCAAGCGGGATTCGAACCGGTGACCTTCCGTTCACGCGCACGTAGCTCTACCAGCTGAGCTACGTGACTAACCCGTTAGAAACCCAGTTTTAATTATATTTATATACTTATTCGAATTTACCGAAAATTCCTTTATTTTGCAAAACGTTTTAATCTCATGGACCGGTGCTTGTGACGGGACTCGAACGCGCGACGTGAAGTTTATTTTGCACACAGTCCACCGCTGGACTGTGTGTCTAACCCGGTTATATTCTTGATTTATATTATACTTAACAACTACCCGTCCTAACCCGGTTAGTTCATGAATAAAAAGAAATGTTATTACGTAGAGCGTGTGTGTAGTAAGGATCGAACTCGGGACTTGTATATAAACTTTGCACACAGTCCACCGCTGGACTGTGTGTCTAACCCGTTTATTATTCGAATTTTAATTACTCTTATCCCGTTCTTAAGTTCGTCTTCTTCATTACAATTACCGACTTTACTCAAACAATTGGTTCATGATTTAACTACTTAAATAACATGACTACTAGCTTGAATGTACAAAACCGAACAGTTTGGGGAAAGGATATACCGGACAGGTTGTCTTCTTTAGGGAGTCCGGCGAGAACAGACAACTCTGTTTTTGAACCTTCGGCTGAGAGGGTCTAACAACAGAATTAAGGAATTAGATTTGAAATTGAACCAGAGTACATGGATTATTAGCACGATTTAATGTGTTTACCGTTAACTAGCGAGTTTCCGGAAATTCCAGAATTTCTCCGGCGAACCCAGAAAATCCAGCAAAGTCTTCTGTGACTGATTTTGAGTGATGGATTAATGTTAGTAGAGTCCTAACAATAGATTGAAACCGCAAAGGAGGAAAATCTTACCGGTTTGTGTTGAACACGGTTTTCCGGCGAGTTCTGCAGAGAATTCCGGCGAACAGTTTTTGGTGCTCAAAAGACTTGAAAACGCGACGAAAAGGAAATGGAGTGTTGTTGTGACAGTTCTGAATCGCACAAATGATTGGAACTTGAATTATTCGGAGTTTGATAACTTTTCGGTTTCAAAAACCGAAACTTTAAGTTCATTCAATTTGGACTTAATTAGAAACCGATATTCATCGGTTATAAGCTAGCTAAACGAACTTGAACTGATTTGGCGATTCGGTTTACCGATTTCCGTTATTCAGATAACATTAACTGTTAATTCGAGTTTGCGAATAAGAACCAATTGTTTTCCTAAGGTTAACAGAAAACACTTGGTGGCGGAGTGGTTAAAGGACCGGTTGATAAGTCTTGGCGACAGCTGACCCGGGTTCGAGTCCCGGCAGCTACAATTGATTTTTATTTATTTTATTTTAACTTTTTATCCAATTTAATTTTTATAGTTTAGTTTATTTATTAATTATGTAACGTTTAAACTCAAAATAACCATAAGTAATTACTGTATTTTCATAACTTGGTATTTGATTACAAAACGGAGCGGGTTTTGGAGACCCGATTTATACAAATGTTACATGTCTAATTGGGCACTTGTAGAGAAATTCTACAACGGTCTCATCCCTAAAACCCGAGCCCAATTTGACACTTCTGCTGGAGGGCACCTAATAGGAAAGAAGATGGTTGTTGAGTGTAACGACGTCTTCGAGTGTTTCACGCATTCTGACATAGACTACAACACTACCGGCAGGAATTCAATCCCTGTTTCTCATACTAACCCGGTCAACCGGGGTTTACACCAAGTTAGCTTGGAAACTACGGTAGCGGCTGCATTAGATAGCTTTAAGCAAGAGGTCACTAAGGAGATACAAGAGTTGAAAATAAAGGTAGATAGATGTGAGGTGTGTAGAGGAGGTCATGATACAATAGAGTGTCCTACACTCACTGTCGAGCTAGTAGAGTTTATTACGGGTCAGAGTCGAGGCCAAACGAACCCCCTACAATAATAATAATTCTAGTTATAACCCTAACTGGTGTAATAATAATAATAACTTCCGTTCTTCTGGTAACCCCATGGTTTACAATTAGGTCGATATCAAAACAAGGGGCAGGGTCCTTATTCTAGTGGAGGTTTAGGTCATCCAGTCAGTTTAGTGGTGGGAGTTCAAACCAAGAGGGTTAAAACCGGTGTGGAGGTTCGGGAGGTAGTTTGGATAGGATCAAGGAACTTCTGTCTCAGCTAGTTGTTAAGGATCAAGCTACTCAGAAAACTTTAGCGGAACATGATCTTCTTTTAAAGAATCAACAATCCGCACTCTTAGATCTTCAAAGGTCCGTAGGTAGTATCTATGGTCCCGTGATCGGCGGTTCTAGACGGAGGTTTTGGGGATAGAGAAGTTCCGGCAGAACGAACATAGACTTTAAGCACAAACAGAATCAGCGGAAGCTTTTTATTCATTCATTGATACCGAAAGAGCTTACATCTGGTCTGGCTGGCGGAGTTCCTAGAGAGAATCTGCCAGCGTTTCCCCTTAGGGAACTTCCAAAACTTGCAAACAATGAACACACAACACCTATTTATAGACATGACATTTCGTGCAAACCAAGCCTGCTATCACTCGTATGAATATTTCGTATAAGTGAGTCATTCGTACGAATATTTCGTACGAGTGAGTCATCCGTACGAATATTTCGTACGAGTGAGTCATTCGTACGAATCACAGATGTCACTCGTACGAAACATACAGTCACTCGTATGAGTCAGTACTTGTTCGCACTTGGGTCGTATGTTCGTATCTAATCTATTACAATATTCAATACACACTCTAACTAGTCTATTCGCACAGTGACGGCCATAAAGTGCGTCAACAATTTCCCCCTTGGACGTCATATCGAAGGTTGAACTTGAAATCTTGAGAGCTGTGTTTGAATATTCTGCAACTTCAATCGGGTATCTGTTGACATTGTAATTCCCCCTTGATTGAAGATCCAGGTTTGCATTATTTACGTTTAAGCACCATTCCCCCTGAAATAATTTTCTCCAGAAATTAATCTTCAAGCTGTTTATTGCATGGTTCAGAAACTCCTCTGATTTGCGTGATCTTGAAATTTTCTCGAACAATCACCAACTTGTCATTAAACAATGTAGCTTTCTCTATTTCGACGTTTAAGGATATCCACGTCCGGTTTAGCGCACCCCCCTTGATGCTTGATCCTCTGATCTTTAAAACCCAACCGGCAATTGACAGAAACATCGAAGAACCACACGGAAAAACTTCAAACCGATGAGTATTCGCAAAAATCTTTTCAATTAGCAAATCATCAGAAACAAACTATCTGGTAACCCATCGAATCTGAGAAACATTCTTCGGCAATCAGAAGCACATTCATCCTCTTTAGTCACAATAACAGATGTATAGCTATCTCCGCTGGAATGGGGCACTGAAACTACAAGACATCCGTGTTTTCTGGCGATTAGTCTGAAAAACAGTTCATTTGCAATGCAGAGTTAATGATAGAATGACGTGTTCACATCCATGCCATTGTGTGTGCTTCCACTTCCATATCGGGGATCAGGTGGTTAGCCCTTGAGCATAGACATGAACGTTATTTCATCTCTAATGAATCTTCAATCCTCTGTGTTTCCCAAATAATTTGCGGTCTGAACCACCTGATACTGTTGCAGCGTCACGAATTTCAAAAATGTCAAAATTTTTATGAAAATTTTTATTCCCCCTCATTTTTACAAATTCTGGCGTCGAGTTCTTATGGGAATGCGGATTATGGTGGAACTGCAGCATATGGAACCTCAAATTTTGCCGAATATTTCCCAAAATTTACCGTTTTTATCAAATGCTGACTAAACGTTAAGGCTCAATAATAATCACTACACCAGATGATTAACGTTTTGCGCAGGTATCAGTGACTATCCCAAAATCTTCATCCCATTGTGATCGTATCATCAAATTTGAATGTAAAGCGCTAGACGGTGTCCCCGAACAGCCCGAATTTGACGTTAAAATCTCGAAAAAATTTGTAATCCAACCAAATTTTTCTGGACACTCGTCTCGTCAATACGATCAAAAAATGCCTCTTTTTTGTTTTGTTTTTTTCGTACGAATCATTTTTCGTACAAATGAGGTGCTCCGTACAAATGTTTCGTACGAAATTGATAACGTCTTTCGAACCAGAATCTTCATTTCTTCGAATTTTGACATGATTTTTGCACAGATCTGGTCGAAAATCAGTTTCTAACAATCCTATGGTATCAATTTAACATTATGTCCGTGGATTGTCCGTTTATTCGATGTTTTACGTCTAAAACCCCTCATACGTCCAATAATCATGAGCGTAGGTGATTTATCAACTGTTAAGCTGAATGAATCGGTACCGTAGCTCTGATACCAGTTGTGGTCCCGTGATCGGTGGTTCTAGATGGAGGTTTTGGGGACAGAGAAGTTCCGGCAGAATGAACATAGACTTTAAGCACAAACAGAATCAACGGAAGCTTTTCATTCATTCATTTTTGAACAAAAATTCTCAAACTTCTCCGTATGAAATACTTGCTTCATACAAAATAATCTTCAATAGATTTAACAAAATTTTCATGCAAAACAGTTCTTTCGTACAAAAACCGTCGTCGTCCCAAAATTGTCCAAGTTTATTCGAACTTAAAACTTGTTGAGTTTAACAAATTGATAGTCGATTTTCGGGTTATTAGAGCCGATTTTAACAATTTTGTGATCAATTTTAAGTTTTACCGGTCCAATTTCTCTAGATCTAAGTTTTAGTCCGAATCATATAAATTTTGGCATTATACAGAATGATTTTGTTGAAATTACCTTAACCATAGATAGAGGTGTGCCAATCAACCTCAACAATGTAAATCACAAGCACAAAGACCAAGAAATGAATATTTTAGAGTCGAATCGCACAAAAATACTTTGAATCGCTCAACAGTGCAGAGAGAATAGAGAAACTCATTTCTGTGCAAAACACAGAGTATTTATACTCAACTTATTTCGTACGAAATATTCTGAGTCGTACAAAAATTACTCTTGTTTCGTACTGAAATTAAGATCTCCGCATGAATTTCGATTTCATGCGAAGCAAAACTAAAAAACTTTAAACTTTTCAATTTTATTTTTGTGTTTTTCATTTTTATCAGTAATTTTATCTGTTTCAAAAATCCACTTGACTAACCAAGTCCAAGTTAATGACCCTGATTATCCAATTTGCCTACCAAGTCCAATTTAATGACCTTGATTGACCATGTTTGACCAAACAGATTTATTTTAACATGCAAAGTTTCAAATCAATGACCTTTCTTGACATTAAGGTAAAACTTTTTGCTAAAAATTAGCTCCCAACCCATGATTTCAAGTTTTCCTCAGCAAGATGTTGCTATGAATCCAACCGTCAATGTTTTTATCATCCGTAAACAAGAATAAGACTATTAAGCTAAGAAAACTAAAAATCTTTTTTGAGTTTTGAAATTTTTTTTTTAAAGAATAATAAAATTTTTGTGAATTTTGCATTTTTAGAGGATCATTTCAAGCATATATTTGAGTCATCAGTACCGTTGATCTAGAAACACCCTTTTAAGCTTTTAAACAAATTTACCTAGATTGCCAATATATTTGTCCATTTAAACCTCTTCTCGTTTCTCAACTGTTTCAATATATTTTAAGGTATTATTAGAAACATGAAATAACTGTGTTTCCCACCTCAGAATATACTCCCGTATCGAGATTCCCAGAATGTCATTTTACATGTGAATATATCGAATTGATATATGTATATAGGGTGAATGCGAGACCTTGAGAGCTCAGGTTAGTACTACCGTACAGACAAAGAGATGAAGGCTCGTCTTTAGGTGGTGTTCCATAAAGGAATCTTTTGTACTGCAAATGTCATAATTGCTTAAGACATAATCATTTTGTATGCAGCTTTTAGGGAAATAATGCGAAAGTATTATATGAGTTCTAGTCCATTGCTTCCACAAAATCAGAAGAACTCGAATAATACCCCAGATATCAATCAAATATAAAGACCTAGTATCACAGAATCTGGCATTCTCTCAAACGAAATTTCGGAGTACTAAGTCCATATATCCAAGAGATGTTAATCCACAAGTTAATCAGTTTTGTGTTTTTAGGTTTATATCTCGAATTCAATTTACTGAACGAGTGAAGTCTATTGGCATATCCATAGTAAGACTTGCTGAATTACTTTTAAAACAATACAATTCTTTAGCATACTGTGACTATCATTTTAGTTTTACTATGATCACTCTTTTTACACAAAACTCTTTTTGTTTTTTTTAATGTTTTTGTATTTTCCTCAAACATTCTTCCCCTAAAAACAAAAACATATTTTTGGACTTTTTTAAGAGTTATAAGAAAGAATGTACAATAAACGTTTAACCGATGACAAATTCACATTAAGTCGTCATCATCCTCAAACTCAACCTCAAACACATCCCCTGAGATCATATTTTTTAAACCATTTAGCTTTAACAAAATTTTAAACTTTGTTTTATCAAAAGCTTTGATATAAAAATATACTTTTTGGTCATCAGTGTGGATTTTCTCAATTCGCACCAACTTTTTCTCATAGCAATCACAGATAAAGTGGTGTCGAATCTCGATATGTTTACTACGTGGGTGTTGACATGAGTTTTTAGTGATATCGATCGCGGCCTGGTTATCTACATATATAGGCGTATCAAGAAATTGCAAACTGAAATCTCTCATCTGTTGCTGTATCCAGAGAATCTGAGCACAACAACTGGATGCCGAAACGTATTTAGCCTCACAAGTAGAGAGCGCGACTACGGTTTGTTTCTTGCATTGCCACGTTACCAAACGAAATCTGAAGAACTGGCATCCGGCCGTTGTAGACTTTGTATTCAGTTTGCAGCATCCGAAATCAGAATCCGAGTATCCTGCAAGATTAAAATCATCATGTCTAGGGTACCACAAGCCGGTGCTTGGAAAACCCTTCAGATATCTCATTATGCGTTTGACGATAAGCAGGTGTGACTCTTTTGGATTAGACTGATAACGGGAGCACATGCACGTTGGATACATGATATCTGGTCAAGAAGCTGTAAGATACATCAAGGATCCGATCATGGAGCGATATAAAGTTTTATCAACTTTTTCTCCAGTAAGATCTAGACAAATGCCGTGATTTGGAGCTAACGGGGTAGATGCTGGTTTAGCTCCTGTCATATTGAATTTCTCCAATGTGTCATGAACATATTTCGTCTGATAATGAAAATACCATCAGGCAACTGGTCAACCTGAGGTCCTAGAAAGAACTTCATCTCCCCCATTGCGCTCATTTCAAATTTGTGCTTCATGACTTCTTCAAAGTCTTTACACAGCTTGTCATTTGTTGGTCCAAAGATAATATCATCCAGATATATCTGTATGATAATTAGATGCCCATCTACTTCCTTTGTGAAGGGGTAGAATCTACTGTTCCCCTGATAAAGCCATTGTCCAGAAGATGACTTGATAATGTTTCATACCAAGCTCTCGGGGCTTGATGAAGACCATATAAAGCTTTATTCAAGAGGTAGACTTTATCTTTGTGCACTGGATCAATGAACCCTGGTGGTTGGCCGACGTACACCTCCTCTTTCACTTTTCCGTAAAGGAAAGCAGATTTAACATCTAACTAGTACACCTTGAACCCTTTCCACGAGGCAGAGGCAAAGGCCAAGAATATGCGAATTGCTTCAAGACGAGCAACTGAGGCGTAGACTTCAGTATAATCTATCCCTTCTTGCTGGTGAAAACCTTGAACCACAAGTCGAGCTTTGTTGCGCACTACGACTCCTCGATCGTCTCTTTTACACTTGAAGACCCATCTTGTATTAATCTTTTTGTGATGATCTGGCAGGTCAACAAGCGTCCAGACTCCAAGTTTCTGGAATTGGAGTAATTCCTCTTGCATTGCATCCACCCAACTTTCTTCTTTTAACGCGTCTTTCCAGCTTCCCGGTTCAACCTGAGAAACGAAACAACTATGAGAAAATCGGACTTGAAGTGGAGCAATACTAGTATAAAAACAGCTTAGATCTTTATTGATCTGATTGCGAGTTTGCACTCCAGTTTGTAAGCTGCCTATGATGTTCTCTGACGGATGATATGAAAGTGTTCTTGGTATCACTTCAGTTGGAACATCTACTTGTGGTTGCAAATTTGTTAGAATTTCATCGACAACCAGTACAGATGAAGAAGCTTTATTCCTAGCACTAGACTGATCAGCCTGTTGTTCCAGAAAGCTTTCAATCTGTTCAGATCCTTCATCAGAACTGGATCCTCCATCGTTGAAAGTTGGTTCCCGATCAGAGTTAGCATCTGCATTTGGCTAGGCAGATGATTCAGCAGCATTGGCATTTGGAGCAGGAACTAGATTTTGAACAGAAGAGCTTTGACCGACATCAGACGTGTTAACTGGTAATGATGTAGAAATCACCAAAGGTCTAGGAACTTGTTCTTGATTAGAAAACTGATGTTGTTGAAATAACATAACAAGTTCTTCTTCAGTTGGCATATATGGTAGATCAAACGAATTCCACAATCCATCATAGTTAAACACCCACGGATCCCCAGGTTTTTGCGTCGGCGGTGTATATCTTTGACAATCTACATGCTGTGCTAGAACTACCTGGTTCAGACTCGGCAAGAAAACACGTTTTTGAGGAGTAGCGTAACCAACATTTTGCTCCAAATTTACCAGCCGGGTCCAAGACGGTACACGGTGATCCAAAAGGTTCCAAAAATGCTAAGTTAGGCTTTCGTTGATTTAGTAACTCGAAACATGTCTTTTTGTGAGGCTTAACTGTCAACACACGATTTAGGGTATAGCATGCTGATGCTACTACTTCACTCCAAAAACTGATCGGTAATTTCGAATCAGCTAACATTGTTCTAGCAGTTTCCATCAATGTGCGATTCTTTCGTTCAGCTACTGCGGAGTATAGGGGGATGAAGAATCCCCTTTTCATTGCAGAACTCTTGCATCTTCTTGTTCTTAAACTCCGTTCCATTATCACTGCGAATTCTCTTAATGGGCAAATGATATAAATTCTCGAGTTTTCTGAAGAGGATCATAAGAGTTTCAAACATTTCATCCTTACTCTCCAGAAAGAACACCCATGAAAATCGAGAATAATCATCTGTAACGACAAGACAGTATAGATCTATAGAAATACTTTTGACATTGACTGGTCTAAAGAGATCCATGTGTAGCCTTTCTAATGGTAGTTTTATCGAATTCAACAGCTTTCTCTGGTATGATTTCTTATGCTGCTTTCCCTTTTTGCAGCTAAGACAATCATCTGATAGATGAAAACTTTTCAAATTGACACCCTCCAATAAGTCGTTATGCACAAAAAAATTCATCTTTTGAAGATGAATGTGCCCCATTTTTCTATGCCATAAAATTGACTCTTTCTCGGTAGCTTTGGAAACAAAGCATTGATCTTTCTTTGACGTGGTAGAAGGGATGCTCATGCTAAGAACATATAAATCATTTTCTCGCGGAGCTCGCATCAAAATCCATTCTTCTGTAATCTTGAAACCGGGTTTTAGAATTAGACATTCTTTATCATTGAAATGTGTCGTGAACTTCTTGTCACACATTTGTGAGATACTAAGCAGATTGTTCTCAAGTTCGGCGATATAGTTCACTTTATCAAACGATACAACTCCGTTCGAGAGAATCCCTTCTCCGACAATTCTACATCACTGCGTTCCAGCAAATCCTACATATCCTCCACGAATAGCTTTAACATCATTGAGCAGCGCAAGCATTCCTGTCATATGACGAGACGCTCCACTATCCATGATCCATTTTGACAATATCGAACGTTGGAGCCCCTGCCATGTTTAACAAAATTTACTTAAACAAAGAAACCCAAGCCTGTTTGGTCTTGGGTGGGTTTGGAATATCAAACTTTGGACCCAGTTTGTTCTTTTCAATCTTTTAAGCTCAATTTTGTTTGGAACAGAAGGTTTGGGTTCAACCTTGGATGATTTGGTTTTAACAATTTTAGCAACCCATTTATGTGTCTGTGGTTTAGCCCTTTTCACATAGAATTTTGAATCTACTTGTTGAATTTTGTGTGATGTTTCACTAATTTCAAATTTAGATTGAAGTTGAATAATTGGTTTAACATTTTGATGAGATTCAATCTTCCTTTTAAGAATTTGTTTCAGCATAAACATGGGTGCTTTTTGCTTTTCATCCTTAGTGAACTTTTTCGGAGAAGAAACTGGTTTTGAACTTTCTTGTGAACAGTATCGTGCGATATGTCCAACTTTCTTGCATTTAAAACATGTCCTGCTGTCCTTATGAACAGAGGTATTCAAAACCTATTTCTACTTTTGTTTCTCTTTTTCTTTAAGAAAATCATCATTTGATTGAGTTCTGATGACCTCCTTTTCTTTCCCGGTTGTTGTCCCAAACACAAAATTGATTTTCTTTGTAAAATTCAATTTTTGGGACCTGTTGGTTTTATGTTGCTTCTGGAAACCCAACTCTGCTCGTTTGTTTTCTGGATAATCTCCATTTTTTCGATAATAAGGTCGGTTGTTAGTTTTTGATTTAGAACAGAAAGATGCATCATGTTTATCTAAATCATCATGACTTACCTCCATCAGCTTGAACATTTTATCTACACAATCCTTTTTCACATTCTTGATTGGAAAATCCTCATCCGAAAACAGTTTATCAGACCCTTTCATTATATACACTATGACATTGGGATCATCATTTAAACTATTTTCTGATATATCATCAGACTTTGACTTCTCAGATTGTTCAGGCTCAGACACTTCAGATTCATTTTTTAACACATTTTCAACCACATTATTCACCAATTCAGAGTCACATTCACCGTCATTTTTAGTGTAAGTTACATCGATATCCACAGGCAGCTGTTCAGTTTTCAATTTAAGATTTAGCGCCTTTTCCACCCCAGATGGATTTTTGCAAGCATAACTATTCCACATGGGTGGAGGAACTCGACCATAACTACCACTTTTTGTTTCACCATTTTTAGATTCCTCAGTATTTTCAATTTTTGGTAAAATGTGATCTATGACGTATGAGCTTGTGGAAAAACTAATTAACAATTTGTTAACTCGTTCGGTTTCAATTCTCATTTTCTCAAGCTCACTTTTGAGCTCAGCAATAGTGTTTAGATGAATATTAATAGCCATTTGTTTATCCATCACTGTTGCTTTAAGCATCATAGGTGTTGCGTCATTTTCTCTGAGTGCTTTATTATATTGTTTAACAGACGCAGTCATTTTGTCATAAGCTTCCTTTGTGGATTTGTAATCACTTGACAAATTGTCTGTTAAACTTTTTTATTCATCAAATCTTTTGTCCTTTACAAGACACTCACCACATGGTTCATCACACTTTGAACAAGATTTTTCATTCTCAGATGACTTGTTTACCTCATTGCCATTGGTCATGCATGCTTTAATGATGTCTTCTTTCAGCAATTCCTTTTTCTTGTCAACTTTGACATCTTCAGCCGGTTTCTTTTGCTCTTCATCTGTTGAATTTTGGCTAGGTGCGAAATATCCTGCAAAAGTTTTTAAAACATCGTTAGGCAAAAGATGTTTGAATGGACCATTCAAAAGTTCCTCCTCCTCTGATGAAGTATGATAGTAATAACCGTCATCCTCAGGTCCTTCATCAAAGGATGCCTCCGATTCTTCTTCCAGTTCCTCAATAATTTCAGCCACCAATGCCAAACTTTCTCCTTTCGAAATAAACTTGTTCCAATTAAACCCTTTGTCTTCTTGTGTAACAACCAAAGCCTTATCTTTAGTTTCAGGTTGCTTATCTTCAATCGGCACGATTCTTGTTCTTGGTTGCGGTCGGTGGTAGATCGCTCTTTTGCAATAGTCATCGGCAAAAGGATTATGATTTCCTTGAACCTCTCGATTTGGACGTTCCCCTTTAAAGTGACCTTTCTCTCGACACTTGAAACAAGTAACTTTGGATTTATCAAATCCAAGTTTCCCATCCAATCCTCCCAAATTTTCTTTACCAGTGATTTCCATAAATCTCTGTGCACGTCGAACAATTGAAGCCATACACCATTTTATATCTATCAACTCCATTTCAACAGGATCAATTTGATCGTAATCTTCACGTGTCAGCAACAAGACTGTCATATGACTCAAGAACTGAAGCAAGTAGAGACATATGTTGTTTTGTTGTCTTTTTGTCAAAATTTTGTGCGTTCTGAAAATCAACGGCAATATTGCATTGCAAAACTCTTTGACTTGCATTGGATGAAGGAGTGGTTTGATTGTTATGAGATTGATTTGATCCAAAAGAAGATTGTTAACTTGAAGGTGTATTTGGATCAACTATTGAGAATGATTGGAAACCACTTGGCTAAATTGGAGGTGTGCTTGGTGAACTATATGCACTGAAAGCAGTTTTAATCTTTGGCGCTTGGATTTGAGCAGCAGAACTGTTTTTGAAATAAAGATTAACAATCTTGTTGCACTTGAACAGTGTTTTTTTAGCCATCTTTTGCATCTCTAATTCATGACCTTCCAACCTTTCGATAAAGTGAGGCAGCGAGAAATTGATGTATTCAACTCCATTCTTTAAGATGGTTAAGTAAGTTGACCATTCACCTTGTGGCAGAGAATCAGCTAGCTTATCAACAAGCTCTTCATTTGTCTTCACAATTCCCATTCTCTACATATGAACCACCAAATGATAGTATCACTCAATCAACTGGTTTACCGTTTCTCCTTTGATTAGTGTGAGTACATCAAACTCTTTGCTTAATAATGCCTCTTTGCTCTTGCGAAGTTGAGCATCACCTTGAAATTTGAGTCGAATAGAATTCCATAAAGATTGCGCATCATCATCATGTTGCAGTAAAGCCAAGATGTCTTCTTTAATCGATTGCTGAAGAATGTTCATCATTTCTTTTTGTTGATAAACCTTTCCCTTTTAACATCAAAGAATTGAGCAAGGGTCTTTTCAAGCCCATTTTCACCAACTGGTGTGATATATTTTGCCTCGATTGCAAACCAGCAAGTAAAGTGGTTAGCTTGAACCCAGTTCATAAACCTCTCACTCCAACTATCAAAGTCTTCTAGATTCATAAGCTTTGGAGGTTTCGTCATTGTTCCCATTTCATTATCTAGATTGATGTTTTGGGCTGCTGCAGTGGTGACGACCGATGTGGCGAACGCATTGTAAAATTCCTCAGACATTTTTCCTGTGAAAAATTAAGAACACACTTCTCGAAAAACAAAATGATCAGATTAGAAAATTTTTGTGCGGACAAGATGTTTCGTACGAAACAAATATTTTGCACGAAATAGATGTTTTTGTACGATTCAGATTTTTCTCATAAAAAACATGATTTCATACGGATCAAAACAATTCGTTCGAATATATGTTTTTGGAAAATTAATTTTTGTGCGGATGAATTTTTGTACGAAAAAGTTTGAAATTCTGAAAAATTGTAAGATTATGTGAAATTTCTTGCACTTGTCCGTATGAATTATTAACTGATTCGTACAAAACTTGATTCAAGTTCTTTTCGTGCGAAACTCGTATGAAATTATTCAAATTTCAAACTGACCAAATGGATTTCAACATGATTTAGTTTAATTTTAAGTCCGAATTATGATACGGATTGATTAGATTGAAGATTAACTTGAATTACTAAAATCCTAGTCCATTTTGTCCATGAATTCGTTCAAAATTTATCCAAAATCCAGCAAAGGTCAGAAAAATGATGAAGATGAAGATATATCCAAGTCTGAACACTCAATAACTCGTAACTACTTGTGAACGGGGATCAAGCTCCCGAAATGAGCAATCGACCTGATCTCGCTCAACTAGTAGAGGCGGAATTCATTGCTAGAGAGGTAGACATGACAAACAAGATACTACTTACTGTTTAACTGTTTCTGATGTATTAATGACGTTCAAATACAAACGCAAGTAAACAAACTGGCAGAGCTTCGCCGTACCAATTGACAAATCACTAATTAACTCTAACAAAACATTTCCCTATTTATAGGTCGACATGACTCGTACCGAACACATGGACAGTTCTCGGGGAACACTCAACCTAACCCGGTGAACCAACACGCAAAAGCGATAACCACCTGTAGTGGTAAGAGACTAGGAGAAGTGGTTAGAGAGAGTAGAGATAGAGGATAAGGATGAAGAGGTAGATGAGGAGATAGAGATGGAGGCTCCACCTAGGGTATAAAATAGGCTAGACCCAGCAAGTACTGCACCAAACAGTGGACCTTCAGTCGAGAGAGAGGAGAAAAGAAACCGTTAGAGGTTAGGCCGTCACCATACATAGATCCTTCACACTTACCCTACCCCGCCCGCCTTAAGCAACAAAAATATGCTAAGGAATACGGGAATTTTTTGGACATGCTTACCCAGTTGAAAATCAATCTTCCTTTCATTGAGGCCCTCCAGCATATGCCAAAATATGCCAAGTTTTTGAAAAACCTTCTTAAACGAAAAAATAGGTTGGGGGAGCTTTCAAGTGTCCCTTTGACTGGAGGATGTTCCGCCGTAGTTCTAAATAAGTTACCGGAAAAACTCAGTAATTCGTGTATCTTTACTATTCCATGTCTACTCGGTGGTTCCATCGCTCCTGCTCTTGTGTTAGCCGATCTAGGTGCAAGTATCAATTTGATACCTTTCTCGCTCTATGAGAAACTAGGTTTAGGGGATCTTACTCCTACTCGGATGTCACTATCTCTAGCTGATCGGTCAGTTAAGTATCCTCGGGGAATCATAGAGAACTTACTGGTTAAGGTTGATAAATTTGTTTTCCCCGTGGATTTTTTTATCTTATATATGGAGGCCGATGAGAAAGTCCCATCATCCTAGGTCGTCCATTCCTCCGTACTGCGAAAGAAATTATCAATGTTCATGATGATAAAATCACACTTTGCTTTGGGGATGAGAACGTCACTTTCGAAATCGCTAGGTCGATGCAACACCCTAGCGGTGGAGATACTGATAGTGGCCCTTGTCGTTCCGTCTACTTTCTCAATTCATTCGTAGATCATTGTCTTGAGTATATTAGTGGAGCCGATTTAGTGAATGAGGGGGTAGTAGATGAGGAGAGTGAGGAAGAGGACATAGAGGATGACCCACTTTGGGTCCCCGAGACACTAGACTTCTGTGATATTAGTGAGGCGAGTGAGAGCAAACCTGTAGACACTCTGGCTCCGTTAGAGCTTAAGGTCCTTCCATCCCACCTAGTGCATGCTTTCCTAGGTGAAAATTCGAGCTTACCCATCATAATTTCTTCGAAATTGTTGACGGAGGAGAAGGTAAAGCTGATAGATGTTCTGAAAGAGAATAGAGAGGCCATCGCGTGGAAACTATCCGATATCAAGGGAATAAACCCAACTTTCTGTACTCACCAGATCCTCATGGAGGATGTCTATAAGCCGGTGGTACAACCTCAACGACGCCTCAACCCGAATATGCAAGAAGTCGTCAAGAAAGAGGTGCTCAAGTTGATGGAAGCTGGGCTAATCTATCCTATATCCGATTCTGCTTGGGTGAGTCCTACTCAGGTTATTCCCAAGAAGGGGGGAATGAGAAAATTGAACTCATCCCATTGCGTACGTTCACATGTTGGCGTGTGTACGTCGATTACCGAAAATTGAATGACACCACCCGAAAAGACCACTTCCCATTTCCGTTCATTGATCAAATGCTAGAGCGTCTCGTGGGTCAACAATTCTATTGTTTTCTCGACGGGTTTTCAGGTTACTTCCAGATCCCTATCGCTCCGGTGGATCAAGAGAAGACAACCTTTACATATCCTTAAGACACATACACGTACCATCGCATGCCCTTTGGATTATGTAACACTCTAGCGACATTTTAGCGGTGCATGGTCACCATTTCCAAGATATAATTGAGAATTCCATGGATGTTTTCATGGATGACTTTTCTGTTTATGGAAATACTTTTGATCAATTCCTTCGTCATCTTGAAACGATGATGAAGAGGTGTGTGGAGACTAGGTTGATTTTGAACTAGGAGAAGTTTCACTTCATGGTGACAGAGGCGATCGTGCTAGGTCACAAGATATCTCGAGCCGGTATAGAGGTAGATAGATCTAAGATAGATACCATTAGTAGACTTCCTCCGTCGACGAGTGTGAAATCCATCCGTAGTTTCCTTGGTCATGCGGGTTTTTATAGGTGATTTATTAGGGATTTCTCTAAGATTACACGACCCATGACCCGACTCCTAGAGAAGGATGTTCCCTTCGTCTTCAATGAAGAATGCCTTAAGGCATTTGCTATCTTGAAAGAGAAACTCGTGAGTGCCCCCATTCTCGTGTCACCCTACTGGAGCTTGCCTTTCGAGCTCATATGCGAGCGATTATGCAGTTGGTGCAGTTTTGGGCCAAAGACGAGATAAGCATTCCACCCTATCTATTATGCTAGAAAAACCCTTAACGACGCCCAAGAGAATTATACCACTACCGAGAAGGAACTCCTAGCTGTAGTTTTTGCATTCGATAAGTTTGGCTCATACCTCGTCCTTTCCAAGACCATAGTCTTTACCAATCATGCGGCTTTGCGTTACCTCTTCCAAAAGAAGGACGTGAAGCCTCGTCTTATTCGGTGGATTCTTCTTCTCTCCAAGTTTGATATAGAAATTAAGGATAAGAAGGGAGCAGAGAATGTAGCCACCGATCATCTATCCCGACTAGAAGATCCGAGTAGAGAAGAAATTCATGAGGAGGAAATAAGTGATAGATTCCCTCATGAATCAGTAGAGTTTGTGGCAGCGGAAAAGGAGGGTATGCCGTGGTTTTCGGATTTTGCAAACTACCTCGCAAATGGAATAGTTCTTAAGGGTATGGCCACTCAGCCGAAAAAGAAATTCTTTAGGGATGTCAGGAGGTACATCTGGGATGACCCGTTTCTATTTAGGGTAGGAGGAGATAGAATTCTTCGACGATGTGTGATCGAGAAGAGGGGATAGAGATCCTTAGGCATGTACATGAGGGTTAACGGGAGGTCACCATGGTCCACAATTTACGGTACAAAAAGTCTTCGATTGCGGTTTTATTGGCCTACGGTAATTAAAGATGCTTTAGAGTTCGTTAGGACGTGCGATTATTTCCAATGTACCGGCAATATCTCATCTAATGACGAGATGCCCCAAAACCCAATCCAAATTCTTGAAATCTTTGATGTTTGGGGGATCGACTTCATGGGACCGTTTCCCATCTCTAGCGGGAATCGGTACATCCTCGTGGAAATTGACTATGTCTCTAAATAGGTGGAAGCTCAAGCTTTACCTACAAATGACACCTGAGTGGTGGTGAGATTTCTAAAGTAGTTATTCACTCGATTCGGTACACCTCGAGCCATCGTTTCCGACCGTGGCACTCACTTCTACAATGTTGTAATGGAGAAAGCATTAGCATGCTACGGTGTCACTCATCGTTTTTCTACCGATTATCATCCTCAAACAAGCATCGGAGTGTCGCCCCGGTCAAAGATAATATTTACAGTCCCAAATTACCCTTAACAATGTGTTAGTGGTAGTAAGGGGTTGAACCACGAAGAGTTTGTGGTTTGCGCGTGGACAAGATTGATTTTAAAGGTTGTCACGATTTATGAAGCTTGCTATGTTGATTATTTGAAGTTTTGTTTGTTTGAAAGAGTATCGGAATGATTCGACAAAATTGTTTTCAACTAATTAACTATGAAAACTTAACGATTGCAAGAAACTTGATTGAATGATTATAAGAATATTAGAGAACAAGGTTCACACCTGGTTCGGTAATTGAAATACTAGGGTTCCTACACGTTTTAGATTCAATTCAATTGTAAAAATGATCAACGAGTTTAGTGTTGCATGGCTTAGGTGCCAAAAGCTATCGACGTTGTAAACAACGGACTACAATGCACTTCGCTACGAATAACATGTAAAATCTAACCTAGACAAAGCATATTTGCACATAAATATTTCGCAAAGTAAAATTTAATCTTCACTCGACAATTCACGAATTCAATACAAATGCAAGTCAATTATCATAGGTTTCAAAATCAAATCACAAGTTGTCACAAATCAAAACTCAAAACAATGTCAAACCATAGAACTTACAAAACCTACACCGGGGTGAAACCTTCAAGAATTAGCCGCTCATGGTGAACGGAGCATGATCAACGATTGATGAAAACTTAAACTTCAACATCTTGAAACTTTGTGATGGTGATGAATGATGATTAGGGTTTGAGGTTGATGATGATGGTGGATGGATTGAAGGATGGATGATGATGGTAGAGAACTAGGGTTAGGATTGAAGATGATGGATTGGATTTGTTTCAAACTCTCAAAAACCATAACCCCCAAGAAAATGGTCAACAAACATGATATAACCCGTCCAAAAACAAATTTCAGCGTCAGATAAATAGGAGGGCATTGCCGACGGCCAAATGGGGCATTGGCGCCAGCCTCTAGCTCTTCTGAATTTCCTTTGACGCTCTAATCCATTGCCTACGAACATTTTTGGCCGACAAACATATCTAAGGGGCATCGCCGATGGCCCGGGGGCGTCGCCGACGACCTCTCCAACTCTTGTTATTCTGTTTTTTCCATTTCACAATCCCGGTTGACCCTTTTTCTGCCCCGATGCTCCGAAAAGCTCCTGAATAGCTCCTTAAACTCCGCAAACCTGTAAAACACAAATCCAATCTAAAGTTGGCTATTCAAAACTAAAAGTTATGTAAAACATAAACTTAAACACAATAAGAGCATTGGTTTTCGACCGTGCATCACATCCCCACACTTGTCTTTTGCTTGCCCTCAAGCAAATCTGTTTTTCAATTTCACGTGAGTCGAATGAGAAACACATTTCCCATTCTTGAGACATAAGCTAAGGTCTAATGTCATACCAGGTTCATAATCTAACCATTTTCAAAATATTTAACGTTAGGTGATTAACACATAAAAATGGTTACCCAAGATTAACCCGCCCTTGAAACTCACAAATCATACACATCCCTTAGAGTGTTCTCTCCACTCGGTTTAAAAATTAGCTAATAGATGATGCATTAGCACTTTTGATGTAATCACTCAAACCGATTAGAACACGTACCCGTATAGGCTTACAACTCAATCATTCTTCACCATTGAATATAAACACTAAGCACAAGTCAAAAGGTCTTTAATGGGTTGTAACGGGGTTAGGCTAAGGGTATGGAATAGGGTATTTTGAAAGTGGCTTTGATTTTTTTTATTACATACGCAACTACTCTAAAACAACTAATACAAATAAACAAACTAAGAGGCAAAGAATTTTGCCTTTTATTCAACAGACTCTCAACACATGTTTTTATGCTTTTCTCAACGGTTTTTCTCTTATTTTTCATCATATTTTCTGGATTTTTTTCGACACAATTGCAACTAAACCTAAAACCGAGTTTTCAACACATGGGTTTTAAATAATGATCAAACAGCCAAGGGCTAATTGGGTTAGTCAAACAAAAGGTTTAAGCTCAAAGTTGGCGACTAAGGGATTGATTTGGGTAAGGATATATAAATGGTGTAAAATGGAAAGGTTTACCTAATGCTTAATCGTTCTTGTGCTCGTATTCGGTCTATGGTCTCAAACGTATCAAAAGTTGCAAGTTCTACAATACGCGTCTAATGGTCCACTCAACCAAAGAAATATGCTCATAAGGATGTATAAAAGTGGCTCAAAATCTCACGTACAAAGGGTATGGTATGCGATATGTAAAATTGCAAGTTTCTTAGGCGGATTATTCCCAAATAACCACCCGCTAAATACCCGTTTTTATTAATTTGAACTTAACCATGACAAAAAGACCACATGGGTTGTGTCATCCCTCATTAACTTGGTTATTTGTGCTTTTTAGATTGCTTCAAATAAAGACATTTTGAAAAAAATTTGAAATTTTTCCCCATCCCCACACTTGAGGTCAACATTGTCCTGAATGTGTAGTGTTTAAATAAATTGGTCAAAATTGAAAAACTTTTATTCACCATCCCCACACTATTTAAAACACACAAGGAATGTGACACAGCTAACCTTCCCCAAAATTTCACCCCGAAAAGAAAATACAAAATACATTCCACTTATTAAAACAAAGAATCAAAGCTAAAAGAAACGTATGCACCTGGTTTTCGCTCATTTCTCGTGTGCTCTTCATTTTTCAACAAAAATGGTCGTCTCGCGAACATAATGTACCTACAAATATCAACCCTTGTGTAGAAGCAAGCTTCTCACAACCATCAAAACTTGTTAGTTACTTAGTTCTACCAGTTTTACAAAAAAAAATTACTAAGTCATATTTTTATTCAACTGTGATTTTGTGGAAAAATATTTTACAACAACATATACTAAACTCACTTTCGTAGGAAACACGGTTGCTTTTAGCGCATACAACAAGCCCTTTAAAGCTCCCGATAGCTCCGGAGGATAAGTAGGTCTCGTGAGGGTTATCTAGGGAACACACCCACAAAGTTCATTTAACTACTATAAATAAAAATAACAAAAAAATGAAGAATTAAACAAAAATATACAACAACAATAAACGTACCAGGGATCATCTTTGGTAGCGTTCATTAGGATCTACCAGTGGGTAGGGATGGTAAGGGTATCCCGTGAGAGCCGACATCATGTCATTGAAATCATCTAAAGGCCCACTTTCACCTTCAGTCGGTGCCTGAAACTAAGGTGGGATGAAACTAGAACCGACTGCTTTGGGTCAATACGGAGATGGATCAGAAGGCCCGGATGGCGCAGGAAGGTTCTCATGCGACGTCCAAGGCGTGTGTTCTTGATATGGTCGCCCCGCCTCCCAATCTCTTGATAGTGAAAGTGTTTGGCGTCGTTTACCTTCATCTGTTGAGCTACCGCCATAGCATTCCGTCGACGGTCCGGATCAATGCGGAGATGGATCAGAAGGCCCGGATGGCGCAGGAAGGTTCTCATGCGATGTCCAAGGCGTGTGTTCTTGATATGGTCGCCCCGCCTCCCAATCTCTTGGTCATGCAAGTGTTAGGCGTTGTTTACCGTCATCTGTTGAGCTACCGCCATAGCATTCCGTCGACGGTCTTCCAACGCATTATGCTGAACACGCAACCTTTCATGTTCATCATCCCATGCTTGCCTTCTAGACAATTCTTGTGCTTGGTATAAGTCTTATCTTTCCATGTAGGCTTGCTGGGCAGCCCACTGTTCCTGCTGTCACTCCCAATATTCATGTTCCCCAGCCCGATGAGCAGCCTCTTCGGGCTAATGAGATTGTTGTTGGGCCTCCCAGTTCTGCTCCAACTGTTGTCTCGTCTGTTCGTATTCCCGGTTCTCCCAAAATACAAGCGGAGACGTTTTCATATACGTCTTGTTATCCCCGATTGTAGTTAGGATATCCGGGCCTACGTCGGTTGGAATAAAACTGGCCACTCCTGCTGAATCTCTCGATGTGGTCGAGTATACCTTTGACGGGGTCCCCTCGAACCCTGAGGCTCATCTTCATCCTCCTTATCAACCATCTCTTCTTCCCTCGTAACTTCTTGTGCCGCACTTGGATCGGTGAACTGGAATCGGTGCCCTTGATCATCAGTCACCGTATATTGATGACCATAGACTTGCACCTGAATTTTCCAGTGCTGTGTAACATCCGTAAAAAACCGGGTTAACCAAACCCGCTTCGTTTATTAATCGAATAGTCAGTTTTAAATTTTCGTTGCTTATTTATGACTTATTTTAATTTTAAACGATACATAATTAATAAACAATTTAGAATTTATAAACTATATTTGTTAAAAAGTAAAAATAAAATAATTAAAAAGAAAAACAGGCTGCCGAGATTCGAACCCGGGTCAGCCGGGTGGAACATCAAAGACTTAACTCGCACACATCCAACCACTCCGCCACTTGTGTTATTTGATGATATATCAAAACAATTAATACATATAACAAAACTCAAAATCAAATCCAGTCAACTGCGCGCCCATTTCTCAGTCGCCGGAAATCCCGACGATTTCGCCAATTATTGACGGTTTCTTTTGACTTAACGTACGTATTAACGTCGCCATCGGTTATAACCGATGTCTAGTTCCGCGACATCAGTCATAACCGCCGGACAAAGGCTGACCAACGAATCAAGACAGAAATCGGACCCAATTCATCGATATTTTTTCCAATAAATACACACCCTAGCCTCTGGTAATCTTTTCGCTCAAAATCGCAACAATTCTCGAATCAATTTCACTCGCCGGAACTTTTCTGCCATCACCGAACTTTCGCCGGAAAACCGAGACTCACATCAACACGGTAAATACCTCGACTCTTTCTGTTTCAATCCATTGTTAGACCATTACTAACATCAATCCATCACCCAGAATCAATCCCAGACGACGTTGCCGGATATTTTGTACTCGCCGGAAAATCGCTGGAATTTCCGAAATCACGCTGTTAATCGGTATGATCATCTAAACCTCCTGTTAATCATTGATTAGTAACTCAATTTCACATCTAATCAATCAAAACTGTTAATTGATCCGAACAGACGGAGTTCACAAAACAGAGCCGACGAATCCTTGCCGGAGTTCTGAGAAAGACATCTGATTCGGTACATTCTTTCCCCAAACCCTCTCTGTCCATTACATTTCAATCGCTTATAATTTTCGTTAATCGAATTAAACAAGAAACAGTTGATTAATCGTTGTCTGTGTTCTTGAGCGAAGAAGACGAAGTCGATTATGACTATAAGATTAATTAAAATCGGTATAATAAACGGGTTAGACACACAGTCCAGCGGTGGACTGTGTGCAAACAATAAACACACGTCTCGAGTTCGATCCCTATCACGACCATATCCTCGGAAATAAAAATGTCTTTTTTAAAACCGAACCGGGTTAACTCACTGAAGATGTTAAGTATAATAAAAATCAGTATATTAACCAGGTTAGACACACAGTCCAGCGGTGCACTGTGTGCAACACTAAACCACAGGTCCCGGGTTCGAGACCTGTTGACGGCACCGGTTCGATACAATTAAAATCTTTTTAAAATAAATGAATTCTGATTAACTTAAATAGTGTATAAATATAATTAAAAACATAAATATTTCGGGTTAGACACGTAGCTCAGTTGGTAGAGCTGCGTGCACGCGTACGGGAGGTCACGGGTTCGAGTCTCACTCAGTGCAAATATATACACGACCGAACCGGTCAACGGTCAACAGTCATGGTCAACGGTCAACGGTCAAAGTCAAAAAGTCAACATTTTTTTATATTTTTATTTATTTATTTATTTTAAAAATCAATTAAAATACTTAAAAATAATGTTTTTAAAGTTAGAAAATAGCCTTAAACTCACAAAAATATATCCAAAAATCCTATTAAAATTGTTATCAAAATCCACTTATTTACCGTATATTTTCGTTATTAATTAGGTTAGTTATTCCTCGTCGATCAATCCTCTAAACTCGTGCGTATTCAACATCATCAGCCGAACGCACCCAATGTGAGTGAATTCTTACAAATTCCCCTTTTTATTCATGTTTTGGGGTGTATCATGTGTCGCTTAAACTAAATCGCTTATTCAAACTCGTGCTATACCATATTATGATCTAAACTTAGGATGTAAATAATTGTTGTTGTGATGTATTACATATTGTCAAGTTGTATGCAAATTATTTTTAGGCCCATCAGTTCCTCGTGGGAGACGAGTTGAACAACGCGTGCCTTATAACTCATTCATTAGGCCCATCAGTTCGTAGAACAACGCGCGCCTCAAAACTCATTCATTAGGCCCATCAGTGCCTCGTGGGAGACGAGTTGAACAACGCGTGCCTCAAAACAATCTATTGTCGTATGTGTGTGCAATATTTAATATTAAGTGTTTTGTGAATAAATTTACATCTACATTTACTCATATGTGGTTATGCACTTTATTTTATAATCAATTCAATAAACACGTTTAAATGTTTTAATAGGATTCACTCGCCAACTTTTTGTTGATCCAAAAACCATTTTTACACATGATACAGGTGGACAGGATGAAGCAAGGAACACATAGGTAAGTGCCTTAGAAGAAAAATAATGAAGCCTAGAAAGATGTATAGAACATGTTGAACTTGTATGATATGATTGTATGATCTCCTTTAAATTGTAATAATAAATATGAAACATTATAATAAATGTCATGAGCTTTGATGAAAACCCAATCATGCCCCGATCACCTTTTCCGCTGCGGGTCGGGGTGTGACAGATTGGTATCAGAGCTTTTGACTATAGGGATATAGGATAGGTTATTAGACCCTTAGAGCCTATACTATAGTTGATTAGATTTTAATTGTTTATGTGGTTACATGCAAACTCATGATGTTTATTTCTTTTATATTTATTACATACACCAATGCATGCGAACACTTCCAATAGTACATTTTGTGATACATAATGAATTATACTTACAGTCAAACATACATACTTACATACATATTTCAATGTTCACATATTCAAATCATCTTCATACTTCCGTTATTCAAGATTTTGTCGCATTTGGCATTTTTCAAATCTCATCAAAGTGAGTTCTACGACGGGCATGTAGTAACTGTAAGGGTACAAGTACCGGTAGTCGGAACGTCCTGTCTAGGTTGGCATTCGTATAAATCCAATATAACGGACCAGTTTGCCTACCTGGGGACTAACGATGAGAGTACGAAGGACCTATTAGGCCAAAGCATGCCACACCAAACGTCATTCGAACTAACCCCACTTTGAGGTGTCACCGTGTCCACACTTGGATACATTCTGAATATCATACGTTACATACATATTTCTTGATTTTCTCCGGGTTTTAGTGTACGTAACCAGCCTAACACATGCGAACCATATGAAAAACCCGGTAATCATGGGGGCCCACATGATTACGAAGGTGAAGTATGGCGGTATGCAAAGCCCAATTATGAGCAAAGCCCAAGACATCCTATGGATGTAGTAGATTTATTATTCTATATTTATTTTATGATTGTTCATTCCTAAATACGACACATGATCCCTAAAACATCCAACTCATACTCTTGGTACGTATTCCTTGTAGATTCTAGTCTCGCTCGTAGGAAAATGAAATCAGGAAATCCCGCGAGCGCATGGCTGCCCAAATCGCTCAACAAATGGCGGCCGTAATACCCAGCATCGTAGTTCAAGTTCAACAAGCCCTTACCGCTAATCCCGACAACCCAATCAATCAAGAAGATCAAAATGTTATCAACCCTCCCCCAAATACCAGTAAATGCACCTTCAAGCATTTCAAATCCTGCAACTTTGGAAGCAGCCATGGAGTTAGCTACAGAGCTCACCGAAAACCGCATACTGAATAAAGACTTCAAGGAGGAGAAGAAGAAGGATAAAGCATCAACTGAAACCTCAAACTCCACCCAAACCGAATCCCCTTCTCAACCCATCTCTAAAAGAAAACGAGATGGGCAACTTTTCGCTGTCACCCAACGCAATCAACCAGCCTCACAAGCCGTACCCATCCAAGCTATCCCAATCACTCAAGTAGCACCCAACTCAACTTACCCAAATAAGAAACCTTACCTTGGACCTCACCCTCAATGCAACACCTGTTTTTATCACCATCTATCTACCTTACCTTGTCGACTATGTGCGAATTGTGGACGCTATGGTCATTTGAGCAAGGTTTGCCGCACCCCTCAATACCAAACCTCACCCCCTACTCAAAACATGATCCAAACATATAAACAACCCCAATACCCCATGTTCCCATATGTTCGAGCTTGTTTCAATTGTGGCGACCCTACCCATTTTAGAAACACGTGCCCTCGATTGGTTAACATCATAAACGCCCCAGCTCAAGCAAACCCAGTTAACCAAGCAAATCAAGAAAACCTAACCACTAGGCCACCAGCAAGAGGAAGAGTTTTCCACATCAACGCCAATCCTGTTGAAGATAATGACGGCCCAAACGAACCACCCAACTAGTCTCCTTCACCAAAAATCAAGATTCAACTCCAACCTCTTAGTTTTTTTATGTTTTCTTTATGTTATCTCAATTTCACGTATCTCAGTTATAAATTGGAAATTTATCCAAGAATCTTATGCGAATTACTATTTCAGTTTTGTTTTATACTCACTGATTTTAGCATTCATATCATCATACATCTCAACGTATTTCAATCTCATTATTTAAATAAGTTGGGCTGTGTCTCACTTCTACATAGACTAACCTCTCCATCATAACAAACGAGAGAGGAACTGTCATCATTCAAACATGTATACTATCAGAATTAAGACTCAAGCTTTGGTTGTTGTGTTTGTTTATGTTCTAGGGTCACATCATAGAACTAATCATAACTTACTGATAAAACCAATGAAAATTTGACAAGAATAAGGTGGATACGCCGCTGGTACTTCCTATATATAAGTATTCTTGTCAAAGGATCAGAGGCATTGTCAGGCGGTTATGAGAAGTTCCATGTAGGATTTAGTAATGTCTTGGTTGAAGTTTGTTTTATACTCACTGATTTAGCATACATATCATCTCATCATTTAAAGAAATTGGATTGTGTTCCATTTCTACATAGACTAACCTCTCCATCATAACAAACGAGAGAGGTACTGTCATCATTCAAACATGTATACTATCAGAATTAAGACTCAAGCTTTGGTTGTTGTGTTTGTTTATGTTCTAGAGTCACATCATAGAACTAATCATAACTTACTTATAAAACCAATGAAAATTTGACAAGAATATGGTGGATACGCCGCTGGTACTTCCTATATATAAGTATTATTGTCAAAGGATCAGAGGCATTGTCAGGCGGTTATGAGAGGTTCCATGTAGGTTTTAGTAGTAGAGGTTTTGTTTTAGGATATAACCTTATCTTTCCAAACGTATCAAAACTCTTGCGCATGAAATCATACTTAGTGAATCAACTCTGTTTATCAATATTCTTTATCGTAGGCAACAAAAAGCGATTCCTGTAGCAGGGTATTCAACCCCTACAAGGAACGTTACCGCCTCAAACAAAAATTTAAACTCTTACCCCCTTCTAAGTATGCAATTGTCAAATTAAAACACCATCCTTTTGAGTCAAACATGCCACTACTTAAATTTCGGGACGAAATTTCTAAAAGTAGGGGATACTGTAACATCCGTAAAAAACCGGGTTAACCAAACCCGCTTCGTTTATTAATCGAATAGTCAGTTTTAAATTTTCGTTGCTTATTTATGACTTATTTTAATTTTAAACGATACATAATTAATAAACAATTTAGAATTTATAAACTATATTTGTTAAAAAGTAAAAATAAAATAATTAAAAAGAAAAACAGGCTGCCGAGATTCGAACCCGGGTCAGCCGGGTGGAACATCAAAGACTTAACTCGCACACATCCAACCACTCCGCCACTTGTGTTATTTGATGATATATCAAAACAATTAATACATATAACAAAACTCAAAATCAAATCCAGTCAACTGCGCGCCCATTTCTCAGTCGCCGGAAATCCCGACGATTTCGCCAATTATTGACGGTTTCTTTTGACTTAACGTACGTATTAACGTCGCCATCGGTTATAACCGATGTCTAGTTCCGCGACATCAGTCATAACCGCCGGACAAAGGCTGACCAACGAATCAAGACAGAAATCGGACCCAATTCATCGATATTTTTTCCAATAAATACACACCCTAGCCTCTGGTAATCTTTTCGCTCAAAATCGCAACAATTCTCGAATCAATTTCACTCGCCGGAACTTTTCTGCCATCACCGAACTTTCGCCGGAAAACCGAGACTCACATCAACACGGTAAATACCTCGACTCTTTCTGTTTCAATCCATTGTTAGACCATTACTAACATCAATCCATCACCCAGAATCAATCCCAGACGACGTTGCCGGATATTTGGTACTCGCCGGAAAATCGCTGGAATTTCCGAAATCACGCTGTTAATCGGTATGATCATCTAAACCTCCTGTTAATCATTGATTAGTAACTCAATTTCACATCTAATCAATCAAAACTGTTAATTGATCCGAACAGACGGAGTTCACAAAACAGAGCCGACGAATCCTTGCCGGAGTTCTGAGAAAGACATCTGATTCGGTACATTCTTTCCCCAAACCCTCTCTGTCCATTACATTTCAATCGCTTATAATTTTCGTTAATCGAATTAAACAAGAAACAGTTGATTAATCGTTGTCTGTGTTCTTGAGCGAAGAAGACGAAGTCGATTATGACTATAAGATTAATTAAAATCGGTATAATAAACGGGTTAGACACACAGTCCAGCGGTGGACTGTGTGCAAACAATAAACACACGTCTCGAGTTCGATCCCTATCACGACCATATCCTCGGAAATAAAAATGTCTTTTTTAAAACCGAACCGGGTTAACTCACTGAAGATGTTAAGTATAATAAAAATCAGTATATTAACCAGGTTAGACACACAGTCCAGCGGTGCACTGTGTGCAACACTAAACCACAGGTCCCGGGTTCGAGACCTGTTGACGGCACCGGTTCGATACAATTAAAATCTTTTTAAAATAAATGAATTCTGATTAACTTAAATAGTGTATAAATATAATTAAAAACATAAATATTTCGGGTTAGACACGTAGCTCAGTTGGTAGAGCTGCGTGCACGCGTACGGGAGGTCACGGGTTCGAGTCTCACTCAGTGCAAATATATACACGACCGAACCGGTCAACGGTCAACAGTCATGGTCAACGGTCAACGGTCAAAGTCAAAAAGTCAACATTTTTTTATATTTTTATTTATTTATTTATTTTAAAAATCAATTAAAATACTTAAAAATAATGTTTTTAAAGTTAGAAAATAGCCTTAAACTCACAAAAATATATCCAAAAATCCTATTAAAATTGTTATCAAAATCCACTTATTTACCGTATATTTTCGTTATTAATTAGGTTAGTTATTCCTCGTCGATCAATCCTCTAAACTCGTGCGTATTCAACATCATCAGCCGAACGCACCCAATGTGAGTGAATTCTTACAAATTCCCCTTTTTATTCATGTTTTGGGGTGTATCATGTGTCGCTTAAACTAAATCGCTTATTCAAACTCGTGCTATACCATATTATGATCTAAACTTAGGATGTAAATAATTGTTGTTGTGATGTATTACATATTGTCAAGTTGTATGCAAATTATTTTTAGGCCCATCAGTTCCTCGTGGGAGACGAGTTGAACAACGCGTGCCTTATAACTCATTCATTAGGCCCATCAGTTCGTAGAACAACGCGCGCCTCAAAACTCATTCATTAGGCCCATCAGTGCCTCGTGGGAGACGAGTTGAACAACGCGTGCCTCAAAACAATCTATTGTCGTATGTGTGTGCAATATTTAATATTAAGTGTTTTGTGAATAAATTTACATCTACATTTACTCATATGTGGTTATGCACTTTATTTTATAATCAATTCAATAAACACGTTTAAATGTTTTAATAGGATTCACTCGCCAACTTTTTGTTGATCCAAAAACCATTTTTACACATGATACAGGTGGACAGGATGAAGCAAGGAACACATAGGTAAGTGCCTTAGAAGAAAAATAATGAAGCCTAGAAAGATGTATAGAACATGTTGAACTTGTATGATATGATTGTATGATCTCCTTTAAATTGTAATAATAAATATGAAACATTATAATAAATGTCATGAGCTTTGATGAAAACCCAATCATGCCCCGATCACCTTTTCCGCTGCGGGTCGGGGTGTGACAGATTGGTATCAGAGCTTTTGACTATAGGGATATAGGATAGGTTATTAGACCCTTAGAGCCTATACTATAGTTGATTAGATTTTAATTGTTTATGTGGTTACATGCAAACTCATGATGTTTATTTCTTTTATATTTATTACATACACCAATGCATGCGAACACTTCCAATAGTACATTTTGTGATACATAATGAATTATACTTACAGTCAAACATACATACTTACATACATATTTCAATGTTCACATATTCAAATCATCTTCATACTTCCGTTATTCAAGATTTTGTCGCATTTGGCATTTTTCAAATCTCATCAAAGTGAGTTCTACGACGGGCATGTAGTAACTGTAAGGGTACAAGTACCGGTAGTCGGAACGTCCTGTCTAGGTTGGCATTCGTATAAATCCAATATAACGGACCAGTTTGCCTACCTGGGGACTAACGATGAGAGTACGAAGGACCTATTAGGCCAAAGCATGCCACACCAAACGTCATTCGAACTAACCCCACTTTGAGGTGTCACCGTGTCCACACTTGGATACATTCTGAATATCATACGTTACATACATATTTCTTGATTTTCTCCGGGTTTTAGTGTACGTAACCAGCCTAACACATGCGAACCATATGAAAAACCCGGTAATCATGGGGGCCCACATGATTACGAAGGTGAAGTATGGCGGTATGCAAAGCCCAATTATGAGCAAAGCCCAAGACATCCTATGGATGTAGTAGATTTATTATTCTATATTTATTTTATGATTGTTCATTCCTAAATACGACACATGATCCCTAAAACATCCAACTCATACTCTTGGTACGTATTCCTTGTAGATTCTAGTCTCGCTCGTAGGAAAATGAAATCAGGAAATCCCGCGAGCGCATGGCTGCCCAAATCGCTCAACAAATGGCGGCCGTAATACCCAGCATCGTAGTTCAAGTTCAACAAGCCCTTACCGCTAATCCCGACAACCCAATCAATCAAGAAGATCAAAATGTTATCAACCCTCCCCCAAATACCAGTAAATGCACCTTCAAGCATTTCAAATCCTGCAACTTTGGAAGCAGCCATGGAGTTAGCTACAGAGCTCACCGAAAACCGCATACTGAATAAAGACTTCAAGGAGGAGAAGAAGAAGGATAAAGCATCAACTGAAACCTCAAACTCCACCCAAACCGAATCCCCTTCTCAACCCATCTCTAAAAGAAAACGAGATGGGCAACTTTTCGCTGTCACCCAACGCAATCAACCAGCCTCACAAGCCGTACCCATCCAAGCTATCCCAATCACTCAAGTAGCACCCAACTCAACTTACCCAAATAAGAAACCTTACCTTGGACCTCACCCTCAATGCAACACCTGTTTTTATCACCATCTATCTACCTTACCTTGTCGACTATGTGCGAATTGTGGACGCTATGGTCATTTGAGCAAGGTTTGCCGCACCCCTCAATACCAAACCTCACCCCCTACTCAAAACATGATCCAAACATATAAACAACCCCAATACCCCATGTTCCCATATGTTCGAGCTTGTTTCAATTGTGGCGACCCTACCCATTTTAGAAACACGTGCCCTCGATTGGTTAACATCATAAAGCCCCAGCTCAAGCAAACCCAGTTAACCAAGCAAATCAAGAAAACCTAACCACTAGGCCACCAGCAAGAGGAAGAGTTTTCCACATCAACGCCAATCCTGTTGAAGATAATGACGGCCCAAACGAACCACCCAACTAGTCTCCTTCACCAAAAATCAAGATTCAACTCCAACCTCTTAGTTTTTTTATGTTTTCTTTATGTTATCTCAATTTCACGTATCTCAGTTATAAATTGGAAATTTATCCAAGAATCTTATGCGAATTACTATTTCAGTTTTGTTTTATACTCACTGATTTTAGCATTCATATCATCATACATCTCAACGTATTTCAATCTCATTATTTAAATAAGTTGGGCTGTGTCTCACTTCTACATAGACTAACCTCTCCATCATAACAAACGAGAGAGGAACTGTCATCATTCAAACATGTATACTATCAGAATTAAGACTCAAGCTTTGGTTGTTGTGTTTGTTTATGTTCTAGGGTCACATCATAGAACTAATCATAACTTACTGATAAAACCAATGAAAATTTGACAAGAATAAGGTGGATACGCCGCTGGTACTTCCTATATATAAGTATTCTTGTCAAAGGATCAGAGGCATTGTCAGGCGGTTATGAGAAGTTCCATGTAGGATTTAGTAATGTCTTGGTTGAAGTTTGTTTTATACTCACTGATTTAGCATACATATCATCTCATCATTTAAAGAAATTGGATTGTGTTCCATTTCTACATAGACTAACCTCTCCATCATAACAAACGAGAGAGGTACTGTCATCATTCAAACATGTATACTATCAGAATTAAGACTCAAGCTTTGGTTGTTGTGTTTGTTTATGTTCTAGAGTCACATCATAGAACTAATCATAACTTACTTATAAAACCAATGAAAATTTGACAAGAATATGGTGGATACGCCGCTGGTACTTCCTATATATAAGTATTATTGTCAAAGGATCAGAGGCATTGTCAGGCGGTTATGAGAGGTTCCATGTAGGTTTTAGTAGTAGAGGTTTTGTTTTAGGATATAACCTTATCTTTCCAAACGTATCAAAACTCTTGCGCATGAAATCATACTTAGTGAATCAACTCTGTTTATCAATATTCTTTATCGTAGGCAACAAAAAGCGATTCCTGTAGCAGGGTATTCAACCCCTACAAGGAACGTTACCGCCTCAAACAAAAATTTAAACTCTTACCCCCTTCTAAGTATGCAATTGTCAAATTAAAACACCATCCTTTTGAGTCAAACATGCCACTACTTAAATTTCGGGACGAAATTTCTAAAAGTAGGGGATACTGTAACATCCGTAAAAAACCGGGTTAACTAAACCCGCTTCGTTTATTAATCCAATAGTCAGTTTTAAATTTTCGTTGCTTATTTATGACTTATTTTAATTTTAAACGATACATAATTAATAAACAATTTAGAATTTATAAACTATATTTGTTAAAAGGTAAAAATAAAATAATTAAAAAGAAAAATAGGCTGCCGGGATTCGAACCCGGGTCAGCCGGGTGGAACATCAAAGACTTAACTCGCACACATCCAACCACTCCGCCACTTGTGTTATTTGATGATATATCAAAACAATTAATACATATAACAAAACTCAAAATCAAATCCAGTCAACTGCGCGCCCATTTCGCAGTCGCCGGAAATCCCGACGACTTCGCCAATTATTGACGGTTTCTTTTGACTTAACGTACGTATTAACGTCGCCATCGGTTATAACCGATGTCTAGTTCCGCGACATCAGTCATAACCGCCGGAGAAAGGCTGACCAACGAATCAAGACAGAAATCAAACCCAATTCATCGATATTTTTTCCAATAAATACACACCCTAGCCTCTGGTAATCTTTTCGCTCAAAATCGCAACAATTCTCGAATCAATTTCACTCGCCGGAACTTTTCTGCCATCACCGAACTTTCGCCAGAAAACCGAGACTCACATCAACACGGTAAATACCTCGACTCTTTCTGTTTCAATCCATTGTTAGACCATTAATAACATCAATCCATCACCCAGAATCAATCCCAGACGACGTTGCCGGATATTCTGTACTCGCCGGAAAATCGCTGGAATTTCTGAAATCACGCTGTTAATCGGTATGATCATCTAAACCTCCTGTTAATCATTGATTAGTAACTCAATTTCACATCTAATCAATCAAAACTGTTAATTGATCCGAACAGACGGAGTTCACAAAACAGAGCCGACGAATCCTTGCCGGAGTTCTGAGAAAGACATCTGATTCGGTACATTCTTTCCCCAAACCCTCTCTGTCCATTACATTTCAATCGCTTATAATTTTCGTTAATCGAATTAAACAAGAAACAGTTGATTAATCGTTGTCTGTGTTCTTGAGCGAAGAAGACGAAGTCGATTATGACTATAAGATTAATTAAAATCGGTATAATAAACGGGTTAGACACACAGTCCAGCGGTGGACTGTGTGCAAACAATAAACACACGTCTCGAGTTCGATCCCTATCACGACCATATCCTCGGAAATAAAAATGTCTTTTTTAAAACCGAACCGGGTTAACTCACTGAAGATGTTAAGTATAATAAAAATCAGTATATTAACCAGGTTAGACACACAGTCCAGCGGTGCACTGTGTGCAACACTAAACCACAGGTCCCGGGTTCGAGACCTGTTGACGGCACCGGTTCGATACAATTAAAATCTTTTTAAAATAAATGAATTCTGATTAACTTAAATAGTGTATAAATATAATTAAAAACATAAATATTTCGGGTTAGACACGTAGCTCAGTTGGTAGAGCTGCGTGCACGCGTACGGGAGGTCACGGGTTCGAGTCTCACTCAGTGCAAATATATACACGACCGAACCGGTCAACGGTCAACAGTCATGGTCAACGGTCAACGGTCAAAGTCAAAAAGTCAACATTTTTTTATATTTTTATTTATTTATTTATTTTAAAAATCAATTAAAATACTTAAAAATAATGTTTTTAAAGTTAGAAAATAGCCTTAAACTCACAAAAATATATCCAAAAATCCTATTAAAATTGTTATCAAAATCCACTTATTTACCGTATATTTTCGTTATTAATTAGGTTAGTTATTCCTCGTCGATCAATCCTCTAAACTCGTGCGTATTCAACATCATCAGCCGAACGCACCCAATGTGAGTGAATTCTTACAAATTCCCCTTTTTATTCATGTTTTGGGGTGTATCATGTGTCGCTTAAACTAAATCGCTTATTCAAACTCGTGCTATACCATATTATGATCTAAACTTAGGATGTAAATAATTGTTGTTGTGATGTATTACATATTGTCAAGTTGTATGCAAATTATTTTTAGGCCCATCAGTTCCTCGTGGGAGACGAGTTGAACAACGCGTGCCTTATAACTCATTCATTAGGCCCATCAGTTCGTAGAACAACGCGCGCCTCAAAACTCATTCATTAGGCCCATCAGTGCCTCGTGGGAGACGAGTTGAACAACGCGTGCCTCAAAACAATCTATTGTCGTATGTGTGTGCAATATTTAATATTAAGTGTTTTGTGAATAAATTTACATCTACATTTACTCATATGTGGTTATGCACTTTATTTTATAATCAATTCAATAAACACGTTTAAATGTTTTAATAGGATTCACTCGCCAACTTTTTGTTGATCCAAAAACCATTTTTACACATGATACAGGTGGACAGGATGAAGCAAGGAACACATAGGTAAGTGCCTTAGAAGAAAAATAATGAATCCTAGAAAGATGTATAGAACATGTTGAACTTGTATGATATGATTGTATGATCTCCTTTAAATTGTAATAATAAATATGAAACATTATAATAAATGTCATGAGCTTTGATGAAAACCCAATCATGCCCGATCACCTTTTCCGCTGCGGGTCGGGGTGTGACATGCTGCTTCATTGATGCGAAGAATATCTGATCCACGGGTTTTGAAACCCATAATGATTCAGGCGGCAGCCTATTCTGTTGCACTATCATGGCACTGATTAGTCGTACATATGGTATCATCTTTCGGGTGTACGACTCGCGGGTATCTCAGGTGTTAATCATCACCAAATGCCGCCATGACAACTTTGGTACTCCAAAAAGTAGTGAATGGAGCACCTGGCAAACAGACGCTTTAAGTTTTCCCCGGTCCCCAAATCTTATCATAATATTCTCGAGAGAGAAGTGTTGAAGAATTTTCCCTTCAACCGATAGTTGACTTCGCAATGCTGCCCCACCGTCGGAAAATGGCAATACCGATCCAACCATACCACGGGATCCGCGGTGTTCACTTTGTTATCAAGGAATTGGTCGACATTGTAATAATAGTACTCGTCGATCACCAACGAGTCGAACCGCGCGATGCAGTTCATGGTCTCAAAAGACATAATCATTTGACCTCTTCCCGTGTCCCCCACCAACTGCCACGTACTTGGTGGGCCATCCCTATTAACAAACCTTAGTGAAGCCAACCACTCACACACAGCCAAATAAACCCTTGGTGTATTGTCTTCACACCAGTCCAAAACCCGCTCCCAACTGAGCCTTTCAAACATTTGGACAATGCCAATCGTCCTAAACTCGTCAACATTAATTGTCCGTTCGGGAACAACCCTTTCCGGAATAGATGTGGTCACCCCGTGCACCATTTTCCACTTCCAAAGCTTAATTTCAAGTCTTTTATCATTAAACCTTGAGTGCGGCCATATCTTGTTATTTTCCCACGGTTCACCAACATTACTATCCCTAATCCTTTCCCACACCCAATCCTGCCTATATAATCGCCCATCATTCTCCTCAACCCCGCTTAATTGCTCCCACTTTCTCGGCATTAAACCTGAACAAGACCCAGCTCCGAAGATGAGCCTTGACCCGAAATCTTGGTTCTTTTTCGGCTCGCCATATCTACAGGTAATAATACAAAGAAATAGTTAAGCATTGTTGAACTACCACACATGTAAACTATCACTTCAAAACGTCAATTCAACTCAACTTCTTAAACATAACATACAATGTTGAACAACAAATTAATTGATTAGACATAACTAGCTAGTTTAAACTTTCAAAAGTGGCAATTTTGTTAACATCTAAAGCTTAATTTCTCATGTTTCCATCCTAAATCCATAAGACTTAAACAAGGTTCAATCATCATGTTCATGTTCAATCATGCAACTAACAAGTATAATCTCATTCCTGAACTTGTTGCATGTTCAATCCCACCTAAAAGCAAGTGTCTACTCAATCTCAATTTAGATATCATACATTAGCATAATAAACAACCTACTCTTAAACACAAAGTTCAAAATTTCGGAAGAAATTCACAAACCATATGATAAGCATGCTCCACTTTATGTAAAAATCATACCTTTAATGTTGTAGTTTCGAAAGAACTAAGAAAAGATGTAATGTAGCACTTGAAGAACACTTTTGCTCAAAAACCCGAAATTTCAAGTTTAACAATCTTGCAAACAAGCAAGAATTGAAGGAAACCATGTTAGGGGTTTTTTTCTACTCGAAAATCTACACACGATAAGCTCAAGAATTGCTTGATTTGGTTAAGAATTGAAGAAGATACGGGTGAGTGAAGATTAGGGTTCTTGGAAGGAGAAGAAGAAGAAGATGAATGAAATTAATGGGTGATGTTCAAAGATTTGATGGTTTTTAATGAGGTGTGGGTTGAATAAGGTTCTCCCGGGTCAGTTGTGTGGTTAAAACAATGTTCAAGTCAAGTTTAAATGGGTTTAAATGAGTTGGGATCCACTAAACACGCTAGAACGTATCAGCGTCGGTTGACAAACCAACGGCCGTTGCCAACGGTCCTTTGGTCCATCGTCGACGGCTTCTTGTTTTGGCCAAATTCTTCTGAGGCTTAATCCCCTGTCGACGGCGTGTTTTACCCAACGGCCCCAACGATGCATCGTCAGCGACGGCCTGATGCCCCCTCGCCGACGCAACTCCAGTTTCTTTTTTTTTAGCTTCACACACGTTTACAATTCTTACCACCCCGCGAATAATTGTGTATTGTCCTCAATACACAAAACAAGTTTAAGACATACCTTACGTCTTCATGACCCGTTTGCGATATCCGAACTTCACACGTTAACGAGATTAGTACGAAACGACCACAATAAATACATAATAATACGCACAAACAATAAAAATTATACAAAACCCTACACAATTGTTCTTGGACCTTTAATTAACCTCATAAGTTGGCACGCTTACCAAAAAGCTTAACAATTCCTTGTTTGCTTCTTTGTTCTCCTTGTTACCATCGAGAAATGGTTTAAGACGATGACCATTGACCGTTTGTTTTGACCCATCCTTTGGGTCCTCAATGGTAACATCACCCAGCTTGTCGACCCGTGTAACCACATACGGGCCCATCTACTTGCTCTTTAGCTTCCCAGAGAAAAACTTGAGCCTTGAATTGTATAGCCAAACCTTTTGACCCACTACAAATTCCTTCGGCTTCAACTTGGCATCATGTGCTCGTTTCATGCCATCCTTGTATTTCGAAGCACACTCATACGCCTCCTCCCGAAGCTCTTCTAATTCGCACAACTTCAACTTGCGTTCTTTACCTGCATCATCATAATTAACATTAACTTCTTTAATAGCCCAAAAAGCACGATGTACAAGTTCAACCGGCAAGTGATCATTTTATCGTAAACTAAGCGGTAAGGTGTAGTGCCAATAGGTGTTTTATGTGTCGTTTGAGAGGCCCATAAGGCATCGTTCAACTTTGTTGACCAATCCTTATGGTCCACTCAAACGGTCTTTTGCAAAATTTCTTTAATTTGCCTATTAGACATTTCCACTTGACCACTTGTTTGCGGATGATAAGGCGTAGCAATTCTATGGTCAACACCATACCGATTTAGTAATTTTCCGCAATTAAAATTCTTAAAATGAGATTCCCCATCACTAATAATCACCCTAGGAATCCCAATCTAGAAATAATATTAGTTTGAACAAAATTACAAACAACGGTATGGTCATTTGTTTTGGTGGCGATTGCTTCGACCCATTTAGTCACATAATCTACCGCCACCAAAATATACAAATTCCCATGTGAATTTGGGAATGGGCCCATGAAATCGATTCCCCACACCTCGAAAATATCGACAATGAGAATCGGTTGCATGGGCATCTCATCCCACTTGGAGATACCCCCTAACTTTTGACACTCAACACCGTTTTTTGCAAAATTGAAAGCATCCTTAAAAATAGTCGGCCAATAAAGGCCGCTATTAAGCACTTTATGGCCCGTTTTGTGACCACTGAAATGGCCCCCACAAGCAAAAGAATGCAAGTGCATCAAGACACTCATGATGTCCTCGTCCAGTAAGCATCTCCTCACGACTTAATCCGGGCATGTCTTGAACAGATCTGGTTCTTCCCATGTGTAGTATTTAATTTGCAAGAGGAAATGCAATCTCCTCCTGCTATCCCAATGTGCCGGTAAATCACATGTCACCAAATAATTAATAATATTAGCAAACCAAGGTAATATTGACACTTTTCGAATATGCTCATTTAGGAAGGTCTCATTAATCTCTACACGAGAAGAACCCTATTTTACCAACAACCGGCATAAATGGTCTGCCACCATATTTTCGCTACCCTTCTTATCCCGTATTTCCAAGTCAAACTCTTGTAGCAAAAGTACCCATTGACTTAACCGCGGCTTTGCATCCTTCTTCTCCATGAGGTACCTAACATCAGAATGGTCAGAATATACAATCACTTTATTACCCCAAATATAAGCCCGAAATTTATCCAATGCATATACCACCGCAAGTAGCTCTTTCTCGGTTGTTGTGTAATTCAATTGAGCATTTAAAAGAGTCTTACTCGCGTAGTATATAGAAACGGGTTTCTTTTCTACCCTTTGACCCAAAACGGCCCCCACCGCATAGTTACTTGCATCACACATGATTTCGAACGGTAAAGACCAATTCGATGATTGCAAGATTGGGGCCTCAACCAACTTCTTTTTTAGCACGTTAAAAGCATTTTGGCAATCCGTATTAAATCAAACGGTTGGTCTTTTAACAATAAATTACATAATAGTTTGGTTATATCACTAAACCCCTTTATAAACCGTCTGTAAAACCCCGCATGGCCCAAATCGATCTAATACCCTTAACGCTCGTGGGATATGGCAAAGTAGAGATAACCACGTGTCCCAACACAATTCCCTCTTGAACCATAAAATGTCTCTTTTCCCAACTCAAAACCAAATTTTTCGCAACGCATCTTTTTAAAACTTTTTCGAGTTGGTCAAGGCAAAGATCAAACGATGACCCAAAAATTGGAAAGTCATCCATGAAGATCTCTAATACTCCCCCACCATATCTGAAAAGATACCCATCATGCACCTTTGAAAGGTGGCGGGGGCATTACATAACCCAAACGGCAGTCGCCTAAATGCGAAGGTACCGTACGGGCAAGTAAACGTGGTCTTAGCTTAATCTTCCGGATGGATAGCAATTTGATTATAACCCGAATGCCCATCCAGGAAACAATAATATTTTTGACCCACTAACTTTTCAACAATTTGGTTAATGAAAGGTACTGGGAAATGGTCTTTAGAAGTTGCGGAATTCAACTTCCTATAATCAATACAAATACGCCACCCGGTTACCGGCCGAGTGGCGACCTCTTCACCTGTGTCATTTGTGACAACTTGAATACCTGCCTTCTTGGGAATAGTTTTTGTAGGGCTCACCTATTGGCTATCAGAGATGGGCTATATGATACTCGCATCTAGCCACTTTAGCACTTCTTTCTTGACAACTTCTCACATATTGGGATTTATTCTCCGTTGTGTGTCACGAAAAGGAGTATTACCATCTTCAGTTATGATTTTATGCATTACTACGAAAGGGCTAATTCCCTTCAAATCCACAATGGTCCACCCAATAGCAGCTCTATTGGTGACCAACACCTCCATCAACTTCCTCTCTTGCTCCCCGGTCAGATTTGATGCAATGATGACCGGTCACATAAGCATATTTCAAATGCTTGGGCAACACCTTCAGTTCAACAGTTGGTTCTACCAACAATGGCTTCAACTTGGTGTCAATCTTTTCGGGAAGACTTTCCACTTAGTGTGTCCAAGGTGGTCTTCCCTCTTTCACCACCATCACTTCCATCTTCTTCTCCTCTTCATCAATGCTCCGATTCGTTTCTGTTTGTAACCTGTCAAACATAAAACACTCCTCTATTGTGTTTTCCTCCTCCACACCCATGTCACAGAGAGATATATACTCGTCAACAACGTCCGCCATATAGCATTCGTCGTTGACTAGATGATCCATTAATCCCGAAAAGACATTTAACCGCAACCGACGGTTACCAAAGGTGATGTCAACCGTACCGTTTTACAATTAATTTGGGCATTTGATGTTGCCAAAAACGATCGACCGAGAATAACCGTAGGTTGCTTGGTCAGGTCCAACGAAACGTAATCGAGTACTAAGAAATCTACCGGATAGTAGAAGTCCTCGACTTTGACAATTACATCTGTGACTATTCTACGGGGTAGTTTAGGAGTCAAGTTGGCTAGCACTACAATAGTGTTTGCCGCTCGAAGTGGACCAAACTCATATTGGTCATATAAACTACCCGGTAGAATACTCACACTAGCGCCAAGATCCAAGAGTGCCCTTGTCATTTTAAACTCCAACTTGAATGGAGATGATGGGCGCTCCCGGGTCTTGTAACTTAGGTGGAAGTGCACCCGAAAGAATCGAACTCACATTTTCAGTTAAATCTAGTTTCTTTGGAAACTTGTGAGTCCGTTTTTGAGTGCACAAATCCTTCAAGTACTTAGCATATAAAGGTACTTGTTTTATGGCATCCAAAAGTGGTAAATTGAATTTGACTTGTTTAAATATTTTCCACATTTCTTCTTGGTGGGGACCTCTTTTGTTTACCACTTTTTTAGATGGTCCCAACAAAGCTTTGGGATAAGGAGGTATTTGCCTCCACACCCTTTTCCTTAGCTTCCGGGACAGGGACAATCAAAGCGGGTGTATTTTTGTCATTTTTCAAAACATTTTATTTTTGTCCCGTTTGAGCATCAACAACCTCATCATCACTAGGCTCTTCCACCACCCCTTCAACAAACTAAGGTGGTGGTGACACAACACCATTATCAATGACTCGACCACTACGTAACGGAATTTTATTAATTGGTACCTCACGTGTGTTCTTCGAGTTGGACCCTTGATGCTTAGGGTTCACCGGGGAGTCACTCGGCAATCTTCTGCCACTTCCTCGCATCTGTGCCATCTCATCTGCAAGTTGACCCACTTGCTTCTCTAAAGCTTTGTGCGATTTGTCACGTACCTCGAACTCCTTTTTCATTTCCAACTTTATCTCTTGATTCGAAGTAGTGATGGCATTCATGATTGCATCTAGTTTTGAATTCAAGGAGTCTTCACCACCCATTTGAGGATTAGAGTTACCGCCTCCATTACCGCCTTGGTTGTAGCCCCATTGATAACCACCTTCATGATTTTGATAGCCTTGACTACTTCCTTGGTTGTAATTTCTTTGATACCCCCTTGATTACCGCCTTGACGGTTTTGATACATCGATCCTCCTTGATTCCTACTTTGGTTACCCGGTTGGAAGTTGGGGTTCATTTGGTTTGAGGCATTACCATACCGAAAATTTGGATGGTTTCTCAAACCCAGATGGTAAGTGTTGGAATTCTCAAATTGCGTGCGATCCCCTTACACTTGACTCACCTCCTCAGTCGTATGTGCCATACTCACTTGACATTCTTCAGTCCGGTGACCAATGTCTCCACAATCCTCGCACACCGCAAACTGAACTGCCCCAACATCCTTCTTCTTCATACAGGCCAATTCCCGTTCTAAAGTAGTGATTCGATCGTTAGCACTTGAATCAAGGTCGGGAAGAGATCGAGAAACATGATGCTTTTTAGCCCTATCCGCTATTGCAACCACCTTGGAATTCTTGCTCATCCTTTCCAAGAAATCCCAATCATCTTCTTCATGGTTGGTTAACAAAGTGCCATTACTTGCCGATTGCAAGTACTTATGGTCATCGGCATCGAAACCTCTCATAAAACACTTCAATAATTCCCACCTAGGTATTTGATGATGTGCGCATTTCTGAACCAACTCTTTGAAACGGGTCAACGCTTCATGTAGCAACTCACCCGAATATTGTCTAAACGACCGAATTTCATCCCTTGCATCATAGGTCTTTGCAACTGAATAGTACTCATCTAGAAAATCTTGTTGCATCTCCGCCCAACTTTGAATACTATTCGCCGAAAGTGTGAGGAACCATTGCTTGGCTTTATCTTTTAATGAGAATTGGAAAAGTCTCAGCTTCACCTCTTCAAGCTCAAAATTATGGCCCCCAATTGTGCCACATATGGCTGAAAATTCGCCAAATGGGTGTATGGTTCATCATTAGTCCTACCATTGAAATGAGGTAGGATGTTGATGTAACTTGGTTTGCACTCGAATGACCTTCTCCCTCGAGGTGTAGGCACAATTGGTGAGTCATTTTTGGTGACCACCGGTCGAAATCGCCCATTAACACCTCGCGGGCCTTGTTGTTGTGGATGACATCTCGGACCATTGACTTCTTGATTCATCGGCCTATTATTATCTCTTCGATCACCACCTTGATTTCCGCCATCCACGAATTATGGAATCCAGTTTCGGTTGACGTTTTGATTGTAATTGTAATTCCCGTCATTCCGGTTCCTTTGGTTGTTTCGTGGTTGACGATTGTTCTCGTAGTCGTAGCCATAGCCTTGGTTGTTCCCCACAAAATTGGCGTTTTGGTAGCTAAAGTCTTCATACTCAACCCCCTGAGCATTATAGAAGTTCCCCACATTGTTGTCTCCCCATTCGTCTTCAACAACCCGTTCGTTATAATTCCCTCCGTCGTCTGAGTATTCTGAATGAACACTCGCATGTTCTGGTGATTGATAACGGGGAACACTATTTGGTTCATCATAGGGAATATTGTTTCTCAAATCATCATGGTTGAGAAATTGAGCTTCATTCATGGAAATGCCACGATTCTGGTTAACCCCACGGTTGGCATTAACATTTCAGTTGTTGAGGTTGGATGGTAATGGGTTTTGTTGGTTTTGATTTTTAGGTGGAGTTGTGGGTGTATGTTGGTGATTGTTTTGGTTTCGGCTACTAATTTAGAATGGTGGTGTTGGTGGTCTCGAATTGTTACCACCCCCTATTGATAGTTTTGGGCATTTTGGTTTTAGGATTGGTAACCGTGATATTTGTTTTGGTTGTTGGGTTGGTTGGAGTTTTGGGGATCGATTGGAATGGGTCCAAAATATGGTGTAGGTGGTGAGTTGGTGTTGGGTGCATTAGTGACAAGAGTTGCCTCTAACCGGTTGGCTAGGTTTCTTCTGACAACCCGCTCAATCTCTGGCTCGAACACTAACTGTGAGGTCCTCCCAGAGTTCCGTGTATGCATGCACTACCTAAAAACCTGCACAAGTAACACACCCGTGTAACACAAAAGCAGATACGATAATAAGAACAAGCACTTAAACAGTTAATCACAAAATCAAACAAAATCTAAATGCAAAGCGCACAAACTCCCAGGCAACGGCACCAAAATTTTATCGGAGTGTCACACCCCAGTCAAAGATAATATTTATAGTCTCAAATTACCCTTAACATGTGTTAGTGGTAGTAAGGGGTTGAACCACGAAGAGTTTGTGGTTTGCGCGTGGACAAGATTGATTTTAAAGGTTGTCACGATTTATGAAGCTTGCTATGTTGATTATTTGAATTTTTGTTTGTTTGAAAGGTATCGGAATGATCCGACAAAATTGTTTTCAACTAATTAACTACCAAAACTTAAACGACTGCAAGAAACTTGATTGAATGATTATAACAATATTAGAGAACAAGTTTCACACCCGGTTCGGTAATTGAAATACTAGGTTTCCTACACGTTTTAGATTCAATTCAATTGTAAAAATGATCAACGAGTTTAGTGTTGCATTGCTCAGGTGCCAAAAGCTATCGACATTGTAAACAATGGACTACAATGCACTTTGCTACCAAGAACATGTAAAATCTAACCTAGACAAAGCATAATTGCACATAAAGTTTATCAAAGTCAAATTTAATCTTCACTTGACAATTCACGAATTCAATACAAATGCAAGTCAATTATCATAGGTTTCAAAATCAAATCACAAGTTCTCACAAATCAAAACTAAAAACAATGTCAAACCCTAGAACTTACAAAACCTACACCAGGGTGAAACCTTCAAGAATTAGCCGCTCATGGTGAACGGAGCACGATCAATGATTGATGAAAAGCTCCCGAATAGCTCTTGTTATTCTGTTTTTTACATTGGCCTCTCCAACTCTTGTTATTCTGTTTTTTACATTTCACAATCCCGGCTGACCCGTTTTCCGCCCCGATGCTCCGAAAAGCTCCCGAATAGCTCCTTAAACTCCAAAAACCTGTAAAACACAAATCCAATCGAAAGTAGGCTATTCGAAACTAAAAGTTATGCAAAACATAAACTTAAACACAATAAGAACATCGGTTTTCGACCGCGCATCATATCCCCACACTTGTCTTTTGCTTGCCCTCAAGCAAATCTGTTTTTCACTTTCACGAGGGTCAAATGAGAAGCACATTTCCCATTCTTGAGACATAAGCTAAGGTCTAATGTCATTCCAGGTTCATAATTCTAACCATTTTCAAAATACTTAACGTTAGGGTGAGTAACACATATAAATGGTTACCCTGGATTTTGTTATCTTAGATATGGAGGCCGATGAGAAAGTGCCCATCATCCTAGGTCGTCCATTCCTATGTACTGCGAAAGAAATTATCAATGTTCGTGACGACAAAATCAAACTTCACGTTGGGATGAGAACGTCACTTTCGAAATTGCTAGGTCGATGCAACACCATAGCGGTGGAGATACTGATAGTGGCCCATGTCATTCTGTCTAATTTCTCAATTCATTCATTTCGTGCATAGATCATTGTCTCGAGTATATTAGTGGAGCCGATTTAGTGAATGAGGAGGTAGTAGACGAGTAGAGTGAGGAAGAGGACATAGAGGATGACCCATTTTGGGTCCTCGAGACACTAGACTTCTGTGAGATTAGTGAAGGGAGTGAGAGCAAATCTGTAGACACTCCGGCCCCGTTAGAGCTTAAGGTCCTTCCATCCCACCTAGAGTATGCTTTCCTTGGTGAAAATTCGAGCTTACCCATCATAATTTCTTCGAAATTGTCGACGGATGAGAAGGTGAAGCTGACAAACGTTCTGAAAGAGAATAGAGAGTCCATCGCGTGGAAACTATCTGATATCAAGGGAATAAGCCCAAATTTTTGTGCATACCGGATCCTCATGGAGGATATCTATAAGCCGGTGGTACAACCTCAACGACGCCTCAACCCAAATATGCAAGAAGTCGTCAAGAAAGAGGTGCTCAAGTTGATGGAAGCTGGGCTAATCTATCCTATATTCGATTCTGCTTGGGTGAGTCCTACTCATGTTGTTCCCGACAAGGGGGCATGACAGTGGTCATGAATGAAAAAATGAACTCATCTCATCGCGTACGATCACAAGTTGACGTGTGTGCATCGATTACCGAAAATTGAATGACGCCACCCGAAAAGACCACTTCCCATTTCTGTTCATTGATCAAATGCTAGAGCGTCTCGTGGATCAACAACTCTATTGCTTTCTCGACGGGTTTTCAGGTTAATTCCAGATCCCTATCGCTGCAGAGGATTAAGAGAAGACAACCTTTACATATCCTTACGACACATACGCGTACCGCCGCATGCCCTTTGGATTATGTAACGCTCCAGCTACATTTCAGCGGTGCATGGTCGCCATTTTCCAAGATATGATCGAGAATTCCATGGAGGTTTTCATGGATGACTTTTCTGTTTATGGAAATACTTTCAATCAATGCCTTCATCATCTTGAAGCGATGATGAAGAGGTGTGTGGAGACTAGCTTGATGTTGAACTGGGAGAAGTGTCACTTCATGGTGACAGAGGCGATCGTGCTAGGTCACAAGATATCTCGAGTCGGTATAGAGGTAGATAGAGCTAAGATAGATACCATTAGTAGACTTCCTCCGCCGACGAGTGTGAAATCCATCTGCAGTTTCCTTGGTCATGCGGGGTTTTATAGGTGATTTATTAGGGGTTTCTCTAAGATTACACGACCCATAACCCGACCCCTAGAGAAGGATGTTCCCTTCGTCTTAGACGACGAATGCCTTAAGGCATTTGCTATCTTGAAAGAGAAACTCGTGAGTGCCCCCATTCTCGTGTCACCCTACTGGAGCTTAGCTTTCGAGCTCATATGTGATGCGAGTGATTATGCAGTTGGTGCAGTTTTGGGCCAAAGACGAGATAAGCACTTCCACCCTATCTATTATGCTAGCAAAACCATTAACGACGCCCAAGAGAATTATACCACTACCGAGAAGGAACTCCTAGCTGTAGTTTTTGCATTCGATAAGTTTGGCTCATACCTCGTCCTTTCAAAGACCATAGTCTTTACCAATCATGCGGATTTGCGTTACTCTTCCAAAAGAAGGACGCGATGCCTCGTCTTATTCGGTGGATTCTTCTGCTCTCCGAGATTGATATAGATATTAAGGAATAGAAGGGAGCGGAGAATGTAGCCACCGATCATCTATCCCGACTAGAAGATGGTAGAGAAGAAATTCGTGAGGAGGAAATAGGTGATAGATTCCCTCATGAATCAGTAGAGTTTGTGGCGGCGGAAAAGGAGGGTATGCCGTGGTTTTTGGATTTTGCAAACTACCTTGCAAGTGTAGCAGTTCTTAAGGGTATGACCACTCAGCAGAAGAAGAAATTTTTTAGGGATGTCAGGAGGTACATCTAGGATGACCCGTTTCTATTTAGGGTAGGAGGAGATACAATTCTTCGACGATGTGTTAGTCGAGAAGAGGGGATAGAGATCCTTAGGCATGTACATGAGGGATTGACGGGAGGTCACCATGGTCCACACGTTACCGCACAAAAAGTCTTCGATCGCGGTTTTATTTGCCTATGGTAGTTAAATATGCTTTAGAGTTCGTTAGGAAGTGCGATCGTTGCCAACGTACCGGCATATCTCATATAAGGACGAGATGCCCCAAAACCCGATCCAAATTCTTGAAATCTTTGATGTTTGAGGATCGACTTCATGGGACCGTTTCCTATCTATAGCGGGAATTGGTACATCCTTGTGGAAATTGACTATGTCTCTAAGTGCGTGGAAGCTCAAGCTTTACCTACAAATGACACCCGAGTGGTGGTGAGATTTCTAAAGAAGTTATTCACTTGATTCGGTACACCTCGAGCCATCATTAGTGACCGTGGCACTCACTTTTGCAATGCCGTAATGGATAAGGCATTAGCACGCTACGGTGTCACTCATCGTTTTTCTACCGATTATCATCCTCAAACAAGCATCAGAGTATCCCCCCGGTCAAAGATAATATTTATAGTCCCAAATTACCCTTAACAATGTGTAAGTGGTAGTAAGGGGTTGGTCCACGAAGAGTTTGTGGTTTGCGCGTGGATAAGATTGATTTTAAAGGTTGTCACGATTTATGAAGCTTGCTATGTTGATTATTTGAATTTTTGTTTGTTTGAAAGCGTATCGGAATGATCCGACAAAATTGTTTTCAACTAATTAATTGCAAAAACTTAAACGACTGCAAGAAACTTGATTAAATGATTATAACAATATTAGAGAACAAGGTTCACACCCGTTTCGGTAATTGAAATACTTGGGTTCCTCCACGTTTTAGATTCAATTCAATTGTAAAAAAGATCAACGAGTTTAGTGTTGCATTGCTCAGGTGCCAAAAGCTATCAACGTTGTAAACAACGGACTACAATACACTTCGCTACGAAGAAAATGTAAATTCTAACCTAGATAAAGCATAATTGCACATAAAGATTTATCAAAGTCAAATTTAATCTTCACTCGACAATTCACGAATTCAATACAAATTCAATTCAATTATCATAGGTTTCAAATCAAATCACAAGTTCTCACAAATCAAAACTAAAAACAATGTCAAACCCTAGAACTTACAAAACCTACACCAGGGTGAAATCTTCAAGAATTAACCGCTCATGGTTAACGGAGCACGATCAATGATTGATGAAAACTCGAACTTCAACATCTTGAAACTTGGTGATGGTGATGAATGATGATTAGGGTTTGAGGTTGATGATGATGCTGGATGGATTGAAGGATTGATGATGATGATGATGATGGTAGAGAACTAGGGTTAGGATTGAAGATGATGGATTGGATGATTCGTATGGAAGAATGATGAAGGAAGATGAGTTCTTGGCTCCAAAGATGTGTTTCAAACTCTCAAAAACCGTAACCCCAAAGAAAAAGTCAACAAACATGATATAACCCGTCCAAAAACAAATTTCAGCGTCAGATAAATAGGAGGGGCATTGCGGACGGCCCAATGGGGCATTGCCACCGGCCTCTAGATCTTCTGAATTTCCTTTGACTCTCTAATCCATTGCCTACGTACATTTTTGGCCGACGAACATATCTGAGGGGCGTCGCCGACGGCCTTTCCAACTCTTGTTATTCTGTTTTTTGCATTTCACAATCCCGGCTGACCCGTTTTCCGCCCCGATGCTCCAAAAAGCTCCCGAATAGCTCCTTAACTCCGCAAACCGGTAAAACACAAATCCCATCGAAAGTAGGCTATTCGAAACTAAAAGTTATGTAAAACATAAACTTAAACACAATAAGAACATCGGTTTTTGACCGCGCATCAGAGAATGCGAACCGAGGGGTGGGAGGATTTTAGAGAATAAGGTAGGCAATAGTAGGAAGGATTGGTCCGATAAGCTTGACGATGCATTATGGGCGTTTAGAACCGCCTATAAGACACCTTTAGGTACCACTCCATTCATGATTGTCTTTGGGAAAGCTTGCCATCTTCTGGTAAACCTCGAGCACCGAGCACTATGGGCCCTTAAAACTGTAAACTTAGACCTTACCGAAGCGGCTAAGCAATGATACTTCCAAACTCATGAATTAGAAGCGCTTCGAGATGCAGCCTATGAGCGTTCATGGAGTATCAAAGAGAAAACAAAGGCATTGCATGATAGGAAGTTGAAGGGTTTGAAAGAGTTAAAAGTCGGCGATGAAGTGCTTCTGTACAATTCGCGATTGAAATTGTTCGCCAGAAAGCTAAAGTCCAAGTCGACGGGTCCTTATGTGGTGAATGAAGTATTTCCGTAAGAGACGGTAGAGTTGAGAGATGGAGCTGATGGAGGCACTTGGAAAGTCAATGGCCATAGTTTGAAGCATTACCTAGGAGGGCCGATTGATTCTACCAAGATGGAGGAAACTCCTCTTGAAGTTCCACCTCGAACCACCACATAGGATCCTGAGTGAAAACTCAAGTGTATAGTTTGTATTATTTAGTAGTAGTTTACGTTTCATGTTTTTATAGTGCTAATAATTGTTTCTCGTAGTTTGTGTTTTGTTTGTTTTTGTGTCGTTTAGTTGTTTGCAGGGTTATATCACCAACACGGAGCCACAACCGATGAAGAATTGGCGTTGCAGGTAAGTTTTCCTACATAATCGGGTGCCATGAGGGTGTTTCACAAAGTTGCATGAATTAAAATACTTTTTTCTCTAAGGCACAAACCTGGCAAAAATTGCAAAACTTTCTGTGAAACCACCCTTTTGGCGGGCCGCGAGAGGCATGCATCAAGCCGGTCGCGGCCCATGAGGGACAATGAATCCCGGACACTTTTTACATGGTCGCGGCCCGGGAGAGGTATCCTTACCTCTCTCGCGGCGCGTGAGAGACATAAACTCCAGACCTGCGCTTCTAAACCCTAATTTCTTCACTTTTCTAACCTAATTTCTCCAATTTCATATACGACTATCACCCGAACTACCACCATAATCTGCCTATAATCACTTCCATTCACCCAAATCTTCTTCTACCACTTAACCACATCGTCCTTAACTGATTTTCCACTTAAAGTTTGCACCTTTCACCATTCAAACGAGCTTTTCAAGGGATTTGCAACTTACACTTCAATTTCTTAGTTTTTCTTGTAGATCGACGCTGAGGTATGTGCTCTTGCAACTTTTATACTTTAACTTCAATATTTTACTCAGTTGCTTCATATGTTTTAGTTTCAGGTCTTGTTAGGTTGCATGTTAGTTTCCTTCAGGGTTTTGGGGTGAACTTGGTTTGGGTTGAGTTTTGGATGTAAGGGCTGAACACATGTCTGGTTGGGATGGTTTGGGTGCTAATAGGTTATATTTTGCGGGTGGATTGGTTTGGTAGGGTTCAACATTGAGTGTGGGATTCGGGTTAGTAATGCTTGTCATAAAAATCATATTTTTTTAAAAGAAATTTTAACCCGTTTTTCTACATTGGCTATAAAGTTTTATATTATATTTTAGGACTCAATATTGGGTTGGTTTTCGGCACTTGGGTATTAATTGAGGACAATTAAAGTCCCGGGTGGAGGTAGTCGTGTTTTTAGGTATGTTTGGGATATGGTTGGAAATTTGGGCATTCATGAATATAAGATCTCTCGCCCATACTCAATCTCCATTCGGGCGAGATATGGTCAAAAAATTAGTGTTTTTGCTAACACCCAATAATAATATATCTAATATTTGGTAAAGTATTTTTTCTGGTCATGACTGCGAATGTAATGCTATACGGTCATTGCTCAAACATGGTTTATTTTTCTGATGGTCTACCTGTTTTTGCTTGTGAATTGAACGTTTTTGCAGATGTCAGGTGAAGGCAGTTTGAGCAGACCAGGTATAAAGAAGAGAAGGCCCACAGCCCGGCCCAGAGGAGATGCAGCAGAAACCCAACTGCTGCCCATGAATTTTGGTCAGAGAAGGAGCGTCCGATATATAGGGGATGGTGTTCCCCATGGGCAGAGTATGCGATTACAGGACAGTCCTTTACTGCAGTTCGATCTAGACTCACATGAGAGTGAGCGACTGGCCAATCTGATTACAGTAGACCTATTGTCGTACCGACAGATAGACTGGGATATGTTAGACCATCTGTGTTAGAGGGGTAGGATCGAGCAGCTGTTGGGCGATAAATTAAAGAGAGTGCTAGATTCTGATGAGCGTGCAATACATGGAAATCACTCTTGAATTTCATTCAACCTTCGAATACCCAGCAAGGGAATTTTTCTGAAAGCGATGTTGTGTCTTTTGCCTTGAGAAGGCATGTCTAGGAGATGACCATCCCTCAGTTCGTCGTAGCTACCCAGTTTTATACAGTGGAAGAGGTCTAATCGCCTGAGTTCTTTACTAGCCTACAGGGGGTATCAGGGGGTATTCAAGAGGAGGCACCCACACAGCGTTCAAACAGACGAGTTAGTTAGGTTCTGGGGTACAATTTCATCCACGCCGTACTCCAACAATATGTTTGCTAGCGACATTATCGATCCGGTTTACCAGTTTACACACAAGATTTTGGTAGCCACACTAGTCGGTAGGGGGCAGGGGGATAATAAAGTGAACCAGGTCAGCTTATTATGTTTAATGTGTATGATTGAGCAGCGGCCCGCGACTTGGCCAGTATTTTTGCGTGGTCTTTGAAGCGGTTATGGAGAGGAGGACCGGGGGCTCGGATATATTGTGGGCCCCTGATTACATGGTTAGCGGAAAGTCTTGGGGTATTCGATAGGTACCCATGAGACAAGATGAGAGAGGTATTCAGCCTCCTCTTGGTTCTGAGGTTGCTTCGTCAATGCAATCCGTCGTTCATCCATGATATCAGAGACCAATGACCCGTCAAGAGCTGTCGGGCAGGCAGTATCCTCTTAGACGGCCCCGTCCTGACCCACTCACGTTAGATTCTTTGTATGACAGGATGGAGACTGGGTTCGGAGACTTGAGGGGTTATGTGGACGAGCAGTTCGGTGGAGCTCGCTAGGTGATGATGGAAAGCAGGAGGATGCACGAGGAAGGTCAGCACAGGTTGGAAGACGGGATAAGGTACATGATGGGGAACCTGCACATGGGGGTTCCATAATACTTACATCATCGAGGGCAGCCGGGTCAGTCAAGCGGTATGGAATATGTGCAACCATACCAGGTATTTGAGCAATCAGAGGAAGAAGAGCAGGATGACTAGTTAGTAGCAGCAGTTCTTTAATGATTTCTATTTTTTGTTTTATGTTGTTCTCATCCTTCTAATTGTTTGTATTTATAACACTTTACATTCGGGGATATTTTGGTTGGTTTGGGTATGGTTGTGGTAAACTTCTGTTGAACAAATTATTTATTTACTATTTTATGTTTGGAAGTTATCTATGTTGGTTGATAGGTTGGTATTTATTTTGACGCTTTGTTCGCGTGTGAGAGTTGAGAATTGTTTGCTGAGCGTGTTCGGATTGGAGGGCATGGGTGGAATTGACTGGCACATTGACAGTCTTGCATATCAGCTAAGGCGTTTCACTTGTATATTTTGTATTCTATTTATTTATTTTTCAGTTTTTATTGTTTAGTTAGTGAGCCTTCCTTCCATTAGATACAATGCAAAATTTAAGTGTGGGGATGAGATAGTTGAGTCGTAGAGTAGTTTTAATTCGTTTGAAGAAAAAATTAAAAAATCAGAAAATGTCTTTTGAAGAAGAAGTTTGCAAAAATATAAACGGAAAATGATAGGAATGTTGAGTGTTTATTTGGTTTCAAATAATGATAGTATGAGCTAATAAAATGTTGAGTTTGTGTCTAACTTGGGATATTGAGTAGGCTCGATTCGGTTCTTAGTTTCTTTGAGATTAATATACCTTAATTGTCGGTCTACTAGTGGGTACTCATCTAGGAAAAATGGGAAGCCGAAACCGCCAAAAATAGTATAAGGAATGCCGTTATAAGCTAAAATATTTAGAATTATTGATCATGTAAATAGACGAAAAAAAATATAAGAAAAGATGAGCTTGATTGAAAAAAGTAGACAAGGCCTATGGAATCTCCCTTGGGGATGGTGACTCTGATCGAGAATCCCTCTAGGATAAGTTGAAAAAATTGCTTCAATGTTGAAGCATACGTTGTCGCTCTCAGGGATGGTGACTCTGGTTGAGACAGCCTCTAGGTTAGGTATGCAAAAAAGAAATCAAGTACTCAAAAGAAAAAGAAATGAAAAAAAAAGAAGAAAAAATTAACTTGGTTTTTAATTCTCTTGATTTTGGTATAAAACGGTTAGGAAATGGGTCATGATTCGTTCCTTTTTCTCCATAAGCTTGAGGTGGGATTAGGGGTACTGTGTTTGCTAGTGTGAGACCTTAGGTAGATTGATCGAACTTAAACTAAATTCACATGATAAGAACTGTGAAGCGAGTTTTGAGTTTAAGTGGACACAAATACTTGCAATCGCGATTAATACAAATTCCAACCTTAATAAAATAACCCTATTTTTGAAATCAAATAATTACTTGGCTATGATTCCGTTTGCATAATTCTTTTTCGAGGACAAGAAAAGAGTAAGTGTGGGGATATTTGATGTATTGAATAATACATCTATGTATCATGTATAGTTTGTATTAGTTTAGTTAATATTCGTTTTGGTTTTACAAGAATATATCTACTTTTCATCCAAATACATTTCGCAGGTCTTGGTTCGTGGAAGTAGCTGAAAAGACGAGAAAATGAGATGAAGTGTTGAAAGAAACCGAGCCGGATCGTAATTGGAAGTCGAGAGAAGAAACGAATAGCAAATGGGGAAAACCATCTTCTGGCAGCCCGCGACCGGCGCAAGGGGTCCTTCTCGCGGGTGGCGAGAAGGGGGAATTAATCCGGAGAAATTATAACCGGTTGCGGGGTGCGACCGGCTGCTTAAAACCAATCACGGGTTTTATTGCCGATTTACTTAATCTTTAGTTTCTTTGTTCTTTGATCTTGATGAATTCAGTTTTTATCTTCACTTTAATTATGTTTAGACCAATGATACTTTGCTAAATTCACTGTTGCTACCTAGGTTTTGATGACTATTTACAAAAGTTTGGATTTTTATTGATTATTTAATGTGTAAATGGGATTTTTAATAAAGTAGTGAACTTTAGTTATTTGATTTGGTGTATTTGCATGTTGTGATCTAATTATTGATTATTTGATTTTTTAACATGAAACTAGTTGGATATCTTTCATAGAATAGGTTTATGTTGATTGTCGAGTCTTAACGGGTTCGGGTAATCATTCGGTAAATTGGTCAATAAACCGTAGAAACAATTAAGTGAAACATATAATCAAATCTTAACATTATACTAAATTTAATTATAATAATAATTTATTAACCGAATTAAATAGGTAAATTGCTAGGACTAGGTTTTGAGAAAAACCTGTTTTAGTTTACTTGCCATATTCGAGTCGATTAAATCAAATCAAGAACCATAGTTAGTCTAGGCTTCCTATTGATACATAGTTAGATAATTTAGACAGTTTATTAAATATTAGATAATTGAAAGGAAGTTTAAAACCGGTAAACATAGCTATCTTTAGGATATCATAGGTGTCTTCCCGAGAAGGGTTGGGGTCCTGTTCGGTATTCCTTAGGATTTAGTATTTTAAGATCCCAGTTCCCTGTCATATTATTAATCAAATAAAAAACCATCCAATAGTAATAAGGAATCTAACATGGGTAGCCATTCCATAATCCTTGAATTAAATCTCCGATCCAAAAGTCCGTCTTAATTCATCTTAGTTAAATTAATATTAGTTTAATTATAATTTTAGGATTTTTAGTAAACCCCCCCCCCATAACATAAAATAAATTAAGTGTGTCAATTTAGTCTAGATAGAGTCGTTAACTTAATTAGAGAGTCTTGTGGGTTCGATATCCGGACTTACTTAAGCTTTTCTACAATTGATTGGTCCACTTGCCGGTTAGTAGTTTAGTCGAGTTTAAGAGTCTAGAGTATAACTTTGAGTCTAGAATTAGGTTAATTTCAATTTGTCACACCCTCAATTTCCACGTGCGGAGTTTTACCGCGAGGCGTGTGAGCAAACCAGAATCTGAGACACTAGTAACGTCGAACGACTCTATATGATTTGTTAATACGTTTTCCAAAATCATTTGTTTAACCATTCATAGTTAATTTTAGATTGTCTTAGTTTGATTTCAATGTTTAGCGGAAGCATTGGTTTTTAAAGTTGAGCGGAAGCATAAAGATAAAGTAAAGGAACGGGCGCCAACACAAACGCCAAAACTAAGGAAAACCCAAAACAATGTTTGTAAATGAGACTCGATAAAAAGATGTCTTGATCAATGCAAGTGAGTGCACCTAGAGCTCCTAGCGTCCTGAGAAACATGTAAAGAAACAAGTGTCAACATTAAAGAAGAGTGAGTTCACAGGTTTTCATAAATTCGTTTGTTCGGTTATAAGTTTGTTTCCCCCGTTATCCCTAACCCGGGATAACGATTTAGTTCCATTATTCCCAACCCGGTATAATACTGATAGTTCCATTATTCCTTACCCGGAATAATAATGATGTTCCATTATTCCTAACCCGGAATAATAACGTTGTTGGTTCCATTATCCCTAACCCGGGATAATATTGTTGTTCCATTATTCCTAACCCGGAATAACGTTGTTGGTTCCATTATCCCTAACCCGGGATAATATTGTTGATTCGTAATTAAGTTCAATGTTAATATATATAGGTAGCTAGCCTAAAGTTATGTCACGTAAGTGTTCGCGATCGAAGCTGACTGTTGTGCCTCCGTGTTGCCAGGCCTATCACTGACCATGGCGAAGTTAGGCCAAATTATTCACCCGTTGACCATACCCGGTCGGCTAGCGCGACTAGCTCGGATGGGGCTTGTCGGGCCCAGTAGTACTACTTATAATTTCCCCGCTATCTAACCCAATACTAACGATCCGAGAGATTGTCGAGGACTTGTGTGATATAGCTGCTTAGTGACCATAACGTACATTAACATTAACTTAGTTACCGAATAGTTAAATGACGTTAATTTCGTATAACGTAAATAGATAGAGTTGTAGAGTGTATACATGTTTCTCCCCCTGTTGTTTAAAACCGGATAAAGTTAGGGGCCGTGAACTCACCTTTAGTTGCTCGGTTAGTGTAACACAGATGTAGCAAATGATGGGACCGCTAATTGCGTCCTAACAAGTCAATTGATTTAGAGTTAGTGTGCGATCACACTGATACAAGTCTTACACATACTAACACACAATGCGGTTCATACAATGACAATCCCTAAGACTCAAATCATGCATGCAAGTATCATCATGCCAATATAGTGATCAAAACAATTTATCATGAACATAATCAATTCATACAACACTTTGGTACATACATTCGCAAGTTATCAAGTTTCAGCTTATATACTCATAATTAGGCTGTTTTCAAGGATTTTTATAAAATAGTTCCAATATTCCAAAAATTCCAATTATTTTACCGAAGGTGTCAACTATAATGTAGAATTTTATATAAATTTTTCAAGTTCTAATACTTTACCAATTATTCATAAATATTAATATACTAGGCTGCAGTCAGATTCGTCACTTTCTGACTGCAGTCCACGGAAGAATTTATTTAAAATTCACCGTTTGTCCAATTAACAAAATTCCAGTGGGAGTTTCCCGGAAATTTCCATATCTAGTTGCTGTACAAATTTCACGATTCGACCCTCTACAGATTATTAGATCCGACTCGATAAACAACTAATAATTTTTCAGCATTTTCACAGCTTCAGTTACTGAACTTAATTGGCCACTTAAAAATATCAAACGACTTCAGAAAAATATAAATCCAGCGCCATTAGAAGCGTTTTCAAAACTCTACGTTTTAGACTTCAGAAAATCCGTTTTTCGATAAATAATAACCAAGTTACAGCCAGTTGAAGCTGGCTGTAAACACCATTCAGCATCCTGATTCATCACTTTATCACAATCTAACCCGCTTAAACCATCGATACATTGAACATAAGCGATCAAGAACAGAATTACCAATCATATATCATCATATATATCACACCCATGCAAACCCTAATCATAACATATAGTTTTTATTACACAAAACGCAGCCTAATGTTTTTAGATTCCGCTAATCATCTTAAACGTAACTAGCATAAATAAATCGGCTAATAACATAAACTACATTCAAACATGATCAAGAGTTTATAAATCCAAATATGATCTTGCAAACAATGATAAATCCTAACCTTTAATAATAAGATCAATGAGCCGAGACTTGGATGGGAGCCGATTCGGATTTGATGAAGGTCGCGACCGAGAAGGAGAATGGAGAGGGGCTGCCGCGATCAAAGGAAGTGCAAGAGGGCTGTTTGCGATCGAGAGGCTGAATGGAGAGCTGCCGTCGGCTGTTTAGCTTATTAGGGTTTGTGTGTTTTGTTTGTGAAGCAATGCACATGCATGTATGTGTATATATAGCGCAAGGGTAAGGAGAAAAGGGAAGGGTTTACGGTTTGGGGTGCTCGCGGCCGCAAGGGATTCGGGTGGGTTGGTTTGGGTCTAACACTTGGTCCTCAAGTTCCGATTAACTACTTGAGTCGCAAGGAAATGAGGCCGGCTCGTGTCGCGGCTCGGTTCGATTCGTCTATATATTTACTATATATATTTTATAACTAAAAACAAATCACAAAATCGAACATCACATAATAATTCACCAACTTATAAACGTTTAATACACATAGCACGTAATTCATTTGACAAGTTCGCGAAATTATCGTAATTATTTCGAGCGTGAAATTTAAGTCTCCGAATCAATTTTAACGTAGGAACGAATAACCGTGAAGTAGTGCGTTTAAGATATCTGAAAAACCGGGGTGTCACATTATCCCCATGTTGAAAGAATTTTCGTCCCGAAAATTGAGTAAACACGGTTTAGAATGCAGCGTACATGTTTAGAGTGCCACGCACAAAGATTTAGTTCGTTAACAATGATACGCGAAATTTCAAGAGATTCCCAGGTTGTCACCTCATCCCCATGTTAAAAGAATTTTCGTCCCGAAAATTAGTTGCTGGTATCGTTAGTTTGCTGCTCAGCTGCGAAGAGGTGTGGGTATTTGCTTTTCATTTGGTCCTCTCTTTCCCACGTGAACTCCGGTCCACGCTTAGAGTCCCAACGAACCTTAACGATCGGAATCTTGCTGTGCCTTCGAGTCTTGATCTCACGAACCATGATCTCGATAGGTTGTTCCACAAAGTGCAGTTGTTCATCCACTTGAATCTCATCCAATGGAATGACTAGAGTTTCATCTGATAGACACTTCTTCAGATTTGGCACGTGAAACACGTTGTGAACTCCACTGAGTTCGGCAGGAAGGTCTAATTGATAAGCTACGGGTCCGATACGTTTCAAGATCACAAATGGGCCTACGTACCGTGGGTTTAGTTTGCCTCGTTTCCTAAAACGGATTACACCCTTCCAGGGTGACACCTTCAGTAGGACGCGGTCGCCTACTTGAAATTCGAGTGGTTTGCGTCGTTGATCAGCGTAGCTTTTCTGTCGATCTCGTGCCGCCACCATGCGGTTTCTGATTTGTACAATCTTTTCAGTAGCCTCAAGTATCAACTCAGGGCCTGTGAGTTGACTGTCACCGACTTCTGCCCAATAGACCGGTGATCTACATTTACGACCGTATAGTGCCTCAAACGGTGCTGCCGATATACTCGTATGGTAACTGTTGTTATACGAGAATTCCACTAAAGGCAGGTGGATTTCCCAACTATTCCTGAAGTCTACTACGCATGCCCTAAGCATGTCTTCCAAGGTCTGTATGGTCCTTTCGCTTTGACCATCAGTCTGAGGGTGATAAGCTGTGCTCATATCTAAGCGTGTGCCCAATGCTTTCTGAAGTGACTGCCAAAAGTTGGACGTGAAGCGAGCATCTCTGTCTGAGATGATGGACGTTGGCACTCCGTGCCGAGAAACTACTTCCTTTATGTAGATGCGAGTCAACTTCTCCATCTTATTTGTTTCTTTAATAGCTAGGAAGTGTGCGGACTTAGTTAAACGATCCACAATCACCCAGATGGTATCGCAACCACCCAAAGTTTGCGGGAGTTTAGTGATGAAGTCCATCGAGATCTGATCCCATTTCCACACTGGGATCTCAGGTTGTTGAAGTAGCCCCGATGGCTTCTGATACTCTACCTTGACTTTTGCACAAGTCAAACACTTGCTCACATAGGTGGCTATATCAGCTCAATACGCAGCTTTAAGGTCTTGATACATCTTATCCGAACCAGGATGGACAGAGTATCGGGATTTGTGAGCTTCGTCCATGACTAGCTTTCTGAGGTCTCCGTAGAGAGGTACCCATATGCGATTCATGAAATACCGGGCTCCATTGGGTTTTACTTCCCAATCGCGTTCCGTCTTTCCCACCGATTCGGCCTTGATGTTTTCTTCCTTAACTGCTTCTAATTGCGCATCGCGTATCTGTTCGGGTAACCCCGAATGAATAGTGAGCTGTAGTGCTCGTACCCGACGAGGTTTCAAGTGTTCCTTCCTACTGAGGGCATCAGCTACCACGTTAGCTTTACCCGGGTGATACCGAATGGCACACTCATAATCGTTCAAGAGTTCGACCCAGCGACGCTGTCGCATGTTCAACTCCTTCTGATCAAAGATGTGTTGGAGGCTCTTGTGGTCTGTAAAGATTGTGCACTTCGTTCCATATAGGTAGTGTCTCCAAATCTTAAGTGCAAACACTACTGCTCCCAATTCCAGGTCATGTGTTGTGTAGTTTTTCTCGTGAACCTTCAATTGTCGGGATGCATACGCGATGACCTTATCGCGTTGCATGAGTACGCATCCCAATCCCTGAATGGAAGCATCACAATATACTACAAAATCATATGTCCCTTCCGGCAAGGACAGAATGGGTGCACTGCAGAGTTTCTGTTTCAGCAATTGAAATGCTGCTTCCTGCTTGTCACCCCAAGCATACTTGATGCCTTTCTGGGTGAGGGTGGTAAGCGGTTGCGCGATCTTTGAAAATCCCTCGATGAAACGTCTGTAGTAACCAGCCAAACCCAAAAATTGGCGGATCTCCGTCGGTGTCCTGGGTGCTTCCCAGTTTTTGATAGCTTCAATCTTGGCAGGGTCGACGTGGATACCCTTTTCATTTACGATATGCCCGAGGAACTGAACTTCCCGAATCCAGAAATCACACTTTGAAAGCTTGGCATATAGTTTCTCCTGTTGAAGTAATCCCAGCAGTAATCGTAGATGTTCAGCATGTTCTTCTTCACCTTTAGAGTAGATGAGTATGTCATCGATGAACACAATGTCAAACTTGTCGAGGTATGTTTTACACACACGGTTCATGAGGTCCATGAACATTGCGGGTGCGTTGGTGAGACCGAAGGGCATGACCAAGAACTCATAATGGCCATACCGAGTACGGAATGCCGTCTTAGCGATATCTTCCTCCCTGACGCGAGACTGATGGTAACCGGACCGTAGATCAATCTTGGAGTAGTAGCTTGACCCTTGAAGTTGGTTGAAGAGATCGTCGATGCGAGGTAATGGGTATCGGTTCTTGACAGTAACCTTATTGAGTTCCCTGTAGTCGATGCACATGCGGAAGGTCCCGTCCTTCTTCTTGACAAAAAGGACTGGAGCTCCCCATGGCGAAGCGCTAGGTCGGATAAATCCCTTTTCTAACAGCTCCTGAAGTTGGGTAGACAGCTCCTGCAGCTCGGCTGGAGCTAGGCGGTATGGGGCCTTGGGATAGGAGTTGCATGGTTCGCCAATTCAATTTCAAACTCCAATTGTCGATGGGGTGGGAGACCAGGTAATTCCTCTGGGAATACATCGGAAAAATCACGGACGACGGGGATGTCTTCTATACGTTTCTCATCCTTAGGCTATTCGGTAACCAGTGCGAGTAAAGCGAAAGAGTTCTTCCTCCGAAGATACTTCTGCGCTTGCATGTAAGAGATGATGTTTGTGACGGCGCCTGCCTTCTCGCCTTGCACCGTCAAGATTTCGTCGTTAGTGAGCGGAATACGGATAGATTTTTCCAAACAGAGAACTTCAGCTCGGACGTCGGATAGCCAGTCCATTCCGACTACCACGTCAAAACTTCCCAGGGTAGTTGTCATCAGATTAATGGTAAAGGTGTGACCCACGAGTTTGAGTTGACAGCCGGATACTATATGGGTCACATCTACAGATTTACCATCGGCTAGTTCTATGATATAAGGGGTCTCTAAGGGTTTAGGCGTGAGATTTATGTTCTTCCTAAAAGACTCAGATATAAAACTCCTATCCGCACCCGTATCAAAAAGCACAGTAGCAAAATGTTCATTAAGGGGAAACTTACCGGTGACCACGTTCGAATCGTTTCTGGCCTCTCCGCGGCCCAGCGTAAATGCGCGACCTTTGGCACCTCCTGTGCCACCATTTCCATTATTGTTGTTGTTATTGTTGTTGTTGTGGTTATTGTGGTTGTGGTTGTTCCCACCATTGTTGTTGTTGTTACGCAGTTGTGGCAGTCTCTTTTGAAGTGGGCAGTGCTACCACACTGATAGCATCCCCGGTTAACACCCTGTTGTTGGCCCTGGGGTTGATTTTGGTTTTGTCGGGACATGATTTCCCCGCGACAATCCTTTGCCGCATGTCCCACTTTGCCACATCGTTGGCAGCGATTCCCGGCACAAGGTCGTGATGATGAAGATTACAGCAATTGCACTGCGGCTTTCGACCTACATAGCCGCTTGAGTTCTGGTTGTTGTTGGCGGGCTGATTATTTTGACCCCGGTGGCTGTTGAAGTTATTGAATCGTTTCTGGTTCCCCTGTTGTTGCTGGGATGACGAAGACTGTCGAGCAGACGAGTCTTCAAACTTTCTTTTATTATCAGGGGCAACTTCAGTTGTACCCCGAGTTGGCAACTTCTTTTGTTCCACCGCCTTATCGGTGAGTTTGTGCGCCAACCTAATTGCTTGATGTTCAGTTGCAGGGTTGCTAGCGATTACCATACCCTGAATCTCCGGGACCAGACCCCCAAGGTAGAACTCGAGTCGTTTCTCAACAGTGTTGGCCAGATCGGGGCATAGAAATACCAAGTCGTGATGTTTCGCTGTGTATACTTCGATTTCAGATCCCACCATCTTGTGGTTCCATAATGTTTGCTCCAACTGTTGAACTCTGTCTCGCGGACAGTACTCTTCTTTGATTAGGGCCTTAAACTCGGCCCAGGCCATTGCATTTGCAGCAATAAGTCCACACGTTTGGACTTGTGCATTCCACCAAGTTAGTGCCCCATCTTCCAATGTTGAGGCTGCATACTTGACCTTGTTGGCCTCCAGACAGTTGCACATTTCAAACACTGATTCGGATTTTTTGATCCAGCGGACCAGTCCTATGGGTCCTTCTGCCCCCGTGAATTTGCTTGGCTTCGCGTCGAGGAACATCTTGTAGGGGTTAAGACCCCCTCCTGCTGCCGGTTGGTTCTGAACACCCGCTAGAGCTGCATTCACGTGCCCTTGGATCATTGCAGCTAATTCTTCGGGCGTCATGTTAAGGTTTCCGCGACGTCCAGTTGCCATTTAGATCTTCGTAAGACAACATAAACACACACCGATAAGTCTATATATCCAATATAGTTATCCTATTCCGTACTTAAATAATTCCTCAATTATGTCAACTCAAATAAATTAAATAGTCGAAAGAAATACTTGATTAAATAAAGTTTCAACGTCTTACAAAGTGCCAACCAAACATATCAGTTTACTATAAAGTCTCAAGTTTAAACACAAGGTAGAACTCGAGTCGTTTCTCAACAGTGTTGGCCAGATCGGGGCATAGAAATACCAAGTCGTGATGTTTCGCTGTGTATACTTCGATTTTAGATCCCACCATCTTGTGGTTCCATAATGTTTGCTCCAACTGTTGAACTCTGTCTCGCGGACAGTACTCTTCTTTGATTAGGGCCTTAAACTCGGCCCAGGCCATTGCATTTGCAGCAATAAGTCCACACGTTTGGACTTGTGCATTCCACCAAGTTAGTGCCCCATCTTCCAATGTTGAGGCTGCATACTTGACCTTGTTGGCCTCCAGACAGTTGCACATTTCAAACACTGATTCGGATTTTTTGATCCAGCGGACCAGTCCTATGGGTCCTTCTGCCCCCGTGAATTTGCTTGGCTTCGCGTCGAGGAACATCTTGTAGGGGTTAAGACCCCCTCCTGCTGCCGGTTGGTTCTGAACACCCGCTAGAGCTGCATTCACGTGCCCTTGGATCATTGCAGCTAATTCTTCGGGCGTCATGTTAAGGTTTCCGCGACGTCCAGTTGCCATTTAGATCTTCGTAAGACAACATAAACACACACCGATAAGTCTATATATCCAATATAGTTATCCTATTCCGTACTTAAATAATTCCTCAATTATGTCAACTCAAATAAATTAAATAGTCGAAAGAAATACTTGATTAAATAAAGTTTCAACGTCTTACAAAGTGCCAACCAAACATATCAGTTTACTATAAAGTCTCAAGTTTAAACACAAGGTAGAACTCGAGTCGTTTCTCAACAGTGTTGGCCAGATCGGGGCATAGAAATACCAAGTCGTGATGTTTCGCTGTGTATACTTCGATTTCAGATCCCACCATCTTGTGGTTCCATAATGTTTGCTCCAACTGTTGAACTCTGTCTCGCGGACAGTACTCTTCTTTGATTAGGGCCTTAAACTCGGCCCAGGCCATTGCATTTGCAGCAATAAGTCCACACGTTTGGACTTGTGCATTCCACCAAGTTAGTGCCCCATCTTCCAATGTTGAGGCTGCATACTTGACCTTGTTGGCCTCCAGACAGTTGCACATTTCAAACACTGATTCGGATTTTTTGATCCAGCGGACCAGTCCTATGGGTCCTTCTGCCCCCGTGAATTTGCTTGGCTTCGCGTCGAGGAACATCTTGTAGGGGTTAAGACCCCCTCCTGCTGCCGGTTGGTTCTGAACACCCGCTAGAGCTGCATTCACGTGCCCTTGGATCATTGCAGCTAATTCTTCGGGCGTCATGTTAAGGTTTCCGCGACGTCCAGTTGCCATTTAGATCTTCGTAAGACAACATAAACACACACCGATAAGTCTATATATCCAATATAGTTATCCTATTTCGTACTTAAATAATTCCTCAATTATGTCAACTCAAATAAATTAAATAGTCGAAAGAAATACTTGATTAAATAAAGTTTCAACGTCTTACAAAGTGCCAACCAAACATATCAGTTTACTATAAAGTCTCAAGTTTAAACACAAGTAGGAAAATAAATAGACTGAAAGAAAGTAAATAAAATAGGCGAGACGTGTCAGTCTTCTACGTCTCCATCTCCCAAATCGCTATCGTTGCCGTCATCCTCCACGGCGTTTTCAGCCTCTACAGCTGGGTCTTCCTCCGGATCCTCCTCTGGATCCTCCTCTGGATCCTCTTCTGGATCCTCTTCCGGATCCTCTTCCGGATCCTCCTCTGGATCCTCTTCCGGATCCTCCTCTACCAGCACTGGAGGGGCCGGTGCTGGTGCAGGTACTAGTACAGGTGCCTGATTCTGTTCTAGTTCTTGAATTCTCCAGCTAGACTCAAGAACGCTGTCTTCTAGCCAGTCAGCCCTTAGCTGCTCAGCACGAAGATCTCTGGCTAAAGTGTTACGAGCTATCTTACTCGTATGTTGCTCTTCCTCGAGCGATCCAGTCTTACCTGTCAATTGTCGTATCATCCATCCCTGTGCTAGGATGGTTTCATGCATTCTTTCTAATTGTTCTTGTTGTTTCCGTATCATATCTCTAAGTAGGTCATTCCCTACTTCTACCGAGTTAACCGGTTCGACCGGCACAGCGATGGTCGGGCGTGAGGACGACTCCTCTCCCAGAGCGAGTCTTTTCCTAGCAGCTGAGCGTGTCTCCACGCCATGAGGTGGTGAGGGATCGACTATGGGTGCCTTCCCCGGCGCCCTTGGTTGTCAAGATTTGTCGAATGATGATGATGACATTGCCTGATGGGTTGGTGTAGTTAGTTACGAGTTGCATTCGTTTCAATTATGCATTCATATTTCACATAACATAGTTGTGGTATAACACATAACAAGATATAACAGTTCAGTGCCAAACTAAGTCTAGTGTCGTGTAATCAGCTATAGTTTAGGTCTACCTTTAATGCAAACCTGGTTCTCTATAGCTAGAGGCTCTGATACCAATCTGTCACACCCTCAATTTCCACGTGCGGAGTTTTACCGCGAGGCATGTGAACAAACCAGAATCTGAGACACTAGTAACGTCGAACGACTCTATATGATTTGTTAATACGTTTTCCAAAATCATTTGTTTAACCATTCATAGTTAATTTTAGATTGTCTTAGTTTGATTTCAATGTTTAGCGGAAGCATTGGTTTTTAAAGTTGAGCGGAAGCATAAAGATAAAGTAAAGGAACGGGCGCCAACACAAACGCCAAAACTAAGGAAAACCCAAAACAATGTTTGTAAATGAGACTCGATAAAAAGATGTCTTGATCAATGCAAGTGAGTGCACCTAGAGCTCCTAGCGTCCTGAGAAACATGTAAAGAAACAAGTGTCAACATTAAAGAAGAGTGAGTTCACAGGTTTTCATAAATTCGTTTGTTCGGTTATAAGTTTGTTTCCCCCGTTATCCCTAACCCGGGATAACGATTTAGTTCCATTATTCCCAACCGGTATAATACTGATAGTTCCATTATTCCTTACCCGGAATAATAATGATGTTCCATTATTCCTAACCCGGAATAATAACGTTGTTGGTTCCATTATCCCTAACCCGGGATAATATTGTTGTTCCATTATTCCTAACCCGGAATAACGTTGTTGGTTCCATTATCCCTAACCCGGGATAATATTGTTGATTCGTAATTAAGTTCAATGTTAATATATATAGGTAGCTAGCCTAAAGTTATGTCACGTAAGTGTTCGCGATCGAAGCTGACTGTTGTGCCTCCGTGTTGCCAGGCCTATCACTGACCATGGCGAAGTTAGGCCAAATTATTCACCCGTTGACCATACCCGGTCGGCTAGCGCGACTAGCTCGGATGGGGCTTGTCGGGCCCAGTAGTACTACTTATAATTTCCCCGCTATCTAACCCAATACTAACGATCCGAGAGATTGTCGAGGACTTGTGTGATATAGCTGCTTAGTGACCATAACGTACATTAACATTAACTTAGTTACCGAATAGTTAAATGACGTTAATTTCGTATAACGTAAATAGATAGAGTTGTAGAGTGTATACATGTTTCTCCCCCTGTTGTTTAAAACCGGATAAAGTTAGGGGCCGTGAACTCACCTTTAGTTGCTCGGTTAGTGTAACACAGATGTAGCAAATGATGGGACCGCTAATTGCGTCCTAACAAGTCAATTGATTTAGAGTTAGTGTGCGATCACACTGATACAAGTCTTACACATACTAACACACAATGCGGTTCATACAATGACAATCCCTAAGACTCAAATCATGCATGCAAGTATCATCATGCCAATATAGTGATCAAAACAATTTATCATGAACATAATCAATTCATACAACACTTTGGTACATACATTCGCAAGTTATCAAGTTTCAGCTTATATACTCATAATTAGGCTGTTTTCAAGGATTTTTATAAAATAGTTCCAATATTCCAAAAATTCCAATTATTTTACAGAAGGTGTCAACTATAATGTAGAATTTTATATAAATTTTTCAAGTCCTAATACTTTACCAATTATTCATAAATATTAATATATTAGGCTGCAGTCAGATTCGTCACTTTCTGACTGCAGTCCACGGAAGAATTTATTTAAAAATCACCGTTCGTCCAATTAACAAAATTCCAGTGGGAGTTTCCCGGAAATTTCCATATCTAGTTGCTGTACAAATTTCATGATTCGACCCTATTAGATCCGACTCGATAAACAACTAACAATTTTTCAGAATTTTCACAGCTTCGGTTACTGAACTTAATTGGCCACTTAAAAATATCAAACGACTTCAGAAAAATATGAATCCAGCGCCATTAGAAGCGTTTTTCAAAACTCTACGTTTTAGACTTCAGAAAATCCGTTTTTCGATAAATAATAACCAAGTTACAGCCAGTTGAAGCTGGCTGTAAACACCATTCAGCATCCTGATTCATCACTTTATCACAATCTAACCCGCTTAAACCATTGATACATTGAACATAAGCGATCAAGAACAGAATTACCAATCATATATATCATATATATCACACCCATGCAAACCCTAATCATAACATATAGTTTTTATTACACAAAACGCAGCCTAATGTTTCTAGATTCCGCTAATCATCTTAACCGCAACTAGCATAAATAAATCGGCTAATAACATAACACTACATTCAAACATGATCAAGAGTTTATAAATCCAAATATGATCTTGCAAACAATGATAAATCCTAACCTTTAATAATAAGATCAATGAGCCGAGACTTGGATGGGAGCGATTCGGATTTGATGAAGGTCGCGACCGAGAAGGAGAATGGAGAGGGGCTGCCGCGATCAAAGGAAGTGCAAGAGGGCTGTTTGCGATCGAGAGGCTGAATGGAGAGCTGCCGTCGGCTGTTTAGCTTATTAGGGTTTGTGTGTTTTGTTTGTGAAGCAATGCACATGCATGTATGTGTATATATAGCGCAAGGGTAAGGAGAAAAGGGAAGGGTTTACGGTTTGGGGTGCTCGCGGCCGCAAGGGATTCGGGTGGGTTGGTTTGGGTCTAACACTTGGTCCTCAAGTTCCGATTAACTACTTGAGTCGCAAGGAAGTGAGGCCGGCTCGTGTCGCGGCTCGGTTCGATTCGTCTATATATTTACTATATATATTTTATAACTAAAAACAAATCACGAAATCGAACATCACATAATAATTCACCAACTTATAAACGTTTAATACACATAGCACGTAATTCATTTGACACGTTCACTAAATTATCGTAATTATTTCTAGCGTGCAATTTAAGTCTCCGAATCAATTTAACGTAGGAACGAATAACCGTGAAGTAGTGCGTTTAAGATATCTGAAAAACCGGGATGTCACACAATTACTTTTGTTGGACTACTTTTCGGACATCAAACATCAAAACCATACCCCTCTCGGCCTCTCCCAACCTTGTTCTCCTTTCCCATAAGCCACCACAACCCCATCACCGTTAACCGCCATATCGTCGGAAGCCGCCACAACCTCATCGTTGGCAGCCACCATCATCTCCCCTCTCATCTATCTCTCTCACTCTCATCTATTTCTCTCAATCCATCATTGTTGGCAAATCAGCGCTGAAAAAACCATCCCTCACCGAAAAATCGTCCTCGTCTTCGGTATGTAAGATTAAATATATTATGTTTATAATATTTAATCTTGTAGCCATTATAATCATTTATATTATATTAGATCAAAATATATTAAACCTATTATATATTAGTTGGTAATTGTTGATGGACCATATTACCCTTATTAACTAATTAGTTTCCTCCTGGGTGTATATATAGGAGATGACTATAGAGGTTAAGAGTTAGACAATTACAATAACATTATTAACATCAAATTCGCCACCCTCTATACCTCTCTCTCTATAACCGAATTTAACCCTAGTTCGATTATCACCATCATAATCTTACACCCTAAGGAGGAACCAGATCACACTGACAAAGATGTCTAACTCCATGGCTGCGTCTCTGACTAGATTCTCTGTTGGCATGTTTATCATCACAGGTATTTCATTCATGTTTTCCATTATGTTTAAACAGAACTGATCAACATGTGGTATTAGAGCATATGTTGATAATTCACTCTCTACTTTGTATCCATGAAATCTGGAATAAGAATCTGGAAAACAGAAATTTTGGAAAAAAAAAACCTAATAAAATTCGAAACATTGTTTCGAAAATACTGTTCCGAAATCACATAAATTTTGTGAGTTAAAACTCGGATTTTTTGTTTAATGGGTAAATAATCACTGTTCTGAAATTTTAATGGATAAATTACTGTTTCAAAATCATCAAAATCCTAGATTTCGGATTACTGTTTAAGAATTTAAGTTTATGTTTTTTAGGGTTCATCACATGTTCTTATGAAATTTGAAAATTTCCAATATTTTGGAATGAATTTGGATTGTTGGGTGTTTTTTCCTGTTTTGATCTATTTTATATAGTTAAAGTTATTCGAGAAATCTGTTATTATTATAAATACATATAATTTTTGGAATTAATGAGATAAATCTAATCAACACTAAAACAGGAAACAAATTATCCCATTCCCTTAATTTTTGAATTTCAAAACTTATCACATCTAACTGCCATCATTAGAGAATTCGAAACCTTAGAGAACAAGTTTTGGATGGATCCGAGATCCATTCGAGATGATATCTCGAACTAATTCGAGTCTCATCAGAGATCCATTCGAGATGCCAATCTCGAACTAATTTGAGTCTCATTAGAGGTCCATTCAAGATGAGACTCGAACTAATTCGAATCTCATCCGAGATGCCCATTTTTTACTAATTCGAGTTTCATCCGAAACTCATTCGAGCTGCCCATCTTTGACTAATTCGAGTCTCATCCGAGATCACCATCTCGGACTAATTCGAGTCTCATCCAAGATCACCATCTCGGACTAATTCGAGATTCATCCAAAAATCATTCGAGATGCCCATTTCAAACTAATTCGAGTCTCATCCGAAACTCATTCGAGATGCCCGTTTTGGACTAATTCGAGTCTCATCCGAAATCTATTCGAAATCCAAGATTTTATCTGAAATCTCATTACTACATTAGGCTATTATTGTGAACTAAATTCCATCTCGATCCGCGCTAACAGGTGGTTTGCTATTAAATAAATGGTTTTGTAAATACTTAATTAATCATAATTAGATAACCTTTTACAAAACCAAATAGCTTGACTTGAGTGAGCTTATGATGTATCACTTCTGCCCAAAGGTGATTTGATGCATCTATTTATTGTTCAAGTATAATAAGAGTTATGTTAATTATACATAATAAACGTGAATGTCTTATTTCTGGCCAAAGCTGATTTAATTCATTCATGTCTAGCGTACTTAACAAGTGCATTATTAAAATGATTGTCTCATTTCTTGCCAAAGCTGATTTGTCACAATTACTTTGCACACATACTTAGATGATTACACTTCTGGCCAAAGCTGATTTGTCTTTATTTAAGTACATTTTTTTAAATAAGTCTATTATTTTAATTTAGTAACAGACAATATCACAGCTTCATAACTAAAATGGTCATTACTCTCTGCCTTAGTGCAACTTACCCTTAGATCACATTAAGACTTCTTTCTTAGTATCATAATTCGCTCATATTATTTTCACTCTCAGCGTCCAATTGCGGGATTCCACCATTAACTGGTAATAACTTTGCTACATGGAAAGACTCTCTCATGCTTACTCTTGCTTTGCTGGATTTTGATTACCCTTTTAAGAGAGAATAAGCCTACAGACCTTACTCCTCAGAGTACTGCTGCTGAGCACTTGGCTCATGAAAACTGGACTAGGTGTAACCGCATGTCTCTCATGTTCATGAAGCAATCCATAAGCAATGCGATTCGAGGAGCCATTCCAGATTCTGAAGATGCTAAAAGCTACTTGGCTTCTATGGAGGAGCAGTTCAAGGGAACGTATAAAGCACACACTAGTACTCTAATAAGTATGCTGGGAGGAGCGGCATACGTGAACACATCATGATGATGAACGACATGGCCCATAAGCTAAAGGCATTAGACATGGAGATCAGTGATGGTTTTCTCATCCATTTCATTATTACTTCGCTTCCTTCGTCCTATGAAGCATTCAAGATCAATTACAACACTCAGAAGGATAAATGGATGATGAGTGAGCTGATCACCATGTGCATGCAGGAGGAAGAGCGTATGAAGATGGATTGGACTACTGATGCTGCACACCTTACTACCTCCAGCTCTAAGAAGAGGAAGAAGGATGTTTCTAAAGTCCAAAAGCCCAATCCTAATGCAAGTGCGCTTTCCAGCTCTAAGAACTCCTTAGGCAAACCCTACTGCAAGTTCTGTAAAACGACGGGATATAAGTAGAATGAATGCCCTGACTTTAAGGAGTGGCTGGCTAAGAAAGGTAATGATTTTTCCATGATACTTAGTCCTATAACATTAATGTTCCTGCTAATTCTTGGTGGTTTGATTATGGTGCTACGACTCATGTCACTAACTCTACTCAGGGATTCCTTACAATCCGGAGGCTGGGAAGAATCCAAAGAACACTTAAAGTGGGGGATGATAGAGAACTAGAAGTGAGGGCCATTGGAACTTTACAATTATTTATGAAAACTGGTTTATACATTAAAATTATGATACCTTATATGTTCCTGAGGTAACTCGGAACCTTGTATCCAGATCAAAGTTAGACATAGATGGTTTTGATATTACTCATGGTCATCACAAACTCTCTATTCTTTATGACTGTGGTTTATGGTACTAACATTCTGGATGGTGGTCTCTATAGATTAGAACTAGATGATGAATTTTCCAAATCTTTGTTGTCATATAATATTAATGAATCACTCACAAAGATGAAACTGAAACGAGACTTAGAGACTTCATCCATATTGTGGCATTAACGCTTAGGCCACATCTCATGAGAATGATTAAATCGACTCGTAAATGATGAAGTCTTACCTCCTCTCGATTCCACTGATTTTGGAACATCTGTCAAATGTCTTAAAGGTAAAATGACATTAGTGAATAAGAAATGTGCCACTAGGAGCTCTAATTTATTAGAACTCATTCATACTAACATTAGTGGTCCTTACCAAATTGCTGGCATAACAGGACATACTTCATTTATCACTTTCATTGATGATTATTCTCGTTACATGTACTTGTATCTCATTAAGGAAAAATCTGAATCTCTTTCAACTTTTAAAGATTATAAAGCTAAAGTTGAAAAACAACTAGATCATCAAATTAAAGTTGTGAGATCAGACAGAGGTGGTGAATATTATGAAAGACATACTGATGTAGGTCAAGCTCCTGGTCCATTTTATGAGTTTTGTAAGGGCCAGGGGATTGTAAACCAATACACCATGCCAGGTACACCTCAGCAGAATGGTGTCGCTGAATGAAGAAGTCGTACCCTTATGAACATGGTGCGCAGTATGTTAGCCAACACTAGTTTACCATTATTCCTTTGGACTGAAGCATTAAAAGCAGCTGTTCATATACTCAATAGAGTTCCTTCTAAGTCTGTCCCTAAACTCCTTATGAACTTTGGACAGGAAGAAAACCAAGTCTTACATATATGAAAGTATGGGGCTGCATTGCTGAAGCGAAACTTTACAATCCTTTTCTAAGGAAACTTGACCCTAAAACAGTTACCTGCTTCTTTATTTGATATCCTGATCACTCAAAAGGTTATCGTTTCTATTGTCCTTCCCATGTCACCGTATTGTTGAAACCATGTGTGCTGCATTCCTGGAGGATTTTAAGGTCAGTGGGAGTAGTACCAACCCTTACGAAGAATTGCAAGAAGTACAATATGCGGGGGGGGGAGACTCGTCACTTACCATTACTCCGTTTACTCCTCTTGTACCCAATGCAACAACTGCACCTGAAGCTACTGCACAAAATCCAAACTTACCTCCACACTCAGAACATTATACCTCATAACGAAGACACATCAAATGCTCAAAACCAAGACACCGCTAAACCCGATAATCAACTCAGGAGGTCATCCAGGCAAAGAAGGCCTACTAATTAGGATGATTATGTTACCTACCTGACTGAAATGGATGCCGGAAAGCTCAATGATCCTATCTCTTATAATGAAGCCATTAGTATTGATCAGTCTTCTGAATGGAATAAAGCAATGAATGATGAGCTTGAATCCATGAAGAAAAATGGCGTTTGGAATTTGGTAGAATTACCCAATGGTGTAAAACTCGTAGGATGTAAATGGGTAGTCAAAACAAAACTAGATCCGAATGGGAATGTTAAACGCTACAAAGCGAGATTGGTTGCAAAGGGCTACACTCAGAAAGAGGGAATTGATTATCAAGAGACGTTTTCACCTGTCTCTCGTAAAGATTCATTAAGGATCGCTATGGCCCTAGTAGCTCATTTCATTTTAGAGCTGCATTAGATGGACGTTAAAATCTCTTTCCTTAACGGAGACTTAGATGAAGATGTTTACATGAAACAACCCGAAGGATTTAAACCTGAAGGTCAGGAGCATCTAGTCTGTAAGTTGAAGAAATCCATTTGTGGGTTAAAACAAGCATCACATCAATGGTATCTTAAGTTTGATGATGTCATGAAGAAACAAGGTTTTATAAAGAATCAAGTGGATTAATGCACCTACCTCAAGATGAGTTGATACTTGTCCTTTACGTAGATGATATTCTATTGACAAGTAATAGTGTAGACATGTTGCATGAGTTGAAGCGGTTATTCTCGCATAACTTCGACATGAAGGATCTCGAAGATGCTTCTTATGTCATTGGCATCGAAATTCACCAAGACAGACACAAAGGGATCTTAAGATTGTCCCAAAAGGCTTACATAGATCGTGTCCTTACACGTTATAGTATGCAACAGTGCAAACCGTCAGTTGCTCCAGTAGTTAAGGGAGATGTTTTCGGTTCATTCCAATGTCCGACAATAGAGGTTGAAAAGGAGCAGATGATCCAGATACCTTAGGCGTCAGTAGTCGAGAGCCTGATGTATGCTCAAGTCTGTACTCGCCTAGATATCGCTTATATTGCTGGAATGCTAGGCCGTTATCAAACTAATCCTGGCTTAGATCACTGGAAGGCAGCTAAGAAAGTACTTAGATATCTGCAAGGGATGAAAGACTATAAACTGACTTATAGAAGAAGTGATCATTTAGAAGTAGTAGGATATTCTGATTCTGACTTTGCCAAGTGCAAAGATGACAAGAAATCCACTTCGGGCTATATCTTTATGTTAGCAGGCGGAACTATCTAATGGAAGAGTCATAAATAACAGTTAACTACAACTTCCACAATGATGGAAGAATACATTGTTGTTTATAACGCAACCTGTCATGGAATGTTGCTTAGGAATCAGATCACTGGACTCAAAATCGTTAATTCCATTTCTAGACCATTGAAACTTTACTGTGATAACTCAGTTGCCGTTAGTTTCTCGAACAGTAACAGTTCGACTGGAGCTAGTTTATATCTCGATAGAAAGTACTTGTTCGTACGTGAACGAGTTGAGGAAAATAATCTTTGTATTGAGTATATAAGTACTAAAAATATGCTTGCGGATCCGAGGACTAAAGGTCTCCCACCTAAAGTTTTCGAAGAAGATTTTTCGAATATGGGATTTACTAAAGACCTTATTTAATAGCATATTGTACTTACTTATGTTTTAACTAATGAAATTTCTTCAGTTTGATTTTGTATGTCTCTAACATATGTTCTGCCGATGTAATGACATATAGACAAATATAAATACAACTCAACACCAAAGGGCTTATTTGCATATTTTGATCATTACTGTTAGGTTTTAAGTTGAGGCAGTAGTATGACTAATGGGGGCCCTGAATCGAATGATGATTCAACGGTTGTATTTATCTGTTATGTTTCTTGGTTTAAAGCTAAAATGAGTGTTAACTCCTGATCAGGCTTATCTAATACTCATGATAAATGATTACTCGGCTAAGTGGGAGAATGTAAGATTAAATATATTATGTTTATAATATTTAATCTTGTAGCCATTATAATCATTTATGTTATATTAGATCAAAATATGTTAAACATATTATATATTAGTTGGTAATTGTTGATGAACCATATTACCCTTATTAAATAATTAGGTTTCCTTCTGGGTGTATATATAAGGAGATAACTAGAGAGGCTAAGAGTTAGACGATTACAATAACAATATTAACATCAAATTCGCCACCTTCTACACCTCTCTCTCCATAACCGAATTCAACCCTAGTTCGGTTATCACCATCATAATCTTATACCCTAAGGAGGAACCAGATCACACTAACAAAGATGTCGAACTCTATGGTTGCGTCTCTGACTGGATTCTCTGCTGGCTTGTCTTCCGTCACAGGTATTTCATTCATATTTTCCATTATGTTTAAACAGAACTGATCAACACGGTAAATATACCCACCAATGTTCAAAATCAATGTAGATGAACCCATCTGATCTACACCCGATTTCAGATCTGCAACTGCCAGTCCGACTAACCACCATCATTATCACCTCAAGAAATTGTGAAACAGAGATGAGGAACAGAGGAGCCTAAGTCCGCTGGATGGATTGGTGGTGGCGTGCATCAGTGGCGCAGACGTTGAGCTAAGAATCAAGTTTTGAGATGCTATTTTTCAAAATTATGTTATTAGATGTATTAAGTTCAAAATCATCCAACATTTTTTGATAGAAAGCTTGTACGCAATTATATGGATCATCTTTCCACCCATAATGTGGGCTACAACTTTCTACTCTGCTGATTATATAGTTGTATGTCATCATAATAATATGGATCGAACTGGAATGGAAGATAAATCCGAATTGCTGTTAACTAATCAAACAGGATTGAAGCAAAATACAAAACGAATTTAGGGAGATGGTGGTTGGTAATGGTGATGCGCAACGGTGGTGGTGGTTTAGGGAGACGATGGTGGTGGTGGTTTGGGGAGATGGTGGTGGGTGGCTCTTAACAAAAAAGGGTGGAGTGGGGAAGAAGGGGGTTGGATGGAGTGGGCCCCATTTATTTCTAATTGTTTTTTAACCTTAGGGGTAAAATAGGCAATTCACACACATACTTAACTTAAAAATTAACACAGGTTAGTGATAAGTACAACACGAGTGTAAAAATTACAACAATTGAGACCAACCCTATAATTATTGAAGCCTTGGGACCAAGTTTGCAACATTTGCAAACCATAGGAATCAACCAGACATTTAACAACAAGTTTTATATAAAGTCTTTCAAGACTTGAGATTCATACTACACCATACAAAACAACAATACCCTCAAACTCTCACCCTTCCCTCCTCTCTCCGCCATGACCACCCACCCATACTTCTTTATTTAATTTTAGTCTTGCAAAAAATTCCTAAGAGTTTGAAGTTTTAAGTTTAAGAGTCTCAAAGTGTTCAAGCATTCATTCTTTACGCCTTCTCCTAGTTTGCTTGTGGTTGGATACCATTCTAGCCATATCTTTGTGTTTTAAAGTTTTAATAAAGTGCATGTTAGTCACCTAAGTGTGGGATGCTTCTTAAAATTTTTAAAGAACAAATAAGCCACGAGATAAATAAACTTATTAGGTGGTGCGTATGAACTGGAGCGTGGGTTAATATATATATATATATATATATATATATATATATATATATATATATATATTTATATATTGTTTTGCTTCATAACAAGTTCATGTCTTTTAAGTCCATGCATTTGTTGGTGATAATCGGTGTAGAACATGTAATACTTGTGTTTTGGGCTAATATTCACATAAATATATATATATATATATATATAAGACGGGTTGGTATTTAAAATGTACATGTTGGTAGTATTTTGACGATGGTTTGTATAATAAACCTTATTATAGTTGATATGGCTAATCTATATAACAAAAATGGTGTTTTATAAAAATGAGAGCTTCAAGGCAAATGTGACGAAAAACCTTAAATATATATTTTGGCGAAAAATTGTCTTTCAAACGACTAAAATAATTTGTTAGAAAATTATTGACAAAGTGGCGAATCATAAACTTGTGAAGTTCATAAGTGTGTGTATATATATATGGTAAAATATATATGTGGTTGGTATAAACAATGAATTCTAAACCAAGTATATGAATTCGGGACTTGGGTGATATTTGTAAAATGATCAGTGTTGAAATGCATAAGAGTATAATTTTACTAAATATAATAACATAATTATATATATAGGGGCAGGATATGGAGAAAACGATTACAAGTGTGAAAACGGTGAGAATAATTTTGGTGTTGACATGTGACGTTGGTGCTAACTTACACTAAGGGTAATATTGTTAAAAAAATCCATGCATGTGTGACTCATATGCCAAAGACCATGCACATGCAAGTCACATGCATATTGCACCATCTTTTTTAAACGTTAGTAACGTTTTTATACATGATTTATTATCTTTCCAACGAGTATACTATTGCTATGCCTTTGGAATAAAAAATAACACGAACTGGGTTTCCAAATAAAAACGTCCTAAAAACACAGTTTAGAAAAACGCCATGAAAATACCTTTAAAAACACCTATTTTAGAAAAACACCTTCAAAACACAAATTTTACTGAAACATATGAAAAGTCGTATTCAAATCTCTAATCTTTTACCCTTTCCTTCCATCATACCCCTCTATTCTTCTTTGTCACTTCTTAGCTTTGATCAGAGTGAAACCACCTTCCCTGCCCTCAAAAAAACCTAATAGACGTCCCTACTTTAATTAGGCGTCTCGGTGTGGGGGCCGTCCTAGGCCCGGCTTTGGCCGACGACGCCCCCAACATAGCGCCGGGTGGGCCATCGGCGTCACCAATGTTCTCCTGCGGACAATGGGGACGGGGCGATAGTTTATTATATTTTAAATATATAGCCGTTGGAAACGGCTAGTTTCTTAAAAAATATTTTTAAATTAATAATTTTACCTATAAATACACCAATACCATCCCATTTTTTTACAAAATTTACTCACCTCCATCTCTCAAAATTATAAAATCATTCCCATCTCTTTATAATTCTCCAACCTTTTTTTTTTAAATATAGACATGTCACCTTCGTCGTGGTGTTCATCATCTTCGGACGACGCCGAAGCTTTTGTTGCGAACTTCGTTATGCAAGCAGCACAGATGATCATGGAGGAGGAGGAAGAGGAAGAAACGTCGTCACAACCGCAAACGAGGGCGGTCGCCTTAAATCGACAACGAGAAGGTATTTAAATCGTTTTTAATAATGTATTTAATTTTTTAGTGTGTCTTTATTTTGATGTGCTTTCCTAATTTATATAACTCGTTGACAATCAGCTGGGCATGATAGTTTAGTAGCTGATTACTTTGCCGACGAACCCGTGTACACGGACGCGATGTTTAGACGTCGGTTTCAAATGAGTCGTCGACTTTTCCTACGTATAGCAGACGACTTGACGCAGTCTGATCCATATTTCACGCTTCGATACGACGCCATAGTAGGGGATTCACCACTTTATAGAAATGTACCGCGGCCATTCGCCTGCTCGCATACGCGACTGCACCCGTTTCGTTAGACGAGTATTTAAGGATGTCCGAAAGAACTTCACGTGCATGTCTACACAAGTTTTGCAAATGGATCGTGACGTTATATAGCAAAAAATATCTGCGGAAACCAAACGCAAACGACGTCCAAAAATTATATCGAGCGCACGAAGAAAGACATGGTTTTCCAGGAATGCTGGAAAGCATTGATTGCATGCACTGGCCCTGGTAGAACTGCCCTACTGCCTGGCAAGGTCAATATACTCGGGGCGATCACGGTCATCCAACTATAGTACTAGAGGCTGTTGCGTCACAGGATCTTTGGATTTGACATGCCTTTTTTGGTCTGCCTGGTTCACTTAATGACCTTAACATCATCTACCAATCACAGATATTTGACGATGTAATCCAAGGAACAGGTCCAGACACAAGTTTTACAATTTCAGGGGTGGAATACAGGTGCGGTTACTACCTTGCAGATGGAATATACCCGACGTACTCTACAATCGTTAAAACTATTTCGTACCCTACAGACGATAAAAGAAAGAAAGTTGACAAGTTTCAAGAGGGGGCGAGAAAAGATATTGAACGGTGTTTTGGAGTTCTACAAAAAAATGGCATATCATTGAATATCCGGCACGTTCTTTTACACCACAGAGGTTGCGATACATTATGTATGCTTGTATCTTGCTGCATAACATGATCATCAAAGACGAGGGTAGAGCGATCTGTGACTACGACGAAAATGAGTCTAGCGGAATTCTGTTCCAGTGAGTGAAGAACAACAAGATTTAAACAGATTCTCTCTACGTAACGAGTACATACATCACAACCTACAAGGGGACTTGGCGGACTACATTTGGAACAACACACAGAACGAACCCACCGACGACATATTGGATGAAGACTAGCAGTTTTTTTTAATATTATGTTAATTTATTTTTATGTAATGTTTGAATTAATATTTAATTTTAGTTTTTATAAATATTTCGTCAAAATTAAAAAGAAAATAAAAAACTAGATGGGGTCGGACGGTTACCAATTTCCAAACTTCCATCTCTTAAGGGGCATCATCTATGGTCTTTGGCGCGTTTGCTGAAGTAACGGATCATCCTAAAGAGATGCCCATCACCCACACCGAGTAGCGTTATCTCGCTGTTCAATTAGGAATTCCAAAGATCTTCCATGAGGCCGTCTACCCCTCACATCGCCGCTCCCCTTTAATGCTATTGAATGATACTATTCAGCTAAAGCCTTCAGTTTCTCTTCCCCCATCTCTTTCTCTTTCTAAAACCCTTTCATTTTCTGCCTAGATGGACGATGAAAGAGCGAACTTGAGGTGACTCATGATCATGAGCTTAGTAATGGAAACGACATTGAAGATCTTATCACAACTCTTAATCGCCACATAAAAAGAGATCAGTGTACGAACAGGCTATCGAATTTGCAGATCAAGGTATACACCTCATTCTAATTCGATAATTATTCAATTTGTGGATCGTGTTAGTAAATATCTTTTTTCGGCAGTTTCATCGGATTGGGTTAAATATTGGGTTTTTACGAATCTAAAAGTGAATCTGTATAGTCTTCTACACATCAAGTCTCCCTTCATTTGATTAGGAGACATTTCTACAGAATCTTGTAAGTTCCTTTGTTCAACTTTATTTGTTGATATGATTCCTATCCAGAGAAGTTTTTATTTGGTTTGATCAATGTGATGGTTAATGACTGAATGTAATGTGACTAAGTACTTCTGATTGTCGTATTACACATTTGATTTTTTAAATATATGTATAATTGTTATAGGAATTTTGTCTGTAGTTCACATTTTGTTATCATTTAGTATTTACCTACCAAGTTCTTTTGCAATGGGTATACTAATTGGTTTTATTGTTTAAATATAAGTAGATGCTGAAATTGACAAGAACCATAAGATTGTTGTCTAGCCTATGAAGTATATGGGCATTTAGCCATTGGAGCAAACCCGTTTGTGCAAATGGGTGTTTTTAGATCCATGATGCCTATTTTTTAAACTTGGGTCTTTGTAAAAAAGATGGATAGTGTCTTGTTGGCGGCTCGGGTGGTTTGTCATTACTGACTCTAATGCCATTTTCAAAAAATGCAAAAGTACCTGAACTAGGAAATTAACTTTTACCATATAAATGCACGTTCTTGGAAAGCTATACCAAAACATGAGTTACAATTGTTTAAATAACGAGACATTTACAAAGGAATAGGATTTGTTCAAAGTTGAATTATCGCATGCTCACTGTTATATTTGAGATTATTACAGTTTCATGATCTGCTTGTAACCGTCTTTTCAGACCATTGAGCTCCTTATGTGTTTAAATATTTATTGAGGTCGAGCAACATTTGTACAGGTAGGTGCTTTTATAGTTTCTTTATATTATATACATTTCTTCATCGTTTTAAAAGGTGTGTCTAAGGCGCAAGGAGCGAGGACAAGCTGGAAGACGCTCTTAGGGGTTTGAGGCGGAACCTTCTAGAATTACTTTCTTGGAGAATATAGTTTTTGCAATCGTATGTAACACAAAAATTACTTTATTTGGGAAAAAAAGGGGAAAAGTATTTGTGGGCTGCGCACCATACCTGACCCAATCTAACCACATGTGTGTTTGATCCGAGAGAATTTTTGATTTACCTGTTACCCGGCCCACTTGACCCGCTCATTTGGTCATTTTTATGTAGTATATTAATATTGTCTTATTAAACTATGTGTTGAAGCATTACTTACGTAATTTGCTCATAACTATAGGACTTACTAAGAACTCAAAATTCCCTTGATTGGTACAAAGGCCAAAAGGGTGTCGGTGTCTTTATGAATGTCCTCAATCTGCTTTGCATGTTTCCTTGTGAGATGTATCATGGTGAGGCCTTTTTTGTCATTTTAGATTTTATACGCGGGATTCCAGTTATTCATCTGTTATGATCATAAGGTCAGCAACAATAAGCCACAGAATTAAAATTAAAATCTTTTGTTTTAGATGTGCTTCATTGCATTCAACAAAACTGCCAGCCTAGACACACCGGAACATCCTGTACTAAACTATATATACTACTTGGTAAGATTCTTTGACTCATTTGGTCTTAAAATGCCAATCGGTTACATTATTACATAAAACAAATATTAAAAACATGGTTGTAAAATTGAACGGTACGACTCAACCCATCTGGACCTGTTCAGCCAATTTGGGTTTGCCCTGAAAATGACCTGACCCATGAATTGTTGCTCTATATTTGGCACAAGCTTTGGATTACTGCAGCAGTAAAAGGGGCTCTGTAGCACGACCTTAATGCTTATAGAGTTTTGTTTGATCAGGTAACTATGCAGCTGTAGGTGGCAAGATTTATGGTTCGGTCAGGCATTTGGTAGTATGCCAAGCAAGGTTCGGGTTGGATGGGTCGAGGGTCGAGTGGGGATTTTTTGTCTTCTTTTTATTTTTATTTATGCAAGTAATTATTATGCTAACTTTGATTAGAGAACCAACATTATTGGAAATAATAACAGAAAAATTTATAATAACGCAAATATTAATTCGATGGTCATTTATATTATTTTTATCTTGTAGGATTTGCTATTGGGTCAGCTGACTGGTATCATTAGCACTATTTTGAGCTTTTGTGAGTCGTGTAAGCATCAAAACAGTTGATGTTTTAACAAAAAAAGTCTTTATAGGTCTAATCATTGATGCCATGCTTCCATATTGGTTTTTACCATGACCATGAAGAGCTCCGTGGGTAGTGCCACCTTGAAAATGGTGCTGGAAGTTAGGTGGCAGTTTAACACCATCCACGGTCTCATGGAAGGCCTTGCAAAGCCTGATTACGCCTACATGTGAAAATCTCAACTAATACATCTATTGAGGGATGGTTCCACCTTGAGCCCTTGTGATGCTGACTTTCGTTGATTGTTGGATATTTTTTGGAGTCGAGACCCTTTCGGGTGTCATAGGCCAACTGTTTTAGACTGTATATTTAATACGCCCTCTCCATCTATTCTAAGACGCGTCATTCACCCTAGCTGTGTCGGGATGATGGTAACGGTAATAGAGAGAACGGTGATGACGGAGAGATGGTCAGCTGGCGGGGCCATCAGTGACAATAAGAACATCTGCGAGTTTTTACTGTGACCACACCAGGCATTTTCTGGTCTATCGGCGGTATTGTTTCCTATTTTGATTGCAGTTGATCTTTGACCCCTAAAATAAGGGAAGATACATATTTTTTTATTGGATTATGAATCTAATTGAAATAGTATGTTTAAATGATTTACATTTGTGTGTTTTAAGAAATTGCCAAGACTTTCTTTGCATGTTTGTGACGTTATAAGTTCTATGGGAATAAAATGTTAGAAACCCGAATGGTTGTGGTTCGTAATAGACATCATAATTGAATTTGATATTAGTCGGATCACCTGTCGCGACGATAGGCATTCCCATTGTATATATAAAATATAAAAATAGTCGAATTGGGTTTAAACCTTTCAAAAATATTCCAAATCAGAATTTTGGTTAAATAACTATATCCAATGAGGCTTCGCATTGGAAGGGTATAAACTATATTCTACCCGGTCAACGCTTATCTAGCAAACTGAACAGATTCTAAGTAGTGGTCAAGTAATATAACTTAAAAATGACTCGTGAACATTCTAATCTAACATATAAATCTGTTTCATTATGGACTATAGATCCTTTCAGATAATCGTGTCTAAGATAAACAATTTGAAATATGGCTATGCTTCAAAGAACTTATACAAAATATTTGCGAAGCAAGGTAAATACTTTTAGCCTAGTTTTATTTGAAAACTTGGGATACGACATTAGCCGCTTGGAGCGGGTATTATATAAATGGGAAATGCTTTCATAAATACAAAATCCGGTTTAATCCGTAATGCTTGAATAACATTAAACACTGGGGGTAATGCTACCATGTCCGGGCTCCTGACTCATCAACTAGGAATGACCATATAAAATACGTGCATGGTTGTTTTAAAGGTGGTGTGTACGATCATCACATACCGACATAGATTTTTGGTACCCAGCTATATTGACAAGCATGTAAAACTTGTGACAAGAAATCTATCCCAAAAGAATACTAAATGATTAACCTACGCGTTATCATAATATGTATCAAATGATTTATGTAATTAATTTCTAAACGAGTCGGTTAATTGTATTTACCAGCGAAAGCTGACGTATTTTCAAAACATTAAACCACAGGTAACGAGCCCTGAATATAGGGTGGAATGGCTTGGTCAAAGAAAAAACTTAGGAATTTGCGAATCCTCTGCTTAAAGGCCTATGATGTCCTTAAGCTCACTTTTATATCAAATACTACTTGTGAGACATTGTATCAAACGCTTATAAATTTTATTCAATAAATTTGAACTTTTACATTATTACTTTTCCGTCTTATCTTCCGCTGTATAATTGTGAAACTGTTATCAGTCATCACATATATGCCCACCGACCGGTCTCACCAGAAATCGGGGTGTGACAGGTTGGTATCAGAGCCACAATTTGAGGGATTTAGACACTAGTCTGTTGTGTCTAAACTCAAATATCGCAAACGCAGATTCCTTAAGAAAATTCCAAGTCTAGGGTTAAGCTAAGACCACTCCTATCTATAAATGTTATTGATTTTATAATTGTTAGGAAAATGCCTCCAAGACGACGCACGCAAGGTAAAGGACCGATCATGGGTATAGTACCACGACGACCCCAACAATCCCGTTCACATCATTCCAGTGAGTCGTTCTATGCTTCTAACTACATAAACTCACCTCACCTAAGTCAAATACCCCAAGACGATGACTCTGACCAGAAATGCCCAACTCTGGAATAGAGCGTCACTCCCATTGAATTGTCCAGTGACAATATCTTTTACCACAGTTCCCCATATCATGGTCCAGATGAATGGAACATGTATTTTGATCATTTTACCTTTTATAATACTCTTGAACATCAATCATTAGAACATCTCTACATACCTTCCCAAGAACCTCCCCAAACTCCACCACCTCCACCAAATGACGCCCCCTTATTGCCTCACCGACTGGTAGAACAACAGGTACAACCAAACAACCAAGAAGGAACCGCACCAAACGAAGGATGTCAGTGCGACCTGGAATTTCTTCAAGCTCACGTCATCCTCTTTCTCCTAGTCGTTACACACCGATGCAAGAGGATCCCCAGGTGGGAGGACCCTCCAATCCGGCCGAAGAGCCTGCACCACCAGGTTATGATAACCCCATACCAACATACCCAAACCCATCTAGGTATGATAACCACTACACTTCGGAAGCAATGGATTATACCAACACTTCCTAATATCCGCCACCATTTCCACCCACATACCCTGGTTATCCTAACTACGGGTATCCAACCCCTACACCTTGGTATCCAAACCCTAACCTTGGGTACTCGAACCCTAGCTACTCATATCTAGTTGTTCCGTAACCACAACCACCAACTCCTGACGTGATTACTCTGGGGGTGGAAATGATGGAACAAAATACAGAGACAGGTGGAACAAAGTGAAAGAAGAACCGGTAAGATGGTTCATAGACTTACAAGGTTGGTGAAAGGGAAAAGAGTTGAGTGAAGACTCTTTGTTTCTTTTATTATAATTGGTATATTTTAAATTCCAAAAGTCCAATGATGAACAATGCTAGTACTTTAAAATTCCAAAAGTCATTCCTTATTGGACATTGCATTGTAATTCTTTAATTAATGAAATTTCAAATTTCCTTTTTCTATTATTTTAAATTGATCTTTTATAAACCAAAAATCTCCTTGATGGTTTGTAGCTCAAGAAACAAAATGGCAAGTTAACATCACGACAATAATAACGGTAGTGATGGCAATGCAGTTCACACTAACCGATAGGGTGGAGGAGATAACTTCAGGACCTGATAGCCGAAGAAGTCGGCAAAGCTAATGGCCAAGTATAATGAGCCAGCACTATCAAGGCAAGAATCTATTTCTATTCCCCAATCATCAACTCATAGAAATCAAACTCAGAGTTCTCATTTCTCCTCATCTAAAAAGGAGAAGAGTGAACCCAAACGTGTTGCGAGAAAGGAACACCAGATGCTCCTATAAATGCTTCGTTTCATGCAAACCCCCTGACTTCACGGGAGAAAAGGAGCAATTGACGCCCTTAAATGGCTGATGAGATGGAAACTGTTATAGACATCAACGACTGTGCTGAGAAGGACATTACCAAGTACGTGTCCTAGTCTTTCAAAGAAGATGCATTAACATGGTGGAAGGCCATGATCCAAGCATCGGGAAAAGTCCATCTGTTTAATATGGGACGGGAAAAGTTCATGGAACTCATTCGCGAGACTTATTTCCAACCTCATGACGTGGAAAAGATTGAGCTAGAATTTTTGAAGCTAACCATGAAGAACTTAGACTGTAAGGAATATCTGTCTAAGTACAGTTCTCTATCTAGATTGGTACCATACCCTATAACCCCTAAGTCTAAACATGTCGTGAGATACATTGGGGGCTTAATGTCACACCCCGGATTTCCAACCCGAAATCCATACACCGGTGGGCCCGGGTGGGGAGTATCGTGACATCAGTTGATAACATCATTGTCAATTAAACACAGCACAACGGAAGTCTTGGAGTAAAATTACTATTACAAACTGAATGTTCAAAATACAAAATAATACAGGCTCGTAATAGAAGATCCACAGACGGATCATAAATTATACAAGGAAATAATAAAAAACAGACTTTGGGCAGATTTAGGATTTGCAAGATCCTTTATCACTACCGAGCACTTCCGGCCTATTTTCGTATTGTACCTGCAGATTAGTCTTTTGAAACTACGTCAGCTTTCGCTGGTAAATACACCCAACTGACTCATTTTGAAAACATTTCAAAAATGTTATAGGTGCGTATCAACACAAAATCTTTTTATAACTTGGGTTAATTGACCGTCCAACCTTGTTAACAGATTTACATGTTTGTCATACATACGAGGCTCGACACGAAAACCGAGACACAATTAACGTACATACCACTTTGGACCATGAAGGAGTCAGTTCCTCCCAACCTTGTGGGAATGCATAATTGAGCGTCTATTGGGTGTATGCCTACACTCGCGCTAAGGTCGTGGCCATTTCGATTGTAATGAGCCGAGGATATCCAGGACACGGTAGTTAACCCCCAATGTTTAAATTATCAAACAAAACTGATTAAAACAGAATATGCGGATTTCTATTCTGAACCAGAGTTTGATTAATCCCATTTCCGACTAAGCGGTAATAATTTACCGTAACCCAAGCCCGTATAGGGGAAATAAGTCGAGAGTATTTACCTAGGCTAGTCTTCTTTAATTTTAATAACTCAGCCGTACACAAAAAGGACTAAGTGCAAATAGCATTTACCGGCAAATCTCTAGTCTGGATTATGACATAAAATAACCAATTAAATACTAACGGTCTTATTTAAGTCATAGACTTAGACCGACTAGCGTACTTGATCAAAATATATGACGTTAGATTAAACGATGATTGGATAGAATGCAGTTTAATCCCAACAAGTACCTTGACTTGTTTAATATGGGTAAACTATTAACATTCTGGATTTTGAGACTTAAATGACAAGGTTAAAACCGTTTCGGTTAATTTTCGTAAAATAGTTACATATACGTAACCGTGTGCATATTAGCGATATCGGGTAATCGGATAAGTCATGGACAAGTTCTATATGCCATTATACTTTAAATAAGTTAAGATATCAGTAGGATATCAACTTGTATGCCCGTTAAGGTTTTAAAACGAAATTATGCCTCATAAGGTCATTTTGGTAATTTTATACCGTAATAAAGGAATTTGAATATAATTTTAATGTTATAGTCATAAGTATTCTGGAAAAATACTTTATGTATGATATAATATCAGTAGGATGTAAATTATACGTGTAAATTATATCTTATGACCAAACTATGCACCGAAGGGGCATTTTGGTCATTTTACACATAGTTTATAATTTATTTGGGATTCTGAATTTATAACATGTACCTACTGTAAATATGTTTAAAATAAGTTTTAAAATCAGTAGGTAACAAGTCTTGGTCAATAATATGGTTTAAAACCATACTATGCGCCGAAACGACGCTTATATCGTAAAATGACGTTTTTAAGTGATGTTTACAAAAACTGACATTAAGGTCAGATTAAAATGTTTAAAACATGTTATCTAATATAACATATCAGTGGGTAAATGATTTACCTTGGAAATATTTGATTAAAACCATTTTATAAGCCACAGGGGCTAAAACCGTCATTTATCGACATAGTTTAAGGACTTGCTTAAAAACTCAGTTTATATCTTGGTTAATCATCCCAAATAATCCTGCTTATAATATTACATCAGTAGAAACTCATTTCAAGTTAATTACCATTTAAAACCTTGTTTTATGTAAAAGGGCATTTTGGTCAAAGATGGCATAATTATGGAACTTGTACATAAACTTGATTCTGATTATGATCATGTAATATAACCTCAGAGGGTTATGCTACATTATACTATGATCATAATGCAACTTTAGATCAATAGCTAACTAATCTAAATCGGGTCGTATCGAAAGTTAAAGAAGAAGTCAAACTTTGCGACTTTCGGTTGCGTACCGACCCTAGAACTGAAATTGACGAGCCGAACATGTAATTATTAACAACTTGTTTAACTGTCAAAACAGGTTTTATAACATATATAAGATCTCATGATTTTTCCGAAAAATGGCCTTTTTGACTTTTTAATAACTTTACTTTGACCCGTCAATTGGTCTAGCAAACGTGATCTTCAGGAGGTGCCCTTTATAGGGATTAACACCTACCTTATTACGACCACTTATCCATGTTCATTTTGAACAATGGCTGGACCATAATGGTCTTAACCGAAAAATCATTTTCTGAAAAACGCTTGACTTTTGGCTATAAAAGCCTATAAACGAAAATGCAAGAGCAAGAAACACTTACAAGAGGTTCCTAGAATGCAAGAGAACTAAGTTGGATGCTCCTTTCAGATAGGAGCTTCCGGAGGAGGGAGAAGGGTGAATTAATGAGAAAGGTGCAAGTTGAAATGGTGAACTTAAGCACCTATTTATAGTTGGAGAACTCAAAGAGGTGAAGTTAGGTGTTTGGGGGTGTAAGAAGAAGCTTACAAGTGTCCCAAAACGTGGCATAGCAGTTTAGGGAAGCCATGGTTTCGTTTCAATGGTTTTGGAGCTTTGCTTTGTCTCCAAACAAATTTTCTGCGTCAGACCTGTTCTCGCGGGGCGCGAGAGGCCCAGGCCAGGTCTCTCGCGGCCCACGACCGCCCATGGCCAGATTCAAAATTTGACACCTTTAACCCCTTAACTTTAAAAAGCTTATAAAAGCCTTCTAAAACACCTTTTTGGCACTTTTAGCCCTCCGTAGGCAATACTTGGCATATCCGGGATTATGCCCGGACATTGTCGAGCTTTCGGTTCGTTAAAAGGTCACTCAGAGGTAAGAATTAACATGTTGACACTTTTAATCCCTCTGTTATCCAACTTTCACATATTTACAAAATTGAACCCTCTTGTCCAACAAATGGCATGTATGAGAGTTAGGACTTCACAAAGGATCACTCAGAGGCTTATTATAAGCATGTTGATTTCGATGTCACTTAGAGGCTGTTATTTATGCATGTTGACATCGAACCGTCACTCAGAGGCTCAGATTGAGCATGTTGACGCCCTTAGTCCTTATTGGTCTTTAACATACTTTATTTAAAATACAACACGTGTCACTATATTATTGGACATGATTTTACAGGGTGTTACACTTAACACCCGAAATTAAGGGTATGGTGAAATCTTCACACCCGAGTACTTTCAGATCCGTTGTGGATCTATCACTCTCCCTAACCGAAGATGAAATTATGTTGAGAGCAACAAAGATAGAATTATATAACAAGACAGGATTATATAACAAAAGGAAGCAAGAAAGCAATCCTCCCTAAGATTCTAAAAAGGGTAGATTTGATTTTAAGAAAAATCAACCAGGGACTAGTGGTCCTAAACCTGAATGTAAAACTTGTGAGAAGAAGCACTTTGGAAAGTGCAGGTTTGAGCCACAGAAGAACTGTGGTATTTGCAAAGGAACTTGTCATAAGATACATGAGTGTCGAGACATAAAAAACGTAGTCTGTTACGAATGTGGTGAGAAAGGCCACACTAGGACTAGTTGTCCTAAGAATACAGGCGACAGAAAGGCCAAGGCTAGTGACGCTGCGAAAGACAATGTTAGAGCCTTTCAGTTAATCGCAAAAGAGGCAGTCAATGATACCAACGTCATAACAGGTACATTTGTCATCAATGGTATTTTTGCACAAATCTTATTCAATTCAGGAGTTGATATAAGTTTTGTAGACCATAAGTTTTGTGAATTGTTGAACCTGCCCTTAAAAGACCTAGGATTAACATATGAGGTCGAAATGGCCGATGGAAGCATAGAAATAACTTCCAAAATTCTAGAGGGTTGTGTTATAACCATTTATAACCAATCTATTCCCATAAATCTCCTACCTATAACTCTTGTGTGATTCGATATAGTTTTAGGCATGGACTGGTTATCCCATAACCAGGCCCGAATTGGCTTTGATAAGAAACTTATCGAAATTAATTCCCCTCCGGTGATTCACTCACCATATGTGGAGATCATTATTATGGATTGCTTGAGAAAGCATCTCTTCTTAAGGCATCCAGATGTCTTAGAAGAGGATGTGTCATTTATATGGCACAAGTAACCATTGACAACCCAAAGCCAAAGATTGAAGATATCTCTATCACCTCTGAGTATCTAGAAGTATTCCCTAAAGACTTGCCCGGTGTACCTCCAAACAGGCAAGTGGAGTTTAGGATAGACATACTTCCTGGATCGGCTCCTATAGCCAAAGCTCTATATCAGTTAGCACCAACATAAATGAAGGAACTAAAGACTCAGCTTGAAGAACTTTTGGAGAAAGGTTTTATTCAACCTAGCATTTCCCCATGGGGAGCTCCTATTCTATTCGTGAAAAAGAAAGACGATTCAATGCGGATGTGCATTGACTATCGTGAACTGAACAAGATTACAATCAAGAATTGTTATCCCTTTCCAATAATTGATGACCTATTCAATCAATTTCAAGAAGCAAGTTTCTTTTCCAAGATTAAGTTAAGGTCAGGATATCACCAGTTAAAGGTGAAAAGTGAATATGTCCTCAAGACTGCTTTTAGAATAAGATATGGTCACTATGAGTTTCTAGTGATGTCTTTGGACTCACCAATGCACCTGCAGCATTCATGGATCTCATGAACAGAGTCTGCAAACCATATTTGGATAAGTTTGTCATTGTCTCTTAGACGACATACTTATCTATTCACGTGGTAAAAAAGATCATGAGAAACATTTGAGACGTATGCTAGAATTACTAAAGCAAGAAAAGCTTTATGCAAAGTTCTCCAAGTGTGAGTTCTGGCTCAAAGAAATCTAATTTTTGGGACATATGATTAGCGAGTCTGGTATCCAAGTGGATCTTGCTAAGATAGAGCCTCTCATGAACTGGGAAGCACCCAAAACACCTTCTGAGATTCGCGGTTTCTTAGAATTAGCAGGCTATTATCATACATTTATCGAGAACTTTTCAAGAATAGCTACACACTTGATTGCACTAACTCGAAAGTATGTGAAGTTTGATTGGGGTCCCAAACAGAAAGAATCCTTTGACATTCTGACACAAAAGTTAAGTAATGCTCCTGTCTTGTCATTGTTAGAAGGAATTGAAGATTTCGTTATGTATTGTGATGCTTCACACATAGGATTAGGTTGCATGCTAATGCATAAAGGTAAAATAATTACCTACGCATCACGACAACTTAAAGTACATGAAAAGAACCACACCAATCACGATTAGGATTTAGATGCGGTAGTATTTGTTTTGAAATTAAGGAGGCATTATTTGTATGGTACAACGTGTATAATATACACTGATCATTAAAGCCTTCAATATATTTAATCAGAATGATTTAAATATGCGCCAACGCTGTTGGATGGAAATATTAAATGATTACGAATGTGAGAGTCGTTATCATCCTTGCAAGGCAAATGTTGCTGATGCCTTGAGCCGGAAAGAAAGGATAAAGCCAATTAGAGTACATTCTAAAAGAATTGAGCTACAAACCAGCTTGTGTGAAAAGCTGTTAGATGTTCAAAAGTAGGCTTTGCTAGAGGCAAATGCTCCAAAAGAAGAACTAGGTGGAACTGCCGAACAGTTAACACCTGGTAATGATGGGATTTTAAGGCTTAACAATAGAATTTGGGTTACTGTTTTTGGAGGACTCAGAGAATTGATTATGGTGGAATCACATAACTCAAGGTATTTTGTACATTCGAGTGGAGACAAGATGTACCAAAATCTCAAGAGAAACTATTGGTGGATAGGCATGAAAAAGTCTATAGCCACCTTTGTAGCTAAATGTCTAACGTGTTCGCAAGTGAAAGCTAAACACTAGAAACCATCAAGTTTGCTTCAGCAACTATAAATACCCATTTGTAAATGGAGAATGGTAACAATGGATTTGATTACAAAGTTACCAAGAACAAGTCGTGGCAACAATTCCATTTGGGTTATAGTCGACATGTGACTCCCAGCGAAAACGCTTAATTACACTAGCTGATTCAGTGACTACGTGCTAAATTCGGGATGAAATTTCTTTCAACTTGGGGATAATGTGACAACCCGAACTTTCCCTTCATGTTCCCCCTTATGTTGTAATTATGTGACATTAATAAATACGATATATTAATATTTGTTTGGTCCTTATGAGAATGGGTTGTTATAAATTGATTTGATAAATGTTAAATGAATATATTAACATGTATGATAAATATAATTGAATTGTTTATACATATGTATATTATGAAAAATATGAAGTGATATGCTACAATAATATGTCTAGCCGCACACTACATATATATGAATGTTATGTATATATGGATTTATATTAAAGTAAACTGTGGCCGCACACCACCACCTAGCCGCATACCCCCACTCCCATGTAAACCATACACTCTTCCTTGACCGCATACCTATTAATTTAGGCCCAATCCCAACCCACAACTAAGCCTAATAGAACCACATACTCCTTTAAATTGTGTCGCACATGTGTGTGTGCAAAATCTTGTGATGTGTATAAAAACACATGTTTGCTAAACCCTAAGAACCTTTCCAATCATTGTGACGACAGCAACTGCCATTCTCAGCAAACATTCCTTCTTTCGCATCAACCAACATTCCCTTTTCTACCTTCCTTTCTTGGAAGAAATAAGGCATCATCAGCAGCTTTCCATCTTTAAAGCTTCTCTCTTTTTGAAGACCTTTCCCATATTCTCGCACCCTCCTTTATTTCACCATTCTCTAGGTAAGTGCAGTCCTAAGTGTTTTATATTTTGTTTTTATTCCTCATCTATTTGGCACCAAATGGTTTAGAGTAATTGTTCATGTTAATGAAAGGTTAGACCTTAATCAAATGCTATAACATCTTTGATTCATGAATAATGATTAGAGGATCTAGAGTTTTGATTTAATGTGGTATTGACTAAGGTGTTGATGATTTTAATAATCTCGTTTATGATGCATGAATGATTTTAGAATGAACTAGGGTTTTTGTGTATTTGCAAGATATCAATGAATCCGTATGATGTAATGTCTTCGACGATGATGTATGATAGGATGCCACAGATTTATTTGATAGTATCGATGGTTTTGAATCTGGATCTGTTTGATGATTGCTAGATGATTATTAATAATGGCTCCTTGTGGTGAAAAAGTTATAGATATGTTGTGTAGGAATCATGAAGATAATGATATGTGTTGTATAAATCTGATTATCTATGTTGAATATAATAATAGAATTCATGAGTAATAATGTATAAATCTGCATGTGGTATGTTTTGATCGCCTAAAACTTGAAAGCGTAATTGTTTGAACAAGTGGGACTGAACCATAGACTACGTTCAGCACGTAGTCTACGATAGGGCTTGTCTGATACTGCACAATCTTAGTGCACAACTTGACCTGCGTTCTATACAACCCTGCACAACACACCGCACACCTGTATGCCACATATGCCGCACGCTTCTGAATGTACATCACCTATTACACATAGTATAATCTGTTCACGCATGACCGCATGCTATCATGGCCACACACTCCTATATGGGCCGCACATTCACATTTGGCCGTACATTATATTCGGCCGCACACTTAGGTGAACACATGATTTGGCTGTCTTAGTTACTATTTACTGGTTGAACTTTTGTGTGGAATTTATGCATGGCCCACACATTTTTAGGTGTTAAGAGATGTTATAACTTGCATGCTACCTGTTAGATACGTGTAAAAGTACGTGGACTTGTTACATACAGACCTAATTAATTTTGATAACCATAATAGGGTGTGATTGACCAACTTTAGAACAAGTAAATTATCTGTCGAGCAAAACAAAGGTGAGTTCACACAATTACTAAAAGCATGTATTCCCGATGGTTGGGAACGAACTACACTTTCCCTGGTTTGAGATTGCCTAGTATTCCGGGGAGGAATACTACTAAATACTATTTTACAATTCATGTCTTTAGCGTACTAAACGCAACTCTATCACAAAGTCCCCACTTTCTATACTGATTAATCGCCTGGCCTAGTGAACAAGATATTAGTTGAGAGCGCTATTAGGTTTCACTAACCTCACATCATACCGAGGAGGAAGGGCGTGAACTAGTATGCCTTGGCAACCGTCAATGATGATAGACATTGACAAACGGGGCAACAACGATAGAACAGTCGCAAGTGTTTGGTATTATGCAGTTTAGTAGCTTACAGATGGGGTAGCTCCCCATAACATGATTATAAATGAGTAATTTAACAACTTACATTTTTGGGAATTAAAACTGGAAAACCGTGAACTCGCCAACTTTATGTTGACACTCTACTGCATGCTTTGCAGGACCTTAGGTACAGCTCGGGAGCTTGTAGCGGAAGAGTGTAGTGGTTACATTGAACCTTTGTTGGGTCTTAATAATGTCCATGAACTTTTAAACTATCGTTGGGCTATTAAACTTTATGCTTCCGCTGTTAACTTTATTAATGCTTTTCGACTTTGAAATTAGTCGCTAATCGTATTGTGGTAATATATTTACTTTATTTTATTTAATTGTGCAATATGATTGGTGGTATGATCCTGATTAGTCGCACGCCTCGCGGTATTACTCCGCATGTGGAAATCGAGGGTGTGACAGATTGGTATCAGAGCCATTGGTTATAGTGAACTCGGTTTTAAAAGAAAACACTTTTTGAGAAAAATCAAACTATAACCTGATTTGTATTAATCGGATCGCAACGACACTACACTCCAAGTGCAAGGCTCAACAAACTAGAATCGATAGCTCGTGCATATGTTTATTTGTTACTTACTTGGTATATGTCACAGCCCCCGACCACATCCTGGGCGGGAGCCATGAACCAGTTACTGGTGGTATCGGTGTTTATTAAATTGGCAGCGGAATTTATCATCAGGATCATAGTTAGGAAATATTTCAGAGTTTGTAAAAACACCAAAGTTTAATATAAAACAAATGGGATAAAACTCATATTTCATTCAAATATTTTTATAGGGGTAAACCCTAGTTGACAAAACATAAATTTCTTCTTTTATTTAGGTAGTCATAGCCACTTTATTTAAGCCTTCGGCACTCTATAGCAGGCTTCTATTACTTTCACAGTAAGTTACCTGAAATGCGTTTAAAAACCTCTTGTCAGTGAAAAATTATGGCGAGTTCAGTCATTTTTATAAAAAAAAACATTCTTATAATTTACAGTATCAAGGGTAATTACATTGTTTTTATCTATCAAATACTCAATCAGTATGTGTCACTCGGTGGCAGTTCCGATGTGACGGTGGTCATATCACTCATTGGCTAACTTTTGTCCACTAGTGAATATCATCAAGTAGTGTATACAAAACCCCACATACCGGCAGTAATTTTAGAATACAAAAACTTAATCACTAAAAATACAACTAGAAAACATTTAAGGTTTTGAAAGCATTTATAAAAAGAAAGAGTGACTCACATTATAGTTTTAGAGTTTTAGCTTAAAGCTTCCTGTTTCTAACTCTAGGTTCCTAATAAAAATACAATGCAACCCGTGTTAGTGTAACACCCCAACTTAAACTTTAACGATACATCACGAGACAAAACCCCAACATAGTTTACAAAGTATAGCCTTATACAGACAGTACTTTGACATCCGTTGATGGGTTTCAGATCAATTGGACAGGGTATCGTACCAGTGATCAAGGTAAAACACTTACAATGGAGCAGAGTTTAGAGTATTGGGTATAGAGCAGAAGTGCAGAGCGAGGAGCAAAAGAAAAGATGTGAGCAGTTTGGGATGCCTACCACTGCTTCTATTTATATTTGAAGTATCAAGTGTGTCATCACTTTATTCTTTCTTATCTCCTGGAAGCTACACTTCAAAGTCTATCACACAGGCTCTAAGCATGTCTTCCAGAGTCTGAATCGTCCTTTCACTTTGTCCATCTGTTTGAGAGTGATAAACTATACTTAGATTTAATTGAGTTCCCATAGCTTTTTGAAAACTTGTCCATAAATGAGAAGTAAAACGACTATCTCTATCGGACACAATAGATAAAGGGATTCCATGTAGTGAGACTACTTCATCCACATACAGCTTAGCTAATCGTTTGATACTAAAAGTTTCCTTCATTGGGAAGAAATGTGCAGACTTAGTCAATCTATCCACAATTACCCAGATTGTGTCATTACCTTTTCGTGTCTTGGGTAGTTTGGTAACAAAGTCCATTGTTATCAATTCCCATTTTCAAACTGGCATCTCTAATTATTGAAGTAAACCTGAAGGTTTCTGATGTTCAGCTTTAACTTGTGAGCAAGTTAAACATTTTGAAACATAACTTGCTATGTCTTTTTTCATTACTATCCACCAAAAATCCTTCCTCAAATCTTTATACATCTTGTCAATACCAGGATGCATCGTATAGAGCTACTTCTAAAATTTGGTTTCGTAAATTTCCATGGATAGGTAACCAAATTATTTTCCTATGGAATTTCTAAATTCCATATGTTCTTTTTTCTAATTATTTGATTATTCCTTTTAATCCTTCAGCAACATTCTTGATTGCTATTTCCTACATTTTCTTTAATTGTTCTATTAAATCTATCTGTAGATTTAAGCTAAGAGCACGTACCCTTTTTGGCTTCTCATGGTATTTTCGGCTTAAAGCATCAGCTACTATATTAGCTTTCCCTTCGTGATATTGGATATCAAATCATAATCACTGAGGATTTCCATCCAGCGTCTTTATCTCATGTTTAGTTCATGTTACTACAAAATATATATTAAACTTTTATGATCTGAAAAGACAGTGAACTTACTACCATAAAGATAATGTCTCCAATTTTTGAGGGCAAAAACTATCGCTCCTAATTCCAGATCATGTGTTGTGTAGTTCTCTTCATGCTTTTTCAATTGTCTAGAGGTGTAAGCAATCACTTTCTGACTTTGCATCAGCACACATCCAAACCTAATTTTGATGCATCACAATATACTACGAAATCTTCAATTCCTTCTGGTAAAGCAAGTATTGGTTCATTAGTTAGTCTTTGTTTCATAATCTTGAAAGCTTCCTCCTATTTTGGTCCCCATTCAAACTTAACTGATTTACATGTTAACTTGGTTAATGGAATGGCTATCCTAGAAAAATCTTGAATAAAGCGTCTATAGTATCCTGCCAATCCAAGAAAACTTCTTACTTCTGTTGGTGAATTAGGGACTTTCCATTTGGTAATTGCCTAGATCTTTGTAGGATCTACGTGAATTCCTTCGTGATTAATCAAATGTCCAAGAAATCGTAACTCTTGTAACCAGAATTCACATTTTGAGAATTTAGCATAACGCTTTTCTTTTCTCAACAATGTCAGAAGTACTCGTAAATGTTCAACATGCTCTTCCTTGCTCTTGGAATACATAAGTATATCGTCTATGAAGACAATTACAAACTTATCTACGTATGGTTCACATATCCTGTTCATCATGTCCATAAATGCAGCTCGAGCATTTGTTAAACCAAATGGCATAACTGTAAACTCATAATGTCCATACCTTGTTCTAAAAGTAGTTTTTGGAATGTCCTCTTCCTATACTTTCAGTTTGTGATACCCTGAGCGTAAATCAATCTTTGAAAAGAATCGAGCTCCTTGAAGTTGATCGTATAGATCATCGATTTTTTGTAGCGGGTACCGATTTTTAATGTGACTTTATTCAATTCTCTGTAGTCAATACACATGCGCATCGATCCATCTTTCTTCTTGACGAATAGCACTGGTGCTCCCCAAGGCGATGAGCTAGGTTGTATGAAACCTTTTTCCAATAGTCCGTCTATTGCTTCTTCAATTCTAGCATTTCTGTTGGCGCTAGACGATAGGGTGTTTTGGCAATAGGTGCAGTTCCTAGTATTAGGTGAATTCTAAATTCAACCTCGTTATCAGGCGGTAGTCAAGGTAGCTCTTCTGGAAAACATTTGAAAAATCTGACACTACAGAAATATCTTTTAATTCTTTTCCTTTAGTGCTAATGATCGCAGAGATCAAATACACTATTCCTTCTTTTCGTGCGTAGCTTATAGCTTTCATCACAAAGATGAATTTTATTGATGTTGCCGGCTTGTCTCCCTGGATTGTGATACTTTCTCCTGTTGGCGTACGAACCTCAACAAAATTTTGATCAAACCAGATTCGCGCATGATTGGCTACCAACCAATCCATTCCTAATATAACAACGAATCCAGCTAGATTCATTGGTAACAAGTTGGCTGTGAACTTATGTCCTAATAATTCTAGCTTTCCTTTCCGAAGGATTTCGCGTATACTGATAGAATTTCCATTTGCCATTTCCACCGTGTAGTCTTGGCAAAGTTTAGTTACAGGTTGATTGAGAAATTGACAGAAAGTAGTATTTATAAAACTTTGGTTTGCCCCAGAGTCAAATAATACTTTAGTATAGACATCTTGAACTTGAAACGTATCGGTAATTACATCGGGAATCAGTTCGGCTTCTTTCGTTGTCAGTATGAAGGCTCTAGCATTCTTCTTGGGTCCTTCAGTTGTCTTTGCCTTGTTGTTAGATGCTGTAGCTAGTTTCGGGCAGTTTGGTCGGATACGCCTGCCTCTCCGTAGTTGAAGCATATTTTAGCGTTAATTTTCCTTCTACACTCTTCTTCCTTATGTCCCGATATCTTGCAGAAATTGCAATACACCATACATTTTCCTGAATGTTTCCTTTTAGAGAACTTACAGAAAGGTGAAGAAGATGAGCCTGCTCCTTTCTTTCGGTAAGAATTACCAGATCGTAGTTCCTGGGTAATCCTTTGGGCTAATTCCTTTTTCTGATTTTCTTCCCGTGTGCGTATCAGTCCATCTGTTAAAGTGTTAGCCAGTTTAACTGCATCTTCAATAGTTTGTGGTCTAGCTGCCTTGACGATATCTCTGATTTCACTAACTAAACCCAGATATAACGAGAGATAATACCGGTTCTGGCTAAGCCAGGGCTAGTACTATCCTTGCATATTCAAAGAATTTGGTAGTAAATTTGCGGCAATTTACACCAATCATCTTATGTTTAGGAACTTATTGGCTATCTGTTCCTTTTCGTGAGGTGGACAGAATTTCCTTTCTGTCCTTTCCTTAAATTCATTCCATTCTATGGCATAAACCATGTCACTCCTTTTGATTGAAGAATGGTATTCCACCATTCTAATGCTTCATCTTTGAAAAGATTAGAAGCATATATTATTTTATCTTATTCAACACACTTACTAATTTTTAAAACTACTTCAGTCTTTTCCAGCCAGCCCAAAGCTGCAATGGTTCCTTCATTACAAGAAAATTCGATTGGTTTACAAGACAAGAATTCTTTATAAGAACAACCATAAGCGATGGTCTTATTTCGTTTAGGAAATGGAGGTTTGACAAGAATGCCATTATCTCCATTGAGTGCTGAGACCAGGTTCAATGTGGGTACGTTTACTGCTTATAGTATTATAGTTGTTTTCAGGTGTAGGTTTCTTAATAACTTCAATAATAAATGGCATGGAATTAATTATTCCTTGAGCTACTATATGTTCTTTAGCACTTTTATCCATGTGGTTTCCGTTATCATTCTTATTCCGAACTTCCTTCTTTACCTCATTCGACATATTATATATATTAAAATTTATTTTCACAAATATAACACACAAGTCATTTATATAAAATTCCTAACATTAATATTTAAGTTTATTATTAAAAGAACACCTAAATAGCTTAAACCAATGGTTCTGATACCACCCTCTAGCACAGCCCCGACCACACCCTTGGCGGGAGTCGTGAACTAGTTACTGGTGGTATCGGCGTTTATTAAATTGGCAGCGGAATTCACAATCGTAGTTGGGAAATATTTCAGAGTTTGTAAAAACACCAAAGTTTAATATTAAACAAATGGGATAAAACCCATATTTCATCGAAATATTTTTATAGGGATAAACCCTAGTTGACAAAACATAAATTTCTTCTTTTATTCAGGTAGTCATAGCCACTTTATTTAAGCCTTAAGTGCTCCATAGCAAGCTTGTATTACTTTCACAGTAAGTTACCTGAAACGCGTTTAAAAACCTCTTGTCAGTGAAAAATACTGGCGAGTTCAGTCATTTTTATAAAAAAACATTGTTATAATTTACAGTATCAAGGGTGATTACATTGTTTTTATCGATTAAATACTCAAGTAGTATTTGTCACTCGGTGGCAGTTCCGATGTGACGGTGGTCATATCACTCATTGGCTAACTTTTGTCCAATAGTGAAGATTATCAAGTAGGGTATACAAAACCCCACATACCGGCAGTAATTTCAGAATACAAAAACTTAATCACTATAAATACAACTAGAAAACATTTAAGGTTTTGAAAGCATTTATAAAAGAAAGAGTGACTCACATTATAGTTTTAGAGTTTTAGCTTAAAGCTTCCTGGTTCTAACTCTAGGTTCCTAATAAAAATACAATGCAACCCGTGTTAGTGTAATACCCCAACTTAAACTTTAACGATACATCACGAGACAAAACCCCAACATAGTTTACAAAGTATAGCCTTATACAGACAGTACTTTGACATCCGTTGATGGGTTTCGGATCAATTGGACAGGGTATCGTACCAGTGATCCAGGTAAAACACTTACAATGGAGCAGAGTTTAGAGTATTGGGTATAGAGCAGAAGAGCAGAGCGGGGAGCAAAAGAAAAGATGTGAGCAGTTTGGGATGCCTACCACTGCTTCTATTTATATTTCAAGTATCAAGTGTGTCGTCACTTTATTCTTTCTTATCTCCTAGAAGCTACCCACGTAAGTATATGAATCTCTTTTATGTGTTAAATTACTTACGAATATAGTGCACAAATCTCTTGAAAGTTACCACGAGAGAATGACACACGGAGAATCAAAATTTTCTTTCTCCTGAATAAGTTCGCACTGAAAAGTTTACTGTGCTCCGTCTGAAAACGATTTTGATCCCATTGAAATTGTATAGTTGTAACTACTAAATTAGTTTCTTCGCTTATGTGTATTTCTGTTTATATTCTTATATTTAAAAAAAATTTAAAAAAATCAGAAATTCAAAAATATTAAAATAGAAAATTCAAAAATCCAAATAGAGTGCTTTCTTTATTTTATTAAAAATTATTAACCGTTCTTGAAGGTTTAACTAATCATCAAAAGATGAAACAAATTTGAATTTTAATCTGAGTACAAGTACATAAGTACATCGTCTATGAAAACAATTAAAAACTTATCAAGGTATGGTTCACGTATCCTTTTCATCCTGTCCATAAATGCAGCTCGAGCATTTGTTAAACCAAATGGCATAACTGTAAACTCATAATGTCCATGCCTTGTTCTAAAAGCAGTTTTTAGAATGTCCTCTTCCTGTACTTTCAGTTGGTGATACCCTGAGCGTAAATCAATCTTTGAAAAGAATCGAGCTCCTTGAAGTTGATCGAATAGATCATTGATTTTTGGTAGCGGGTACCGATTTTTATTGTGACTTTATCCAATTCTCTGTAGTCAATACACATGCGTATCGATCCATCTTTCTTCTTGACAAATAGCACTGGTGCTCCCCAAGGCAATGAGCTAGGTTGTATGAAACCTTTTTTAATAGTTCGTCTATTGATTCCTCAATTCTAGCATTTCTGTTGGCGCTAGACGATAGGGTGCTTTGGCAATAGGTGCAGTTCCTAGTATTAGGTGAATTCTAAATTCAACCTCGCGATCAGGCGGTAGTCAAGGTAGCTCTTCTGGAAAAACATCTGAAAAATCTGACACTAAATATCTTTTAATTCTTTTCCTTTAGTGCTAATGATCGCAAAGATCAAATATACTATTCCTCCTTTTCGTGCGTAACTTGTAGCTTTTATCACAGAGATGAATTTTATCGATGTTGCTGGCTTGTTTCCCTGGATTGTGATACTTTCTCTTGTTGGCGTATGAACCTCAACAAAATTTTGATCAAACCAGATTCGCGCATGATTGGCTACCAACCAATCCATTCCCAATACAACATCGAATCCAACTAGATTCATTGGTAATGAGTTGGCTGTGAACTTATGTCCTAATAATTCTAGCTTTCCTTTCCGAAGGATTTCGCGTATACTGATAGAATTTACATTTGTCGTTTCCACCGTACAGTCTTGGCGAAGTTTAGTTAAAGGTTGATTGAGAAATTGACAGAAAGTAGTATTTATAAAACTTTGGTTTGCCCCAGAGTCAAATAATACTTTAGCATAGACATCATGAACTAGAAACGTATCGGTAATTACATCGGGAATCAGTTCGGCTTCTTTGGCTGTCAGTATGAAGGCTCTAGCATTCTTCTTGGGTCCTTCAGTTGTCTTTGCCTTGTTGTTAGATGCTGCAGCTAGTTTCGGGCAGTTTGGTCGGATATGGTCTACCTCTCCGTAGTTGAAGCATATTTTAGCGTTAAATATCCTTCTACACTTCTTTTCCTTATGTCCCGATATCTTGCAGAAATTGCAATATACCGTACATTTTCCTGAATGTTTCTTTTAGAGAACTTACAGAAAGGTGAAGAAGATGAGCCTGCTCCTTTTTTTCGGTAAGAATTACCAGATCGTACTTCCTGGGTAATCCTTTGGGCTAAATCCTTTTTCTGATTTTCTTCCCGTGTGCGTATCAGTCCATCTGTTAAAGTGTTAGCCAGTTTAACTTCATCTTCAATAGTTTGTGGTCTAGCTGCCTTGACCATGTCTCTGATTTCACTAACTAAACTTCAGATATAACGGGAGATTAATACCGGTTCTGGCTAAGCCAAGGCTGGTACTATCCTTGCATATTTAAAGAATTTGGTAGTACATTCGCGGCAATTTACACCAATCATCTTATGTTTAGGAACTTATTGGCTATCTGTTCCTTTTCGTGAGGTGGACAGAATTTCATTTCTGTCCTTTCCTTAAATTCATTCCATCCTATGGCATAAACCATGTCACTCCTTTTGATTGAAGAATGGTATTCCACCATTCTAACGCTTCATCTTTGAAAAGATTAGAAGCATACATTATTTTATCTTCTTCAGCATACTTACTAATTTTTAAAACTACTTCAGTCTTTTCCAGCCAGCACAAAGCTGCAATGGTTCCTTCATTACAAGAAAATTCGATTGGTTTACAAGACAAGAATTCTTTGTAAGAACAACCATAAGCGATGGTCTTCTTTCAGTTAGGAAATGGAGCTTTGACAAGAATGCCATTATCTCCATTGATGCTGAGACCAGGTTCAATGTGGCTACGTTTACAACTTATAGTATTATAGTTGTTTTCAGGTGTAGGTTTCTTAATAGCTTCAATAATAAATGGCATGGAATTAATTATTCCTTGAGCTACTATATGTTCTTTAACACTTTTATCCATGTGGTTTCCATTATCATTGTTATTCCGAACTTCCTGATTTACCTCATTCGACATATTATATATATTAAAATTTATTTTCACAAATATAACACACAAGTCATTTTATATAAAATTCCTAACATTAATATTTAAGTTTACTTATTAAAAGAACACCTAAATAGCTTAAACTAGTGGCTCTGATACCACCTTCTGGCACAGCCCCGACCACACCCTTGGCGGGAGCCGTGAACCAGTTACTGGTGGTATCGGTGTTTATTAAATTGGAAGCATAATTTATCATCAGGATCGTAGTTAGTAAATATTCCAGAGTTTGTAAAAACACCAAAGTTTAACTTTAAACAAATGGGATAAAGCCCATATTTCATTCAAATATTTTTATAGGGATAAATCATAGCTGACAAAACATGAATTTCTTCTTTTATCAGGTAGTCATAGCCACTTTATTTAAGCCTTCAGTGCTCCATAGCAGGCTTGTATTACTTTCACAGTAAGTTACCTGAAACGCGTTTAAACACCTCTTATCAGTGAAAAATACTGGCGAGTTCAGTCATTTTTATAAAAAAACATTGTTATAATTTACAGTATCAAGGGTGATTACATTGTTTTTATCTATCAAATACTCAATCAGTATTTGTCACTCGGTGGCAGTTCCGATGTGACGATGGTCATATCACTCATTGGCTAACTTTTGTCCAATAGTGAAGATTATCAAGTAGTGTATACAAAACCCCATATACCGGCAGTAGTTTCAGAATACAAAATCTTAATCACTATAAATACAACTAGAAAACATTTAAGGTTTTGAAAGCATTTATAAAAAGAAAGAATGACTCACATTATAGTTTTAGAGTTTTAGCTTAAAGCTTCCTGGTTCTAACTCTAGGTTCCTCATAAAAATACAATGCAACCCGTGTTAGTGTAACACCCCAACTTAAACTTTAACGATATATCACGAGACAAAACCGCAACGTAGTTTACAAAGTATAGCCTTATACAGACATTACTTTGACATCCGTTGTTGGGTTTCAGATCAATTGGACAGGGTATCGTACCAGTGATCAGGGTAAAACACTTACAATGGAGCAGAGTTTAGCGTATTGGGTATAGAGCAGAAGAGCAGAGCAGGGAGCAAAAGAAAAGATGTGAGCAGTTTGGGATGCCTACCACTGCTTCTATTTATATTTGAAGTATCAAGTGTGTCGTCACTTTATTGTTTCTTATCTTCTAGAAGCTACCCACGTAAGTTATACGAATCTCTTATATGTGTTAAATTACTTACGAATATATGTGCACAAATCTCTTGAAAGTTACCACGAGAGAATGACGCACGGAGAATCAAAATTTTCTTTCTCCTGAAGAACACAATTTTCTTTTGTGTTAAAAATTATTATTATTTTATGTATATAACTCATTTAGCTGCTTCACTCATTTATCGTTTATAACTTCAAAAATATAACTTTTATAAAACGATGAATATGTCATTAGAACGAGCATATTTTTATCTACATTTTGACCTAAGTTTCATTAAAAACGGAGTAAGGTCAATTATAATAATATATTTTATTATTAATTATTAAACGGTTCCTATAAAAGTAAATATTCGTCTAGATACCTCATATTTCTAGCTGTCAACTTACTTGTAGTCTACCCATTTAATAATAACATAAGCTTTATTTACTTCATTTATTATTATTATTATTATCATTATTATTATTATTATTATTATTATTATTATTATTATTATTATTATTATGGAATGTTAGATCCTCCCTACCATTATTTAAATCTCGTCATCGAGATTTAGTTGAACAAGTGGGGGTATTTCTTTTTCATCTCTGATTCTAGTTCCCAGGCATATTTCAGTCCTCTTTTTGAATCCCATTTCACTTTGACCGGAATCAATCTTTTACGCTTGAGGTTCTTGACCCTCTGGTCTTCAATTTGTAGGGGTTTCTCAATACATTTCAGTTTCTCATTTACCTCTATGTCTTGAAGAGGTACTATCAATAATTCATCGGCTAAACATTTCTTTAGGTTACATACATGAAATACATCATGTACTCCTGTCATTTCTTCAGGTAACTGTAGCTGATAAGCTAGTGGTCCCGTGCGTTTGATAACTTCAAAAGGTCTAACATACCTTGGTCTTAACTTACCTCTGTTACCAAATCTGACGACTCCTTTCCAAGGTGAAACTTTTAGCAATACTTTATCCTCGACTTGAAATTTTAATGGCTTTCGACGATTATTACATAACTCTTTTGACGATCTAGGGCAGTTTGCAGTCTTTCCTTGACTTGAATTATTTTGTTAGTTGTTTCTTGGAAAATCTCAGGTCCTGATTATTGCTTTTCTCCTATCTCTGCCCAAGATACAGGTGTTCGACATTTTCGTCCATAGAGTGCTTCAAATGGTGCAACATTAATGCTTATATGATAACTATTGTTATAAGAGAATTCTATTAATGGTAAATGATCGTCCCAACTTCCTCCAATGTCTATCACACAGGCTCTAAGCATGTCTTCCAGAGTCTGAATCGTCCTTTCACTTTATCCATCTGTTTGAGAGTGATAAACTGTACTTAGATTTAATCGAGTTCCCATAGCTTTTTGAAAACTTGTCCAGAAATGAGAAGTAAAACGACTATCTCTGTCGGTCACAATAGATAAAGGGATTCCATGTAGTGAGACTATTTCATCCACACACAACTTAGCTAATCATTCGATACTGAAAGTTTCCTTCATTGGTATGAAATGTGCAGACTTAGTCAATCTATCCACAATTACCCAGATTGCGTCATTACCTTTTCGTGTCTTGGGTAGTTTGGTAACAAAGTCCATTGTTATCAATTCCCATTTCCAAACTGCACTCTCTAATTGTTGAAGTAAACCTGAAGGTTTCTGATGTTCAGCATTAACTTGTGAGCAAGTTAAACATTTTTAAACATAACTTGCTATGTCCTTTTTCATTACTATCCACCAAAAATCCTTACTCAAATCTTAATACATCTTGTCATTACCAGGATGCATCGTATACTTAGACTTATGAGCTTCTTCTAAAATTCGGTTTCGTAAATTTCCATGGATAGGTACCCAAATTCTTTTCTTATGGACTTTCTAAATTCCATCTGTTCCTTTTTCTAATTATTTGATTATTCCTTTTAATCCTTTAGCATAATTCTTGATTGCTATTTCCTAGATTTTCTTTAATTGTTCTATTAAATCTATCTGCAGATTTAACCTGAGAGCACGTACCCTTTTTAGCTTCTCATGGTATTTTCGACTTAAAACATCAGCTACTTTTAGCTTTCCCTTCGTGATATTGGATATCACAATCATAATCACTGAGGATTTCCTTCCAGCGTCTATGTCTCATGTTCAATTCTTTTTACTCGAAAATATATATTAAACTTTTATGATCTGTAAAGACAGTGAACTTACTACCATAAAGATAATGTCTCCAATTTTTTAGGGCAAAAACTATCGCTCCTAATTCCAGATCATGTGTTATGTAGTTCTCTTCATGCTTTTTCAATTGTCTAGAGGCGTAAGCAATCACTTTCTGACTTTGCATCAGCACCATCCAAATCCTAATTTTGATGCATCACAGTATACTATGAAATCTTCAATTCCTTATGGTAAAGCAAGTATTAGTTCATTAGTTAGTCTTTGTTTCAGAATCTTGAAAGCTTCTTCCTCCTATTTTGGTCCCCATTCAAACTTAACTAATTTACATGTTAACTTGTTTAATGGAATGGCTATCCTAGAAAAATCTTGAATAAAGCGTCTATAGTATCCTGCCAATCCAAGAAAACTTCTTACTTCTGTTGGTGAATTAGGGACTTTCCATTTGGTAATTTTCTAGATCTTTGTAGGATCTACGTGAATTCCTTCGTGATTAATCAAATGTCCAAGAAATTGTACCTCTTGTAACCAGAACTCACATTTTGAGAATTTAGCATAAAGCTTTTCTTTTCTCAACAATGTCACAAGTACTTGTAAATGTTCAACATGCTCTTCCTTGATCTTGGAATACATAAGTATATCGTCTATGAAGACAATTACAAACTTATCTAGGCATGGTTTACATATCCTGTTCATCATGTCCATAAATGCAGCTGGAGCATTTGTTAAACCAAATGGCATAATTGTAAACTCATAATGTCCATATCTTGTTCTAAAAGCAGTTTTAGGAATGTCCCCTTCCTGTACTTTTAGTTGGTGATACCCTGAGCGTAAATCAATCTTTGAAAAGAATCGAGTTCCTTGAAGTTGACAAAACATAAATTTCAGAGTTTGGTGATACCCTGTACTTTCAGTTGGTGATACCCTGAACCAGTTACTGGTGGTATCATTGTTTATTAAATTGGCAGCGGAATTTATCATCAGGATCGTAGTTAGGAAATATTTCAAAGTTTGTAAAAACACCAAAGTTTAATGTTAAACAAATGGGATAAAACCCATATTTCATTCAAATATTTTTATAGGGATAAACCCTAGTTGACAAAACATAAATTTCTTCTTTTATTCAGGTAGTCATAGCCACTTTATTTAAGCCTTCAGTGCTCCATAGCAGGCTTCTATTACTTTCATAGTAAGTTACCTGAAACGCGTTTATAAAATCTTGTTAGCAAAAAATTCTGGCGAGTTCATTCATATTTATAAAAATCATTGTTATAATTTACAGTATCAAGGGTGATTACATTGTTTTTATCTATCAAATACTCAATCAGTATTTGTCACTCGGTGGCAGTTCCGATGTGATGGTGGTCATATCACTCATTGGCTAACTTTCGTTCAATAGGGAAGATTATCAAGTAGTGTATACAAAACCCCAAATACCGGCAGTAATTTCAGAATACAAAAACTTAATCACTGTCAATACAACTAGAAAACATTTAAGGTTTTGAAAGGATTTGTTAAAAAAGAAAGAATGACTCACATTATAGTTTTAAAGTTTTAGCTTAAAGCTTCCTGGTGCTAACCCTAGGTTCCTAATAAAAATACTATGTAACCCGCACCCCAACTTAAACTTTAACGATACATCACGAGACAAAACCCCAACGTAGTTTACAAAGTATAGCCTTATACAGACAGTACTTTGACATCCGTTGATGGGTTTCAGATCAATCGGACAGGGTATTGTACCAGTGATCAGGGTAAAACAGTTACCACTACTTTTATTTATATTTGAAGTATCAAGTGTGTCGTCACTTTATTCTTTCTTATCTCCTGGAAGCTACCTATGTAAGTATATGAATCTCTTATATGTATACTTACGAATTTCTTATATGTGTATGATCCCTTGAAAGTTACCACAAAAGTATGACTCACGAAGAATCAAAATTTTCTTTGAACACAATTTTTCTTTTGTGTTAAAAATTATTATTATTTTATATATATAATTAATTCAGCTGCTTCACTCATTTATCGTTTATAACTTCTAAAATATAAAGTTTTATAAAATGATGAATATGTCATTAGAACAAGCATATTTTTATCTACATTTTAACCTAAGTTTCATTAAAAACGGAGTAAGGTCAATTATAATAATATATTTTATTATTAATAATTAAACGGTTCCTATAAAAGTAAATGTTCGTCTAGATACCTCATATTTCTAACTGTCAACTTACTCGTAATCTACCCATTTAATAATAATATAAGCTTTATATACTTCATTATTTATTATTATTATTATTATTGTTATTATTATTATTATTATTATTAATTTTATGGAATGTTACAGTACATATTTGATGATATATGCTGTATACTTAGTTTATGAAACTTTAAGAGTAAGATACGTACATGTGTGTCATGGTTAAACTTTCTCCTATAATACTCGCATCACCACGGGGTCGTTCTTATTCTGTGTTTTGTGGATGTGAAGAAAATGAGTGAATGCTGCAGAGGCAGAGGCAATATTAATATGACTCAGGACCAACTGGCGGCCATGATTATGCACGGGTTGCAAAGGCTTTGACAGCCCATCCTGGAGGTCAACATGCACCACTTCAACCTCGACTTTGCACTTTCAAAGCTTTGATGTATTGCAAACCTCACTCTTTCAATGGCACTGAAGGAGCGGTTGGCCTTCTGCACTGGATCGAGAAGGTCAAGTCTGTGTTCAAGATGTGTGAATATCCTTCTAACAATCAAGTAAAGTACGCTACTGGCACACTTGAAGGAAACATGCTCTCCTGGTAGAACGCTCAAGTTCAAATGCTCGGGTTGGAGGATACCAATGCCACTCCCTGGAACCAATTCAAGGACCTGATCAAGGAAGAGTACTGCCATAGGGATGACATTCAGAAACTTGAAGTGGAGTACTTCGATTTGAAGATGGTTGGATCCGAGATCGAGGCGTACACAAAAAGGTCCAACGACTTGGCTGCTCTATGTCCCAACATGTCGCAGCCTGCTTAAAAACGAATTGAACTTTATCTCAAGGGTTTAGTCCCTGAAATCCAAAGCTTGGTAACTTCAGCTAATCTCCCCACAATTCAGCAAGTCATCCGTTTGGCACACCATCTAACCGACCAAGCAGTTGAACAGGGCAAGCTGCCCAAGCGAAACAGTGCTACTACTGATACTTCAAGTAATAAGAAGCGCAAGTGGGATAGCAACCTATGAAAGGGTTCTAACTCCACACAACCTTAAGCTCAGCAAAGGAAGTTCGAAGATAACAGGAGTCCCAACCAGCAAGCTCCTACTAACCAAAACCAGGGTGGTTACCAAGGAAACCAACCCAAGTGAAACAAATGCAATCGGCATCACAACGGGCAGTGTGAGAAAAACCGCTGTCAGCGGTGCAACAAGCAAGGGTATGCGGCTAAGGATTGTAGAAGCCCGTACCCAGTGAAACAAAACCAGCCACAATAGCAACATGGTAACAACCAAGGATGCTTTTAGTGCGGAGCTGAAGGGCACATTAGGAAGAATTGCCCTCAACTGAATTAAAACCGTGACAACAACAACCGAGGCACTGGGAACAACACCAACAACAACAACAACGACAACAATGGTGCAAGAGGACGAGCTTTTGTGATTGGCGTAGGCGAAGCAAATAACTATCCCAACGTCATGACGGGTAAGTTCCTACTCGATGGTCATTTTGTTTCGTACATTTTGGTTCTGGAGCTGATGCTAGTTATGTGTCCTTAAGTGTTAGTGTAATGCTTACGTCAACCCCAACTCTCTTGAACCCTAAACGCGTCGTCGAGCTAGCTAATGGTAGAACTATCGAGGCTACTCACATCATCAATGGTTGTAAACTTGTGTTATCCGGTCAGACGTTCACTATCGATCTCATCCCAATCATTCTCGGAAGCTTCGACGTTATCATCAGGACGGATTGACTATCGCAACATCGAGCGGAACTACTCTGCCAAGAGAATCATCCGCATCCCTCGTTCGGACGACGAACCCCTTGTTATCCATGGCGAAAGGAGTGGTTCTGTTGTAGGCATCATCTCATTCTTAAAGGCTCATAAGTGTTTGCAAAAGCGCCATATCGCTATTCTAACTCTTGTCACCGATGCTCAAGCTAAAGAGAAGAAGATTGAGGATATCCCCATCATTCGTAACTTTCCCGAGGTATTTCCTGATGAATTACCTAGTCTCCCACCTCAGCGTTAAGTCGAATTTCAAATCGAGCTAACTCCTGGAATGCCACCTATAGATCGTACCCCTTACAGACTAGCCCTAACCGAACTAGAAGAATTATCCACGCAATTGCAGGAGCTACTAGATAAGGGTTTTATTTGTCTTAGCTCGTCACCTTGGGGAGCCCTGTACTTTTTGTCAAGAAGAAAGATGGCACTTTTCCCATGTGCATCGATTACCGTTAGTTGCACAAAGTAACCGTCAAGAACCATTACCCACTCCCACACATCGATGACTTATTCGACCAACTACAAGGGTCAAGTTTCTATTCCAAGATTGATCTGAGATTGGGCTATCACCAGCTGAGAGTCTGAGATGAAGACATCTCGAAGACAACATTCATGACTCGTTACGACTATTATGAGTTTCTTTTTATGCCATGTGGTTTAACTAATGCACCTGCAGTTTCCATGGATCTCATGAACCGAGTGTGTGCAAACCTTATCTGGATAAGTTTATAATCGTATTTATTGATGACATCCGGGTCTACTCAAAGATTCAAGAGGAACACGAGCAACACCTACGTCTTATTCTGGAACTCCTACGAAACGAACAACTCTATGCCAAGTTCTCAAAATGCGAGTTTTGGCTTCGTGAAGTCCATTTCCTTGGACATGTTGTCAATGAAGCTGAGATTCACGTTGATCCAGCTAAGATTGACTCTATTAAGAATTGGCCTGCATCTAGAACTCCAGCAGAAATCCGCCAATTCTTGGGTCTGGCGGGTTACTATTGTAGATTCATCGAGGGTTTCTTGAAGATTGCTCAACTCCTCATAAATCTGTCACGCCCCGGATTTCCAACCCGAAATCCATACACCGGTGGGCCTGGGTGGGGAGTATTGTGACGTCAGTTGATAACATCATAGTCAATTAAACAAAGCATAACAGAAGTCTTTGGATTTAAATTACTATTACAAACCAAATGTTCAAAGTACAGAAATAATATACAAACGGTTCGTAATAGAAGATCCACAGGTGGATCGCAAATTGTACAAGAAAGAATGTAAAACAGACGTTAGGCTGATCTAGGATTTGCAAGATCCTCTTATCTCTACCGAGCACTTCCAGCCTATTTTCGTATTGTACCTGCAAGCTTAGTCTTTGGACGATACGTCAGCTTTCGCTGGTAAATACACCTAACTGACTTATTTTGAAAACATTTAAAAATGATTTTTAAGTGTACAGGGCACAAAATCTTTTATAACTTGGGAAAGTTGACCTTGCAACCTTGTTAACAGATTCATATGTTTGTCCATACATACAGGGCCAGTACAAAGACCGAGACATGATTAACGTACACACCACTTTGGACTCACGAAGAAGCCATTTCCCCCAACCTTGTGGGTATGCATTTTGAGCGTCTTACCGGGTGTATGCCTACACCTACGCTAAGGTCGTGGCCATTATCTAATGTAATGAGCCGAGGATATCCAGGACACGACAGTTAACTCCCGATATTTAAGTTATCAAACAAAACTGATTAAAACAGAATATGCGGATTTACTAGCCGCACCCGGCATTCGATTGATCCCATTTCCGACCAAGCGGTAATACTTTACCGTATCCCAAGCCCGTATAGGGGAAATAAGTCGAGAGTATTTACCTGAGCTAGTCTTCTTTTAATTTAATAACTCAGCCGTACACAAAAGTACTAAGTGCAGATAGCATTTACCGGCAAGTCTCTAGTCTGGATTATGGCATAAGCTAACCAATTAAATACTATCGGTCTTTATTTAAGTCATAGACTTAGACCGAGTAGTGTACATGATCAACACGTATAACGCTTGATTAAACGATGATTGGATAGAATGTAGTTTAAACCCGACAAGTATCTTGACTTGCATAATATGGGTAAACTATAAACATTATGGATTTTGAGACTTAAATGATAAGGTTAGACCCGTTTCGGATAATTTCCGTAAAACAATTACATGTACTTAACCGTACGCATCTTAGCGATAACGGGTAACCGGATAAGTCATGGACAAGTTCTATATGTCATTATACTTTAAATAAGTTGTAATATCAGTAGGATATCAACTTACATGCCCGAAATTGTTTTGAAACGAAATTATGCCTCATAAGGGCGTTTTGGTAATTATTTGTCGTATAAAAGGAACTTGCATGTATTTCGATGTTATGATCATAAAAATTCTGAAAAAATACTTATTTTGTGATATAATATCAGTAAGATAGAACACATAAGTGTGGTTTATGGTTTAAGACCAAACTATGCACCGAAAAGGCATTTTGGTCATTTAAAAGTATAGTTTACGATATTATACTAAAATCAGTTTATGATCAGAATATTAACATCATAATATGTTAATTACATTAACACATAGCTACTTTATTTGCAAGTTCATTGCTGATTAAAACCATGTTTTATGTAAAAAGGGCATTTTAGTCAAATTTTGACATTTTATGGAACTTGTGCATAAACTCAGATTATGATTATGATCATGTATATAACCTCAGAGGGTTATGCTACGGCATTATGATCATAATGCGACTATAATTCAGAAGTTAACTAATCTAAGTTGGGTCAGAATCCAAAGTCAAAGCAGAAGTCAAACTTCGCGACTTTCGGTTGCGAACCAACTCTAGGACTGAAATTAACGGATCGGACATGTTCCCACTTGTTCTAATAATTATTACCAACTTTTTTTAAGTGTCAAAAACATATTTATAACATATATAAACTCATATTATGATTTTTATGAAATCTGTTTGACTTTTTAAAACAATAACTTTGACCCGTCAATTGATCTAGTAAATGTGATCCTTAAGAGGTGCCCTTTTAAGGGATTAATACCTTCCTAATTATGATCACTTAGCCATGTTCATTTTGAACAATGGCTGGACCATAATGGTCTTAACCGAAAGTCAAGGCATTTTTCGAAAATGCTTGACTTTTGGCTATTGAAAGCCTATAAAAAGAAAAGAGCAGAGATGGTGTCACACCCCGACCCGCAGCGGAAAAGGTGACCGGGGCATGATTGGGTTTTCATCAAAGCTCATGACATTTGTTATAATGTTTCATATTTATTATTTCAATTTAAAAGAGATCATACAATCATATCAAACAAATACAACATGTTCTATTCATCCTTCTAAACTTCATTATTTTTCTTCTAAGGCAATTTCCTATGTTTTCCATGCTTCATCCTGTTCACCTGTATCATATGTAAAAATGGTGGATCAACAAAAAGTTGGCGAGTGAACCTTGTTAGAAAACATTTATTATTTATTTCTTGTTGTATTTAATATGGAAAAATTGTGCAATATTCATATATGAACAAACGTAAATAAACATACAATAACAACAATTAGCATACAATTACAAACCATTAGCATACGATATCAAACAACAACAAACAATAACATACATTAACAAACCAACAGCATACAATAACATATCAACTTGCATAAATATATAACATAAATAAAACTGTGCGATTAAGGCTCAATCAAACGGAGCCGATCGTATTGCATGTACTGAAAATGATAAATGTCTGTGCGATCAAGGCTCAATCAAACGGAGCCGATCGTATGTTGGCACGCCAGGTTCACGCTCATAATGTAATCGGGAACATGCTCAACGCTCATAATGTAATGGGGAGCGGCGGCCTATGAAATTGCATGTACTGAAAATAATAAATTAAATCTAAACAATAACCACACAAACAGTTTATACAAGCTGAATACACATTTATTCATGATATGATGTATGCACAATGATTTAAATATAATAAATAGTAAGACACATGATACACCCCAAAAAAACTTGATTTAAACGAGGAATGTAGAGATTCACTCATAGTGGGTGCGTTCGGTTGATGATGTTGAATGCGCACGAGTTTAGAGGATTGATCGACGAGGAAAAACTAACCTAATTAATAACGAAAAGTAAGGTAAATAAATGGATTTTATTAACAACTTTAATAGGATTTTTGGATATATTTTTGTGAGTTTTAGGCTATTTTCTAACTTTGAAAATGTTATTTTTAAGTATTTTTAATTGATTTTTAAATAAAATAAATAAATAAAAATAATAAAAAAATGTTGACTTTTTGACCGTTGACTTGTTGACCGTGGACCGTTGACTTGTTGACCGGTTTTATTGTGTAAGTGTATGCGCCGGGTGAGGCTCGAACCCGAGACCTCCCGTTCACATGCACGCAGCTCTACCAACTGAGCTACGTGTCTAACCCGAAATAATGCTGTTTTTAATTATATTTATATACTAACTCAGTTTATTCAAAATTCTTTTATTTTCAAAAATGTTTTAAATCATCGGACCGGTGTCGTCAACAGGTCTCGAACCCGGGACCTGTGACTTAATGTTACACACAGTCCACCGCTGGACTGTGTGTCTAACTTGGTTAATATACAGGTTTTTATTGTACTTAACATCTAACGGAGTTAACCCGGTTCAGTTTAAAAAAAAGGACATTTTATTACTGCGAAGGTGCGTGTGTCAAGAATCGAACTCGGGACGTGTACGTATTTGTTTGCACACAGTCCACCGCTGGACTGTGTGTCTAACCCATTAATAAAACTGATTTTAATTACTCTTATAACATAACTGAACTTCGTCTTCTTCGTTCAAAACACAGACATCGGTCAAAGCAAATGTTACTTGATTAATTCGGTTAATGAACAAGATGAACAATTGAAAAGTATTGAACCGAAGAGTTTGGGAAAGAAAGTACCGAACAGATCGTCTTCTTCAGAAAATCCGGCGAAGATCGTCGGCTCTGTTTTGGTGACCTTCGGCTGTTAGAATCAATTTACAGTTTGGAGGGATTAGATGTGAAATTGAACTAATGAGTAATGATTATCAGTACGTTTGAATGATCATACCGGTTATCAGCAAGTTTCTGGGATTTCAGAACTTTTCCGGCGAAAACAGGAAATCCGGCAATGTCGTCTGGGGTTGATTCTGAGTGATGGAGTGATGTTAGAATTTGTATAATAATGGAATAAAATAGAAAAGTCGAGGTATTTACCGCGTAGATGAAAATCCCGGTTTTCCGGCGACTTGCAGAGAATTCCGGCGAGTGAAATTTCTTGCGATAGAGATTCTTCAGAGGTTTAAGGTGAGTGGGAGTGATGTCAGTATGAGTTCTATGATCCTATTTTTGGGTAAGAAGAAAAAATGGATTGAACTCGGTTTTCCGGCGAAAGTCCGGCGAGTCCAAAAAGCTTCTCCGTCGGACTGAAAGTTGTGCGAAAATGTAATTGGAAGTTTGCAAAGTGTGTTTGAGTCGCGAGAGGGGTCTTTGATTGAAATAATTCAAGAATTGAAAGTTTTCGGTTATTAAACCGATTTACTCCCGAATTCAAGTTTCATTCATAGCAAAATTGATTGGAATTGTCGGTGTATCGGTTAAACTCAGTAAACCGCGATCAATCAAACGTCTTAGGACGTTTGATGACCGATTTCGGTTACAGTTGGCGTAACCGGTCGCTTCATTAATGACTATAAGATTTATTTGTTTCCTAATATTTACAGAAAACAACAAGTGGCGGAGTGGTTATGTGTCTGTGTGATAAGTCGTTGGGCTTAAGCCCGGCTGACCCGGGTTCGAGTCCCGGCTTCAGCATTTAATTTTTAAATCACTATTTTTTAATACTTTTCAAATATAACTTTTATATTCTAATATACTTATTAATTATGTATCGTTTAAAATTAATTTAAGCATCAAACATGCAACGAAATTTTTGACTGGTTGTTTGGTTAATAAACGAAGCGGGTTTGGTTAATCCGGTTTTTGCCGAATGTTACAGTATCCCCTACTTTTTAGAAATTTCGTCCCGAAATTTAAGTAGTGACATATTTGTCTAAAAGGGATGGTGCTTAATTTGACAGTTACATACTTAGAAAGGAGTAAGAGTTCAAATTTTGTTTGAGGCGGTAACGTTCCTTGTAAGGGTTGAGTACCCTGCTACAGGAATCGCTTTTTGTTGCCTATGGTAAAAATATTGATAAGCAGAGTTGGTTGACTAAATATGATTTCATGCGCAAGAGTTTTGATATGTTTGGGAAAATAAGGTTATATCCTAAAACAAAACTTCTACTACTAAAACCTACATGGAACTTCTCATAACCGCCTGACAATGCCTCTGATCCTTTGGCAAGAATACTTAGATATAGGAAGTACCAGCGGCGTATCCACCATATTCTTGTCAAATTTTCATTGGTTTTATCAGTAAGTTATGATTGGTTCTATGATGAGACTCTAAAACATAAATAAACACAACAACCAATGTCTGAGTCCTAATTCTGATAGTATGCATGTTTGAATGGTGACTCAATCCAATTTCTTTAAATGATGAGATGACATGAATGCTAAATCAGTGAGTATAAAACAAACTTCAACCAAGACATTACTAAATACTACATGGAACTTCTCATAACCGCCTGACAATGCCTCTGATCCTTTGATAAGAATACTTATATATAGGAAGTACCAGCGGCGTATCCACCATATTCTTGTCAAATTTTCATTGATTTTATCAGTAAGTTATGATTAGTCCTATGTGACTCTAAAACATAAAAAAACACAACAACTAAGCTTGAGTCTTTGAATGATGATAGTATCTCTCTCGTTTGTTATGATGGAGAGATTAATCTATGTAGAAAATGGAACACAATCCAATTTCTTTAAATGATGAGTTGATATGAATGTTAAATCAGTGAGTGTAAAACAAATTTCAACCAAGACATTACTAAATCCTACATGGAACTTCTCATAACCGCCTGACAATGCCTCTGATCCTTTGACAAGAATACTTATATATAGGAAGTACCAGCGGCGTATCCACCATATTCTCGTCAAATTTTCATTGGTTTTATCAGTAAGTTATGATTAGTTCTATGTGACTCTAATACATAAATAAACACAATCAACCAAAGCTTGAGTCTTTGAATGATGAAAGTACCTCTCTCGTTTGTTATGATGGAGAGGTTAGTCCATGTAGAAGTGAGACACAGCTCAACTTCTTTAAATGATGACAATGTGATATGTCGTGAGGTATGATGATATGAATGTTAAATCAATGAGTATAAAAAAAACAAAACTGAAATAGTAATTCGCATTAAGATCCTTGGATAAATTTCCAATTTAAAATTGAGACACGTGAAAATTGAGATAATCATAAAGAAAAACATAAAACTAAGCGGTTGGAGTTGAATCTTGATTTTCAGTGAAAAGGACTAGTTGGGTGTTTTTGTTTGGGCCGTCATTATCTTCAACATGATTGGCGTTGATGTTGAAAACTCTTCCTCTTGCTGGTGGCCTAGTGGTTGGGTTTTCTTGATTTGCTTGGTTAACTGGGTTTGCTTGAGCTTGAGCGTTTATGATGTTAACCAATTGAGGGCACGTGTTTCTAAAGTGGGTAGGGTCGCCACAATTGAAACAAGCTCGAACATATGGGAACATGGGGTATTGGGGTTGTTGATATGTTTGGATCATGTTTTGAGTAGGGGGTGAGGTTTGGTTTTGAGGAGTGCGGCAAACCTTGCTCAAATGACCATAGCGTCCACAATTCGCACATAGTCGACAAAGTAAGGTAGATGGATGGTGATAAAAACAGGTGTTACATTGAGGGTGAGGTCCAAGGTAAGGTTTCTTATTTGGGTAGGTTGGGTTGGGTGCTACTTGAGTGATTGGGACAGCTTGGAAGGGTACGGCTTGTAAGGCTGGTTGATTGCGTTGGGTGACAGCGAAAAGTTGCTCCTCACGTTTCCTTTTGGAAATGGGTTGAGAAAGGGATTCGGTTTGGGTGGAGTTTGAAATTTCAGTTGATGCTTTATCTTTCTTCTTCTTCTCCATGAAGTCTTTATTCCGTATACGGTTCTCGGTGAGCTCTGTAGCTAACTCCATTGCTACTTCCAAGGTTGCAGGTGTGGTACTTATTACAGAGTCTTGAATATTTGAAGGAAGACCTCGAATGTAGTGCTCGATCAAACGGTAGTGGGGAGTGAACAAGTTGGGAACCATTTGATTTAACTCGAGGAATCTCTTGTTGTATGTAGTGTGGTCGCCTTCCTTTTGTTTCAACGAATAGAACTCATCCTCTAATTTCTTGATTTCGCTCCTTGGGCAAAACCGTCTTGTCATGATTTCTTTCAACTCTTCCCAAGTCAAAGTCATAGCATCTTCAACACCTTGTTTAGCCTTCTCTGTATTCCACCAAGTAAGTGCTATTCCAAATAAACGACTAGTAGCATATCGCACTTTGCGATCATCGGGGCAATCGCAAGTTAGAAAAATGTTTTCCATTTCTTCAAACCAATAGTGAAGAGCGGTGACACCTTCAGTCCTTCGTATTTTGTAGGGTCACAAGATTTGAAATGCTTGTAGGTGCATTTAGTGGTGTTTGGGGGAGGGTTGACAATATTTTGAACTTCTTGATTGACGGATTAGCGGTAAGGGCTTGTTGGACTTGAATTACAATGTTGGGTATTACGGCAGCCATTTGTTGAGCGATTTGGGCAGCCATGCGCTCGCGGGCTTTTCCTGCTCTCATCTTCCTACGGGCGAGACTAGAAGACATCTACAAGGAATACATATCAAGAGTATGAGTTGGATGCTTTTGGGATCATGTGTCGTATTTAGGAATGAACATTCATAAAATATACATAGCATAATAAATCTACTACATCCATAGGATGTCTTGGGCTTTGCTCGTAATTGGGCCTTGCATGCCGCCATACTTCACCTTCGTAATCACGTGGGCCCCCATGATTACCGGGTTTTTCATATGGTTCGCATGTGTTAGCCTGGTTACGTACACTAAAACCCGGAGAAAATCGAGAAATATGTAACGCATGATATTCGGAATGTGTCCAGGTGTGGACACGGTGACACCTCAAAGTGGGGTTAGTTCGAACGACGTTTGGTGTGGCATGCTTTGGCCTAATAGGTCCTTCGTACTCTCATCGTTAGTCCCAAGGTAGGCAAACTGGTCCATTATATTGGATTTATACGAATGCCAACCTAGACAGGACGTTCCGACTACCGGTACTTGTACCCTTACAGTTACTACATGCCCGTCGCAGAACTCACTCTGATGAGATTTGAAAAAATGAAAAATGCGACAAAATCTTGAATAACGGAAGTATGAAGATAATTTTAATATGTGAATATTGTAACATGTATGATGAATATGTATGTAAGTATGTATGTTCAACTGTAAGCATAATTTACTATATATCACAAAATGTAATATTGGAAATGTTTGCATGCATTTGTGTATGCAATAAATATGAAACAAATAAATATCATAAGTTTGCATGTAACCACATAAACAATTAAAATCTAATCAACTATAGTATAGGCTCTAAGGGTCTAATAACATATCCTATATCCCTATAGTCAAAAGCTCTGATACCAATCTGTCACACCCCGACCCGCAGCGGAAAAGGTGACCGGGGCATGATTGGGTTTTCATCAAAGCTCATGACATTTATTATAATGTTTCATATTTATTATTTCAATTTAAAAGAGATCATACAATCATATCAAACAAACACAACATGTTCTATTCATCCTTCTAAACTTCATTATTTTTCTTCTAAGGCAATTTCCTATGTTTTCCATGCTTCATCCTGTTCACCTGTATCATATGTAAAAATGGTGGATCAACAAAAAGTTGGCGAGTGAACCTTGTTAGAAAACATTTATTATTTATTTCTTGTTGTATTTAATATGGAAAAATTGTGCAATATTCATATATGAACAAACGTAAAAAACATACAATTACAAACCATTAGCATACGATATCAAACAAGAACAAACAATAACATACATTAACAAACCAACAGCATACAATAACATATCAACTTGCATAAATATATAACATAAATAAAACTGTGCGATCAAGGCTCAATCAAACGGAGCCGATCGTATTGCATGTACTGAAAATGATAAATGTCTGTGCGATCAAGGCTCAATCAAACGGAGCCGATCGTATGTTGGCACGCCAGGTTCACGCTCATAATGTAATCGGGAATATGCTCAACGCTCATAATGTAATGGGGAGCGGCGGCCTATGAAATTGCATGTACTGAAAATAATAAATTAAATCTAAACAATAACCACACAAACAGTTTATACAAGCTGAATACACATTTATTCACGATATGATGTATGCACAATGATTTAAATATAATAAATAGTAAGACACATGATACACCCCAAAAAAACGTGATTTAAACGGGGAATTTGTAGAGATTCACTCACAGTGGGTGCGTTCGGTTGATGATGTTGAATGCGCACGAGTTTAGAGGATTGATCGACGAGGAAAAACTAACCTAATTAATAACGAAAAGTAAGGTAAATAAATGGATTTTATTAACAACTTTAATAGGATTTTTGGATATATTTTTGTGAGTTTTAGGCTATTTTCTAACTTTAAAAATGTTATTTTTAAGTATTTTTAATTGATTTTTAAATAAAATAAATAAATAAAAATAATAAAAAAATGTTGACTTTTTGACCGTTGACTTGTTGACCGTGGACCGTTGACTTGTTGACCGGTTTTATTGTGTAAGTGTATGCGCCGGTGAGGCTCGAACCCGAGACCTCCCGTTCACATGCACGCAGCTCTACCAACTGAGCTACGTGTCTAACCCGAAATAATTCTGTTTTTATTATATTTATATACTAACTCAGTTTATTCAAAATTCTTTTATTTTCAAAAATGTTTTAAATCATCGGACCGGTGTCGTCAACAGGTCTCGAACCCGGGACCTGTGACTTAATGTTACACACAGTCCACCGCTGGACTGTGTGTCTAACTTGGTTAATATACAGGTTTTTATTATACTTAACATCTAACGGAGTTAACCCGGTTCAGTTTAAAAAAAAGGACATTTTATTACTGCGAAGGTGCGTGTGTCAAGAATCGAACTCGGGACGTGTACGTATTTGTTTGCACACAGTCCACCGCTGGACTGTGTGTCTAACCCGTTAATAAAACTGATTTTAATTACTCTTATAACATAACTGAACTTCATCTTCTTCGTTCAAAACACAGACATCGGTCAAAGCAACTGTTACTTGATTAATTCGGTTAATGAACAAGATGAACAATTGAAAAGTATTGAACCGAAGAGTTTGGGGAAAGAAAGTACCGAACAGATCGTCTTCTTCAGAAAGTCCGGCGAAGATCGTCGGCTCTGTTTTGGTGACCTTCGGCTGTTATAATCAATTAACAGTTTGGAGGGATTAGATGTGAAATTGAACTAATGAGTAATGATTATCAGTATGTTTGAATGATCATACCGGTTATCAGCAAGTTTCTGGAATTTCAGAACTTTTCCGGCGAAAACAGGAAATCCGGCAATGTCGTCTGGGGTTGATTCTGAGTGATGGAGTGATGTTAGAATTTGTATAATAATGGAATAAAACAGAAAAGTCGAGGTATTTACCGCGTAGATGAAAATCCCGGTTTTCCGGCGACTTGCAGAGAATTCCGGCGAGTGAAATTTCTTGCGATAGAGATTCTTCAGAGGTTTAAGGTGAGTGGGAGTGATGTCAGTATGAGTTCTATGATCCTATTTTTGGGTAAGAAGAAAAAATGGATTGAACTCGGTTTTCCGGCGAAAGTCCGGCGAGTCCAAAAAGCTTCTCCGGCGGACTGAAAGTTGTGCGAAAATGTAATTGGAAGTTTGCAAAGTGTGTTTGAGTCGCGAGAGGGGTCTTTGATTGAAGTAATTCAAGAATTGAAAGTTTTCGGTTATAAACCGATTTACTCCCGAATTCAAGTTTCATTCATAGCAAAATTGATTGGAATTGTCGGTGTATCGGTTAAACTCAGTAAACCGCGATCAATCAAACGTCTTTGGACGTTTGATGACCGATTTCGGTTACAGTTGGCGTAACCGGTCGCTTCATTAATGACTATAAGATTTATTTGTTTCCTAATATTTACAGAAAACAACAAGTGGCGGAGTGGTTATGTGTCTGTGTGATAAGTCGTTGGGCTTAAGTCCGGCTGACCCGGGTTCGAGTCCCGGCTTCAGCATTTAATTTTTAAATCACTATTTTTTAATACTTTTTCAAATATAACTTTTATATTCTAATATACTTATTAATTATGTATCGTTTAAAATTAATTTAAGCATTAAACATGCAACGAAATTTTTGACTGGTTGTTTGGTTAATAAACGAAGCGGGTTTGGTTAATCCGGTTTTTGCCGAATGTTAAAGATGGAACACTTACAAGTGATCCAAAAGAAGTTTAGAACTCAAAGGAAAGCTCCCAAATGGTCAGGAACTTCCAAGAGTGTAATAGAGAGGAGAAGAAGTGAATGAGGAAAGAATGAGTGACTTTAATGGGCTATTTATAGTGTAAGAAGTGCAAGGAGATGGTGTCATGTGTTAGGAATGTTCTAGGATCTTTACAAGTGTCTAATTAGGTGTCAAGAGCTGGTGGAGTGTGGCAATTTGCAGGCTAGGTTGCTTCCTCATAAAGATTTGGGGTTTTTAACACATTTAGTCCCTCAAATATAGTTTTATTAAATGTCATGAATTGTCCCTTGACTTATATTTCATGACATAATGACACAACTAGTTCTTTTCAATCATACAAGATGTATTGAAGAAGAGTACGAATAACCGAACGTTAACGGGTGTCACACTAGGTGTTCTTACGACTTATAAATATTTACTAGCTTAAATGTGAAGATACGAATCCTTATGGTTTTAAAGGTTAATTTACTTCAATTAATAAAGTCAAAGGTTTGGTAAAAGAGCGGAATGCTCGAGGATGGTAAATAAAAATATATCGTCTCAACCAAGAGACGTTCAGGTCTAAAGGTGGCTTGAATAAATGAGAAATATGAAAATAACAAAGTCTAGGGGCCTTCGGGTCATTTTGTGAAAGTTAAAATGGTGTAAATCTAAAGCTTTAGTGTCTCGCCATAGGCTACGGTCGCCAGACTCAGTTGGAGCATGTTGACGCCTTTAGTCCTTATTGGTCTTTAATAGACTCTATTAAAATATGACACGTGTCACTCTACTACTGGACACGATTTTACAGGGTGTTACATCCTCACCCCCTTAAAAGAAATCTCGACCTCGAGATTTTATTCAAAAAGATGGGGGTACTTTTGTCGCATAGCGGACTCAAGCTCCCATGTATACTCGGGACCTCTAAAAGCGTCCCACTTAACCTTTATTATAGGTATCATTTTTCTTCGGAGCTTCTTAACCTGTCGATCCTTGATCGAAATCGGCTTCTCAACAAACCTCAGGTTTTCATCTATCTGCATAACCTTGTGCGACATTGCTAGCGACTCATCGGCTAGACATTTCATAAGTTTAGATATGTGGAATACATCATGGATTCCACTTAGCTCCTCTGGCAATCTGAGCTTATATGCTACAGTGCCGACACATTCGACTATCTCAAATGGCCTGATATACCTTGGGCTTAATTTTCCCTTCTTTCCAAAATGTATCACACCATTCCAGGGTGATACCTTTAGCATGACCTTATCCCCTACTTGGAACTTAAGAGTTTTACGCCTCTTGTCAGCATAACTCTTCTGCCTATCCCTGGCAGCTTTGAGACGATCATGGATTTGCACAATCTTTTCCGTGGTCTCCAGGACAATCTCTGGTCCTGATAGTTGGGCTTCCCCAACTTCTGCCCAGCACACGGGCGTTCGGCATTTTCTCCCATACAAGGCCTCAAACGGAGCAGCCTTGATGCTTGTATGATAGCTATTATTTTAGGGGAATTCTATTAGGGGTAAGTGGTCATCCCAACTTCCACCTAAATCAATCACACATGCCCTAAGCATGTCTTCCAGTGTCTGGATAGTACGCTCACTTTGACCATCAGTCTGCGGATGGTAAGCCGTACTAAAATTTAATTTTGTGCTTAAAGATTGTTGGAAACTTTTCAAAAAATGAGAGGTATATCTAGTATCTCTATCAGATACAATATATACTGGCACACCGTGTAGGGACACAATCTTGTCCACATACAACTTAGCCAATCTATCTGAATTGTACATTTCCTTTATTGGCAAGAAATGTGCTGACTTAGTCAGTCTATCCACAATGACCCAAATAGTGTCATTTCCACTTTTGGTCTTAGGTAACTTGGTAATCAATTCCATAGTTATCATTTCCCATTTCCATGTGGGAATTTCAAATTGTTGTAGTAGTCCTGACGGTTTTTGATGTTCGGCCTTAACTTGCGAACACGTCAGACATTTAGCTACATAGGTGGCTATGGATTTCATCAAACCCATCCACCAATAATTTTTCTTCAAGTCTTGATACATCTTGTCACCTCCCGGGTGAACTGAGTATTTTGTATTATGCGCTTCCTGAAGGATTAGATCTCTAAGTCCACCAAACATTGGAACCTAGATTTTATCATTAAGTCGAAGGATTCCGTACTTTCCAGGCGCTAACTGATCAACAGCTCCTCCTAATCCCTCATTAGGAGCATTGGCCTCTAATAAGGCTTGCCTTTGCACCTCTAATAGCTTCTCATTCAAGCTATTTTTGAGCTCAATGCTCTTAGCTTAATCCTTATGGGCTTAACCCGTTCTTTACAACTTAAGGCATCAGAAACTACATTTGCCTTGCCTGGATGGTAGCGAATTTCGCAATCATATTCATTAAGTGTTTCCATCCATCGACGTTATCGCGTGTTCAATTACTTCTGATTGAACAAGTGCTGGAGACTTTTATGGTCTGTGTATATAATACACTTTGTGCCATACAAGTAATGTCTCCATAATTTTAGTGCAAATACAACGGCACCCAATTCCAAATCATGGGTGGTGTAATTTCATTCGTGCACCTTTAACTGTCGTGATGCATAAGCAATTACCTTGCCTTTTTGCATTAGCACACAGCCCATGCCAGTGTACGAAGCATCACAGTAGACTACAAAGTCCTCTATACCCTCAGGTAGAGATAACACAGGAGCATTACTCAACTTGTGTTTTAGAATCTTAAAAGATTCTTGACCCCAATTATACTTAACATTCTTACGGGTCAAGGTAGTTAAAGGAGTGGCTATCCTCGAAAAGTTTTCAATGAACCTCCTATAGTATCCAGTCAATCCTAGGAAACTACGAATCTCTGATGGGGTCTTGGGTACTTCCCAATTCATTATGGCTTCTATTTTGGCGGGATCCACTTGGATACCACGCTCACTTACCATATGTCCAAGAAATTGGACCTCTCTAAGCCAAAACTCACACTTATAGAATTTAGCATAAAGCTTCTCTTGTCTTAGCAATTCTAAGATGCACCGAAGATGTTTCTCGTGATCGGCTTGATTACGAGAATAAATAAGTATGTCGTCTATGAAGACAATGACAAACTTATCCAAATATGGTTTGCAGACTCTATTCATGAGATCCATGAATGCTGCAGGTGCATTCGTGAGCCCAAATGGCATCACTAAAAATTCAAAGTGACCATAGCGGGTCCTGAAGGCTGTCTTAGGAACATCCTCACTCCTAACCTTCAGCTGATGATATCCCGATCTTAAATCAATTTTGGAAAAATAACTAGCCCCTTGAAGTTGGTCGAATAAATCGTCGATCCTGGGCAGAGGATATCTATTCTTGTTATCTTGTTCAGCTCACGATAATTAATGTACATCCGCATTGAACCGTCTTTCTTCTTTACAAAGAGGATAGGAGCTCCCCATGGCGAGGAACTAGGCTGAATAAAGCCTTTCTCCAAGAGTTCGTCTAGCTGCGTCCTTAATTCCTTCATTTCCGTTGGTGCTAGCCTATATGGAGCTGTGGCAACAGGTGTTGATCCTGGTAGGATATCAATTCTGAACTCCACTTGTCTGTCTAGAGGTAGACCTGGTAATTCTTCTGGGAATACATCGGAATACTCCGAGATAACTGGTAAATCTTCAATATTTGGCTTATGCTCGTTTATAGTGACTTGTGCCATGTAAATGACACAAACTTTTCTCAAACACTTGGATGCCTTAAATAATGACACCTTGTCTGGCAGTCCAAAGTGTGAGTCTCCGGGGATGGTGATCATTTCACCAGATGGGGTCTTAATCTCGATGAGCTTCTTATCGTAGGCAATGCGGGCTTGGTTATGAGATAGCCAATCCATATCTAAGACAACATCGAACCCCGCCAATTTCATTGGCAAAAGAGAGATAGGAATGGAATGATTCTTAATGAATATAGAGCATCCATCAAGAAGGGAAGATGTTGTTTCTATCGTTCCATCAGCAAGTTCTATCTCATAAGTTTTATCTAGAGTTCTTATGGGTAGGTTTAATAGTTTACTAAACTTATGATCAACAAAAGATCTATCTGCACCGGAATAAAAAAGAACTCTAGCGTAAATATCGTTAATGAGGAAAGTACCTGTTATGACGTTATTGTCATCAATGGCCTCCCTGGCGTTCATCTGGAAGGCACGAGCATTCCCCTTTTTAGCCTCTCTAGGTTTGGCATTATTATTTCTGGGGTTCTTAGGGCAATTAAACCTCATGTGCCCCTTTTCATTGCAACCGTAACAGACTGTATTCTTAAGATCATTACATTCTAGGGTCTTGTGCCCCTTTTTCTTACAGATACCACAGGGTTTGGTTTGTGGGTCTATACTACATTGCCCCTAGTGTCTGCGGTTGCAGTTCTTGCATCGGGGTTTGTCATTAGACATTTTCTGGTTCTTCTTGAATCCAATTTTCCCTTTCTTTATGAACCTTTGGGAGTTGTCGTCCTCCCGTTTCCTCTTCCCGTCAGTCTCGGGCTTGACTGACTTTTGCCTCACCAGATCAAGGGTGAGGGAGAGAGATAGGTCGACAACAGACCTATAGGTACTAGGCTGAGCAGCCTTTACCATACCTTTTATTTCAGGCGCCAACCCATTAATGAAACGCGCAATGCGTTTGGACTCTGGGGTAATCAAATAGGAAACTAACCTAGATAGGGAATTGAAATCAGAGACGTACTTCTGACAGTCTAGGATTTTTATTAAAAGAGACAAGAAGTCTGTCTCTAGTTTCTCCACCTCATGAGGTGGGCAGTAAGTTTCCTTTACCAAATCAACAAACTTGGACCATCCCAAGTTGTACAGTGTACCTTACCTGTTGATTGAATCATGGCTTTCCACCATATTAGGGCATCGCCCTTGAAGGATTGTGATACATACTTAACCACATCCTTATCAGCACAGCCGCTGATATCCACTATTATTTCCATCTCGTCAAGCCACTTCAAGGCTTCTACAGCTCCTTTCTCCCCATTAAAGTATCGGGGCTTACAGGAGACAAAATATTTGTAGGTACACCCGTCTTTAAAAGAACGAGACTTATCCTCGAAATCTATTTTCTTTGGTTCACTCTTCGCATTCGAAGAGTGAACGGAGCTCTCCTTATGAGCTGAGGATGGGGTAACCGATAAAGGTCTAGAGTGAGTAGCACTCGACTCTCTAAGCTTTTCTATGGCCTTTCACATGGCCTTTTCTACAGCTGCATCAATGTGAGCTTGAAAATTATCATTATCAATATCTTTGTTTTCAGCTTTGTTAGATTCAACTCCGGTGGCTACTTTGTGCCTCATCCGAGTTAGCCATTCTTTGAGCTTTGGTTCTATAAACCAATGAAAGTTCTCCTTTAGCCATGGTATAATAACCATTGTGGCTTTATAAACATTGGATATAACAATCATTGCCTAAACTAGTGTGAATAACATCACAACTCTTAGGCTTAACATATCTATATTTGGCCTAGGTCTTAATAGGACCATCATAGGCAAATTACAATCTGGACGTAGTCCATTTATTATTGGACAGTGGATCACATTGTCACAACTGTCATTGTCATAATTGAAAATTATATTTAGCTCATAAGCTTGTCACTAATGGACATAATAATATGGCACGCCAGCCAGTCACTTTGGTCATAACATATGGCATATCAGCCTGTCACTTAGGACATAATACATATGGCATATCAGCCTGTCACTTAGGACATAAAATTAGGCACATTGGCCTACATCATAACAGATGTAATTTATGGCACATCAGCCTACATCATAACAGATGTAATTCATGGCATATCAGCCTACATCATAACAGATGTAATTCATGGCATATCAGCCTACATCATAACAGATGTAATTCATGGCGTATCAGCCTACATCATAACAGATGTAATTCATGGCATATCAGCCTGGCACATTGGCCTGTCACATTGGACATAATATATGGCATATCAGCCTGGCTCATCGGCCTGTCACCTTGGACATAATATATAACATATCAGCCTGGCACATTGGCCTGTCACCTTTGACATATCATATGGCACCTTGGCCTATCATATTGACGGCTAGTGTGGTTCCTCAAGCCACACTACCAGGACTCTGAACATTCCTTAATGTTACATAAGAGTACCCTAATGATTGATTAATGGTCCCGATCACCTTTGACCTTAACGACCATGGAGGTTTGGACCTAGTCCCCACCTCTGGATAGAAGGATAACTTCCCTTAACTATCCTGATAGAAGACACCTTCGTACTTAACTATCATTTCTTGGCCAATATGTGGTCTATGCCACTTGGCATAATCAAATTCATTAAGATCTTTTTGGAATTATATCGCAAAGCATAAATTTCGAATAACATTGAGATGCACGTTTTCAAGAGGATGAATACATATATATATATATAATTCCAAAATACTTCATTAAATTTCAATTTAGAAAATACAATACTAGAAACATTGAAATAAATTGTCCATGCAAGGACTACTGAAACAGAATGTCCACACAGGGACTAAATAAAAAAAATAACAATGTCCTCGCAGGGACTATATATTATTAGAAGAGACTTCACTCGTGCTTCTTTCCCTTGACCAACTTGGAGAGTTTCTTGAAGAACTTGTTCATCTTCTTCTTCGTTTTCTCCGCCTGTTGTTGCATTTCTTTCATTCTTTCTAAGGCTTTATTAATGGCCTCAAGTGGTGGCGGAGGTTGTGGTTATGGCATGACCGGATATTGGTACCCATAAGTTGGATATCCAGTCGGTGGATAAGTAGGTGGGACAAGAGACGGGTAAAGTGCGTTGTGCATAATTGCTTGCAATAGGGATCTTGCGACCATGCTTTATAATTAATTGGTGTAGACAGGTTAAAAGGATCATATCCAGATATATCTGGATATGTAGGAATAGGGTTATTAAAACCCGATGGTGGTGGTTGAACCACTGGTGGTGGTTGCGGTTCCACTACAGGTGAAACATTAGAGGGTCCACCCATTTGTGGGTCCTCTTGAATGGTAGCGTAAGGTTTGGACTAGGGTGGCAGCGACCCTAACCATTGACCTGCACGTATCGACATACGTGCTCCACGTTTCCTCCTTGGTGGTTCAGATGGTGGCTGAGGTTGGTGCACCGGTTCCATTTGAACGTCATCGTGTGTAGGGAGTATTAGGGAGTGGTGTGAAGGAGTGTCAGCAAAGTAAACTGGTGACAATGATATAAATTTTTGGGAATGTGGGGGCGAGTATCTATGAGAGACAAAGTGTCTCACTGGTTGCCAAGGAGACGAATCTCCTGAATCTTGGTAGGAATCTGAGTAGTGAAGTTGTAAACGGATGCGCCCGATGGTCCTCCCCTCATTGGGCCTTTTCCTCTTCCACTTTGTCCTCTTACTCTTGGTGGCATTTCTCTATTAAAACTCAAATCAAAAACAATAATAATAACTTAATAATGAGACGAGTAATCCTAGGTCAATATCTAGACTCGGAAGTCTAAGGAATGTGCTTGTATAAGTTTGAGATTAAACACAAGTAGGCTAGTCTTTAATTCTCTCAAACATTGGCTCTGATACCAACCTGTCACACCCCGGATTTCCAACCCGAAATCCATACACCGTGGGCCCGGGTGGGGAGTATTGTGACGTCAGTTGATAACATCATAGTCAATTAAACAAAGCACAACGGAACTCTTTGGATTTAAATTACTATTACAAACTAAATGTTCAAAGTATAGAAATATTATACAAACGATTCATAATCGAAGATCCACAGGCGGATCGCAAATTGTACAAGAAAGAATGTAAAACAGACTTTAGGCAGATCTAGGATTTGCAAGATCCTCTTATCTCTACCGAGCACTTCCAGCCTATTTTCATATTGTACCTGCAAGCTTAGTCTTTGGACGATACGTCAGCTTTCGCTGGTAAATACACCCAAGTGACTCATTTTGAAAACATTTAAAAATGATTTTTAAGTGCACAGGGCACAAAATCTTTTATAACTTGGGAAGGTTGACCTTGCAACCTTTTTAGCAGATTCATATGTTTGTCCATACATACAGGGCCCAGTACAAAGACCGAGACATGATTAACATACACACCACTTTGGACTCACGAAGGAGCCATTTCCCCCAACCTTGTGGGTATGCATTTTGAGCGTCTTACCGGGTGTATGCCTACACCTGCGCTAAGGTCGTGGCCATTATCTAATGTAATGAGCCGAGGATATCCAGGACACGGTAGTTAACCCCGATGTTTATGTGATCAAACAAAACTAATTAAAACAGAATATGCGGATTTACTAGTCGTTTTCCGACATTCGATTGATCTCATTTCCGACCAAGCGGTAATACTTTACCGTATCCCAAGCCCGTATAGGGGAAATAAGTCGAGAGTATTTACCTGATCTAGTCTTCTTTTAATTTAATAACTAAGCCGTACGCAAAAGTACTAAGTGCAGATAACCTTTACCGGCAAGTCTCTAGTCTGGATTATGGCATAAGCTAACCAATTAAATTATATCGGTCTTTATTTAAGTCATAGACTTAGACCTGACAAGTATAACACTTGATTAAATGATGATTGGATAGAATGTAGTTTAAAACCGACAAGTACCTTGACTTGAATAATATGGGTAAACTATAAACATTCTGGATTTTGAGACTTAAATGATAAGGTTAGACCCGTTTCGGTTAATTTCCGTAAAACAATTACATGTACTTAACCGTACGCATCTTAGCGATAATGGGTAACTGGATAAGGCATGGACAAGTTCTATATGTCATTATACTTTAAATAAGTTGTAATATCAGTAGGATATCAACTTACATGCCCAAAAAGGTTTTGAAACGAAATTATGCCTCATAAGGGTGTTTTGGTAATTATATGTCGTATAAAAGGAATTTGCGTGTATTCTGATATTATGATCATAAAAATTCTGGAAAAATACTTAATTTGTGATATAATATCAGTAAGATAGCACACATAAGTCTGGTTTATAGTTTAAGACCAAACTATGCACCGAAAGAGCATTTTGGTCATTTAAAAGTATAGTTTACGATATTATACTAAAATCAGTTTATGATCAGAATATTAACATCATAATATGTTAATTACATTAACATATCACTAGATACTTCATTTGCAAGTTCATTGTTGATTAAAACCATGTTTTATGTAAAAAGGGCATTTTAGTCAAATTTTGACATTTTATGGAACTTGTGCATAAACTCAGATTATGATTATGATCATGTAATATAACCTTAGAGGGTTATGCTACATTGCATTATGATCATAATGCGACTATAATTCAGAAGTTAACTAATCTAAGTGGGTCAGAATCGAAAGTCAAAGCAGAAGTCAAACTTCACGACTTTCGGTTGCGAACCGACTCTAGGACTGAAATTAACGGATCGAACTTGTTTCCACATGTTCTAATAATTATTACCAACTTTTTTTAAGTGTCAAAACCATATTTATAACATATATAAACTCAGATTATGATTTTTGTGAAATCTAACCCGTTTGACTTTTTAAAACAATAACTTTGACCCGTCAATTGACCTAGTAAACGTGATCCTTAGGAGGTGCCCTTTTAAGGGATTAATACCTTCCTAATTACGATCACTTAGCCATGTTCATTTCGAAAAATGGCTAGACCATAATGGTCTTAACCGAAAGTCAAGGCATTTGTCAAAAATGCTTGACTTTTGGCTATTGAAAGCCTATAAAAAGAAAAGAGAAGAGATGGAACACTTACAAGTGATCCAAGAGAAGTTTAGAACTCAAAGGGAAGCTCCCAAATGTCATGAACTTCCAAGAGTGTAATAGAGAGGAGAAGAAGTGAATGAGCAAAGAATGAGTGAGTTTAATGAGCTATTTATAGTGTAAGAAGTGCAAGGAGATGGTGCCATGTGTTAGGAGTGTTCTAGGATCTTTACAAGTGTCTAATTATGTGTCAAGAGCTAGTGGAGTGTGGCAATTTGCAGGCTAGGTGGCTTCCTCACAAAGATTTGGGGGTTTTTAACACATTTAGTCCCTCAAATATAGTTTTATTAAATGTCATGAATTTTCACTTGACTTATATTTCATTACATAATGACACAACTAGTTCTTTTCAATCAATACAGGATGTATTGAAGAAGAGTACGAATAACCGAACGTTAACGGGTGTCACACTAGGTGTTCTTACGACTTATAAATATTTACTAGCTTAAATGTGAAGATACGAGTCCTTATGGTTTTAAAGGTTAATTTACCTCAGTTAATAAATTTAAAGGTTTGGTAAGAGAGTGGAATGCTCGAGGTAAATAAAAACATACCGTCTCAACCAAGAGACGTTCGGGTCTAAAGGTGGCTGGAATAAACGAGAAATATGAAAATAACAAAGTCTAGGGGCCTTCGGGTCATTTTGTGAAAGTTAAAATGGTGTAAATCTAAAGCTTCAGTGTCTCGCCATAGGACCGTCACTCAGAGGCTCAGTTTGAGCATGTTGACGCCTTTAGTCCTTATTGGTCTTTAATAGACTATATTAAAATACGACACGTGTCACTCTACTATTGGACACAATTTTATAGGGTGTTACAAAATCTAACCCAAAAGGGTATCACCTACAAGTGGGGTGATGCTCAGGAGTCGACCTTTCAGCAACTGAAGGAAAGACTCTGCATCACACCCATTCTTCCGTTACCTGAAGGCATCAGCGATTTCATTGTCTACTGTGATGCGTCTATCCAAGGACTCGATTGCGTGCTAATGCAACGCGAGAAGGTCATTGCCTACGCATCAGCCAACTCAAAATTCACGAAAAGAACTACGCTACCCACGACTTAGAGCTAGGAGTTGTAATTTTCACACTTAAGATATGGAGACATTACTTGTACGGTACCAAGTGCATGATTTATACCATCACAAGAGTTTCCAGCACATATTGGATCAGAAGGACTTGAACATGTGACAACGTCGGTGGTCGAACTCCTAAACGATTAACGAGTGCGTGATAAAATAACATCCGGGCAAGGCAAACGTTGTAGCTGATGCCCTCAGCCGAAAGGAGACATGAGCGCCGCTTATCACCAACCTCTATTATCTCTGATCGTGACCCACGTATGACATTTGATTTGTGCAGGCTATGCACAAATCCTTCAGCTCTCATTTAGACATGAGCACCGCTTATCACCCGTAAACGGATGGTCAAACTGAACGTACCATCCAAACCCTCGAAGACATGCTGAGAGCATGTGTTATCGATTTGGCGACGGCTTGGAACGACACTTACCTCTGGTAGAATTTTCTTATAACAACAGTTACCACACTAGCATTCAGGCTACACCGTTCGAAGCATTATACAGACGGAAATGTCGATCGCCTTTGTGTTAGGCTGAAGTTGGCGATAGCTAAATCACTGACCCTAAACTCGTACTCGACACAACGGAAAAGATTTCCCAAATCAGACAACGAATGGCGGCTGCCCGCGACCGTCAGAAAAGCTACGCTGATAAGCGTAGGTTACCTTTGAAATTCCAAGTTGGAGACCGAGTTTTGCTAAAAGTCTCCCGTGGAAAGGTGTGGTTCGCTTTGGCAAACGAGGCAAGCTTAATCCGTGGTATGTCAGACTTCTTGAGATCACCGAGAAAATCGGTGCAGTGTCTTATATACTAAACTTGCATGAAGAGCTTGGTGCAGTGCACAACGTCTTCCACGTGTCAAATCTGAAGAAATGTTTATCATATAAGACTCTCAGTGTTCCTTTCAAGAAATTTACGATCGATGATCAGCTTCGTTTCATTGGGGAACCGGTTGAGATCATCGATCGGGAAATCAAAACCCTCAAGCGTAGCAAGATACCTATGGTTCGAGTTCGTTGGAACTCATGTCATGGCCTAGAGTTTACTGGGAACGAGAGGACCAAATGATGCACAAGTATCCTCAGTTGTTTAAGAACAACACATCCAGTACTGAAACTGCTACCGAATTTCGGGACGAAATTCCAAACCAACATGGGGATGATGTGATTCCCCGCGAAAACGCTTAACTACACTAGCTGATTCAGTGACTGTGCACTAAATCTATAGATGGAATTTTATTCAACTTGGGGATAATGTGACAACCCGAACTTTCCCTTCACATTCCCCCTTACGTTGTAATTATCTGAAATTATTAAATGCGATTTATTAATATTTGTTTGGTCCTTATGAGAATGGGTTGTTATAAATTGATTTGCTAAATGTTAGATGAATATATTAACATGTATGCTAAATATATTTGACTTGTTTGTACATATGTATATTATGAAAAACATGAAGTGATATGTTACAATAATAAGTCTAGCCGCACACTACATATGTATGAATGTTATATATATGGATTTATAATAAAGTAAAGTATGGCCGCACACCACCTACTAGCCGCACACCCCCACTCCCATTTAAACCATACACTCTTCCTTGACTCCACACCTGTTAATTCAGGCCCAATCTCAGCCCATAACTAACCCTAATAGAACCGCACACTCCTTTAAATTGTGTCGCACATGTGTGTGTACGAAATCTTGTGATGTGTATAAAAACACATGTTTGCTAAACCCTAAGAACCTTTCCAATCATTATGTTGGCAGCCACTGCCATTCTCAGCAAACATTCCTTCTTTCACGTCAGCCAACATTCCCTTTTCTACCTTCCTTTTTGGAAGAATTAAGGCATTATCAGTAGCTTTCCATCTTTAAAGCTTCTCTTTTTTTGAAGATCTTTCCTATATTCTCGCACCCTCCTTTATTTCACTATTCTCCAGGTAAGTGCATTCCTAAGTGTTTTATATTTTGTTTTTATTCCTCATCTATTTGACACCAAATGGTTTAGAGTAATTGTTCATGTTAATGAAAGGTTAGACCTTGATCAAATGCTATAACATCTTTGATTCATGAATAATGATTAGAGGATCTAGAGTTTTGATTTAATGTGGTATTGACTATGGTGTTGATGATTTTAATAATCTTGTTTATGATGCATAAATGATGTTAGAATGAACTAGGGTTTTTGTGTGTTTGCAAGATATCAATGAATCCGTATTATGTAATGTCTTCGACGATGATGTATGATAGGATGCCACGTATTTATTTGATAGTATCGACGTTTTTTGAATCTGGATCTGTTTGATGATTGCTAATGATTATTCTCGCACCCTCCTTTATTTCACCATTCTCCAGGTAAGTGCATTCCTAAGTGTTTCTATATTTTGTTTTTTATTCCTCATCTATTTGACACCAAATGGTTTAGAGTAATTGTTCATTGTAATGAAAGGTTAGACCTTGATCAAATGCTATAACATCTTTGATTCATGAATAATGATTAGAGGCTCTAGAGTTTTGATTTAATGTGGTATTGACTATGGTGTTGATGATTTTAATAATCTTGTTTATGATGCATAAATGATGTTAGAATGAACTAGGGTTTTTGTGTGTTTGCAAGATATCAATGAATCCGTATGATGTAATGTCTTCGATGATGATGTATGATAGGATGCCACGGTTTATTTGATAGTATCGACGTTTTTGAATCTGGATGTGTTTGATGATTGCTAGATGATTATTAATAATGGTGTTGGTGCATAATGTCTATCGCCTACGTCTAGGATATGTCGGTTGTGTATTTATGGCTTAGAAAATGTCACATTTTATGTATTTAGTATGGATCGTACGATTGACTATTGTGGCTCGTACGAGTGACATGGCACCACTAGCACGAGCCTACACACACTCACTCCTTGTGCGAGCCATGTTGGCCTATAAATAGTGGAGCCAGGTGTTGTGTGATTATCTATTGGTGTGTGACTATAGTGAAGCCCTCTCCAGTTGTTTACTCGTCTGTAACTTTCACATTTATTAATACGAACCAAAGGCGTTTAAGTAGCATACTTGATTGTTTGTTTGTCCAACTCGCTAACAATGAATTCTGCCTCTGTTAGCTGAGTCGAATCGGTCCGGTGCTCATTAGAGGAGAGCCGATCCCCTCCCACAAGTGGTATCAGAGCTTTAAGGCCTGATTTGAGGACAAACATCAAGTTTCAGCAGACAACCAACAAGTTTCAGTAGTTGCAAATCTAGATTCAACCATTGAAGATTTTCTATATCTTGTTTTTCTTGATACAAGTTTCAGATCTAGACGAATTCATGGAAAAATTAGACTAGGATTTTAGTATAACACGTTAAAATCAACTCTAACAAATCCCTGAAACTTACAGATCTAAAATCGACCAAATACAATGAAGAAAATTACAGAAATCATCCGCTTAGTGACCTAAGCTGACACTTACGAATAGAAGGACAACTCGTACGAACGGCCATCCTACGAATTAACCACTCTACGACCAAGAAAAAACAAGCTTTCTTAAAATTTACAAGTTCTAAAACAGTCAATGTACGAGTGAGTGATTCCGCACAAAGAGTCACTCGCACAAATCACTCTCTCTCCTCACTGAGTATCCTGCTCGATGAACCACTGATTCGCACGAGTATCCTGCTCGCACAAACCACTGATTCATGAGAAGCTGTCATTCGCAAGAAGAACATTTTAAGAGTTTTTCTTAAATTTCGCATTTTTGTCAATCTAATCAGTGTTTCGAAATTTTTTTTTACTAAAATTTCAGATTAAATGGAAGAAGAGTTTTTCAATGCATTTGCTGCTTCAGACTGTTAGATGAAACCTAACAACTCCCAACAACAGAAAACATGAAATCTAGAAAACGAAATGGGAACCATGACGAAACCTCCGAAGCTCATGAACTTAGAAGATTATAACAGTTGGAGTGATGAGACTAGTTTGATAAACTGGCTGATTCTTTACCAGAAGAGAGAGATGGAACGACCTATCTAACTATTCATGAAAAATGGCACATAATACTGCAACTTCACATTGCCAAGATTTATTGAAAGATTAGAAGGTTACAAGCTAGAAACGCAGAAAATGGCAAAGAACAAAGGCGCTCACATGCAACAAGATGTGAACCTGTACTATAAAAATAGTTCTGCTGGTCACATAAAAAGTCCCAAGGTTCAAACCGCCTTCAGCGCCAACAATGCTACAAGTCCACCATCAAATCAATCAAGTGGGTTTAAGTCATTTTCATCATGCAACCCTATTTCTCCTCAAGCTCCTCAATCTGCACAAAGCTCAAGTAATCCTCAAAAGGTCAAAACAATCCACCTAATGCAAACCATCGAATTCTTCAATGCAACATGCTGTAAATCTTGAAAACGCACAAGATTCAATGAACACATGGCCAAACAACACATGGCTATGCTTGCATCAGTTCTCGAATCATACAAAAGTCTAATAGCTAAAAGGATTGGGAATCTTGAAATGACCAAAGAAGATTATGATCAGATTGATCCAGTTGAGTTGGATTTAATTGATATTAATGGTGCATGGCGTCAATAGTCCGTAGAGCTCAACGCTTTATGAAACTCACAGGAAGAGACAGTCTGGGAGGTCTTGACTGGAAACTCGGTTTTGATAAGGCTAAAGTTACATGCTTCAAGTGCAGAGAAAAGGACATTTCAAGAGAGAGTGCCCAAACAGAGAAGTCAAAGGAAACTAAAATCCATTTGCAGATGATTATTACAAAAGAGCCATCTATCATCGACCCCAACCACCTTATACAAGGTTAGTGCAGATAGAAGATGGTCCTTCAAACTTAAAGGATAAGGCTTTGGTTGTTACCCAAGAAGATGAAGGATTCAACTGGAACAAATACATTTCAAAGAATGAAAGTCGCACTGGTAGCTGAGATAGTTGAAGAACCAGAACATGCATAAGAAGAATTTGATGAGGCATCCTTTGACGAAGCACCTGAAGAATATTACAACACATTGTCAGAGCAAGAAGAACTCTTAAATGTGCATTTAAACATCTTTTGTCTTCTGCATTCTTAAAACTTTTGCAGGTTATTTGACTCAAGCTATCAATCACCATGTGCAGAAGAAAAAAACCTGAAGTAGAGGAGATGATCGATGCGACCAAAGAGTCGACTTTGGAGAATCTGACTTACATAGCCACAAAGCTCTAATGGCTAACGTGAATGAGGTAGTTACTGAGGAAGCTCAGGAAGCTAGAGTTAAATCGGTAAATGTGTCATAAATGAGTCAGTAAAGAAACACCTTACATGAAGTGCAAAGAGCCATGCATAAAGTGTGTCGAGAAAGAAACAAGATATAAGAGCTGAAATGTCATACAGATAATTTGTCATGTGATTTATTAACAAAAGAGACTTATGACAAATTAAGCAAAACAATTAAACAATTGAACGAGTGATCAGAGAAAATGACAAGACACTTTCGATGCTCAAGGCGACTTTAATGGACAAACAAATGGCCATCAATATTCACCTAAGTACACTTGCCGAGCTAAAAAGTGAACTTGAAAAATGAAAATCGAAACAGAACGAGTTAACAAGTTGTTAATCAGTTATTCTACAAGTTCGTACGTCATGATCACATTCTTCCAAAAATTAAAAGCAAGGAAGATAATAAAGTTGATGAATACAAAGGTGTAAGTTACGATCGTGTTCCACCGCCCTTATGGAAAGCTATGCAGTAAAAAACCATCAGAGGTGGAAAAGGCGCTCAATTTAAAATTAAACTGAAAAGAAAAACGAGCTGCCTGCGAACATTGATGTAACATACACCAAAACAGAAAGTGACTAAGAATCTGAAGTGGTAAAAACTTGGTCGAAAATGTTATTGAGAATGAGTTGAGAAATCTGAACTGGATGTTGTATCATCAGAAAATAGTTTAAACAATGATCCAAATGTAGTCGTGTACAAAATGAAGGATCTGATAAACTATATTCGATTAGGATTTCCAAATTCAGAATGTTAATCTTGATCGAGTTGATAATTTGTTCAAGCTAGTTGAAGTCAGTCATTCTATTTAGAAAAACGAGATGCATCATTCTATTCTAAATCAAAATGTGCCTACAAAAACCACCATCAGAGGGACAGGGACTATCCTAAAAACAGGAGAGCAGGTTTAGGTTTTCAAAAGCAAAGAAAGAACAAGTTTCAAAAGTTGAACTTTGTAAAGAAAATTGATTTTGTCTATGGGACAACTACTGAGAAAGAAAAGAGATCATTGGTAAACAATCCAATGATGAATTTAAGAAGGAAAAGGAGAGTAGAAAACAAAATTTGGATTCCTCTGTTAGAAATGAAATTCGGACGTGCTACAAATGTAACAATGTCGGGCATATTGCACGACAATGTTCTCAAAGAAATCCAAAACCTGTTTCCAACTCAAGTAGATCTAAAAAAGATGAGAAGCAAAAAGCACCAAGTTTGCACCAAAACAAATTCTGAAAAGAAATAATGAATCCAGTAAAAATGTGACATCAACAATTCAACTTAATTCTAAATTTGATGTTGGTGAAACATCTACCAAGAATCGTTAAAAGGATTCAAAATTCTATTCTAAAAAGCCAATTCTGAAAACACAAACTTAGGTAGCAAAAGTCAAACCATCTTGAGTAGAAATGAAAACACGTATTTCACCTAAAATTGAAATCAAACAAAATGTCAAGATCAAAGTTCCAAAGTTTGATATTCCAAACCCACCCAAGACCAAGCAGGCTTGGGTTTCTCTGTTTAAATAGTTTCTTCCACATGTGTGTAGGGGATCCCGAGGTCAATCATGTCAAAGTGGATTATGGACAGTGGAGCTTCCCGACACATGACAGGGATGCTTGCGTTGTTATACGACATAAAAGCTATCCGGGGAGGCTATGTTGGGTTTGTTGGGATACAGGGTGGAAGAATAGTGGGTGAAGGTATTCTCACGAACGAAGTGGTATCTTTCAACAAGGTGAACTACATTGCAGAGCTTGAGAACAATCTACTGAGCATCTCGCAAATCTGTGACAAGAAATTCACAACCCACTTCAATGACAAGGAATGCTTAGTTCTCAAACCGGGATTCAAAATTCCTGAGGAGTGGATCCTCATGCGTGCTCCACGAGAAAATGATCTTTATGTCTTAGATATGAGCGTCACATCCACTACATCAAAGAAGGTTCAATGCTTTATTTCTAAAGCTACCGAGAAAAAGTCAATCTTATGGCATTGAAAGATGGGGCACATTCACCTGTGAAAGATGAATAATTTGATGCATAATGACCTAGTGGAGGGTGTTAATCTGAAAAAATTTCATTTATCTGATGATTGTTTGAGCTGCAAAAAGGGGAAGCAACATAAGAAATCACACCCGAGAAAGCTACTTAACTCTATCAAGCTACCCCTAGAAAGGCTTCGTATGGATCTCTTTGGACCAGTGAACATGAAAAGTATATCTGGAGATCTATATTGCCTGGTCGTGACAAATGATTATTCAAGATTCTCATGGGTTTTCTTCCTAGAAAGTAAAGATGAAACGTTTGACAGTCTTATGATTCTCTTTAGGAAGCTAGAAACCTATATCATTTGCCTATCAAGAGAATCCGCAGTGATAATGGTACTGAGTTCAAGAACAAGAGAATGCTTGAATTCTGCAACGAAAAGGGTATTCTTCACGAATTCAGCACTCCTTATACTCCTCAACAAAATGGAGTAGCTGAACGTAAGAATCGCACACTGATTAAGACTGCCAGAACAATGCTCGCTGATTCAAAACTTTCAATCAGTTTCTGGAGCGAAGCAGTCGCATCAGCGTGTTACACCCTTAACCATGTGTTGAGAGTCAAACCTCACAACAAGACATGCTTTGAGCTACTAATCATCAAAAGCCAAACCTTGCGTTTTTGGAACCTTTTTGATAGCTGTGTACTGTTCTAGACCCAGATGGTAGATTTGTAGCCAAATCCTTGGAAGGATTTTTCGTCGGTTATGCTAGTCCACAAAAGAGAGTCTTCTTGCCGCGTCTGAACCAGGTTATTCTTGCTGTCACACCCTCAATTTCCACTTGCGGAGTTTTACCGCGAGGCGTGTGAACAAACCAGAATCTGAAACACTAGTACGTCGAACGACTCTATATGATTTGATGATACGTTTTCAAAAATCATTTATCGTAGATTTTATATTGTCTTGATTAGTTACCAATATTTAGCGGAAGCATCAGTTTTTAAAGTTGAGCGGAAGCATAAATAAGTAGTGAAGCGGGCGCCAACACAAACGCCAAAACAAATGAAAAACCCCAAAACAATATTTATAAATAAGACTCGATAAAAGATGTCTTGTTCAATGCATGTGCGTGCACCTAGAGCTCCTAGCGTCCTGAGAAACATGTAAAGAAACAAGTGTCAACATTAAAGATGAGTGAGTTCACAGGTTTTCATAAATTCGTTTGTTCGGTTATAGTTTGTTTTCCCCGTTATCCCTAACCCGGGATAACGTGTTGGTTCCATTATTCCAATCCCGGAATAATAAGTTGTTGCTTCCATTATCCTCAACCCAGGATAATATAGTTGTTGTTTCCATTATTCCATCCAGGAATAATAAGTTGTTGTTTCCATTATCCTCAACCCGGGATAATATAGTTGTTTTGTAATTAAGTTCAATGTTAACATATATAGGTAGCTAGCCTAAAGTTATGTCACGTAAGTGTTCGCGATCGAAGCTGACTGTTGTGCCTCCGTGTTGCCAGGCCTATCACTGACCATGGCGAAGTTAGGCCAAATTATTCACCCGTTGACCATACCCGGTCGGCTAGCGCGACTAGCTCGGATGGGGCTTGTCGGGCCCAGTAGTACTACTTATAATTCCCCCGCTATTAAACCCAATACTAACGATCCGAGAGATTGACGAGGACTTAAGTGATAAAGCTGCTTAGTGACCATAACATTACATTAACATCAACTTAGTTACCGAATAGTTATGTGACGTTAATTTCGTATAACGTAAAGAGATTGAGTTTGAAGAGTGTATACATGTTTCTCCCCCTGTTGTTTAAAAACCGGATAAAGTTAGGGGCCGTGAACTCACCTTTATTTGCTCGGTTAGTGTAGCAAAGAAGTTATAAGAGATGGGACCGCTAGTTGCGTCCTAACAAACCAATTAATTCCAAGTCAGTGTGTGAACACACCAATACAAATTCTACACGTAATTTACGCACAAAGTGATACACACAAACAACATATCTAACACTCAAACATGCATGCAAGTATTCTCATGTGAACCTAGTGATCAAAACAACTTATCATGAACATAAACCAATCCATGCCACAATTTGGTGCACACAATCACAAGTTATCAAATTTCAGCTTAACGCTCATAATTCAGCTGTTTTCTAGGATTTTTATAAAATAGTTCCAACGTTCCAAAAATTCCAATATTTTTACAGCAGGTGTCATTTATACTGTAGAAATTTATATAAATTTTCCAAGTCCTAAATCTTTACCATTTAACCATAAATATCAATATACTCGGCTGCAGTCAGATTTATCGCTTTCTGACTGCAGTCCACGGAAGAATTTATTTAAAAATCACTGATCGTCCAATTAACAAAATTCCAGTTGGAGTTGCCCGGAAATTTTCCTACCTAGTTGTTGTACAAAATTCATGACTCGACTCCCTACTGATTATAAAATCCAACTTGATAAACAACCAACAAAATTTCAGAATTTTCACAGCTTTAGTTACTGAACTTATTTGGCCCTTTAAAAATATCAAACGATTTCAGAAAATTATGAATCCAGCGCCCTTAGATTTGTTATTCAAATCTCTACGTTCTAGACATCAGAAAATCCGTTTTTCGACAACTAATGACCGAGTTACAGCCGACTTCATCGGGCTGTAACTATTACTCAGCAATCTGTTCCAGCATATTATTACCATAGATTCGCATAAACCGTTCCTATTATTAACCTAGGCGATCATGAACCGGTTTTCTAATCATAGATCAATACCTATAACATATCCATGCAAACCCTAATCAACATCTCTAGTTTTTATAAACAAAACATACTCGCAAACTTATAAGTTCCGCAAACAATCATTCATGTAAACAATGATAATTCAGCCGCTTACTTTCAAACACATATAATCCGAAAACAAACCGATTAATCATTCAAGCACATATATCCGAATATTATCTTGTAGCATACGACAAATTCTAATCTTTTAATAACAAGGTAAACGAACTGTGAGTACGATGAGGGACCGGTGATCAAAGATTGCTTGCAACCGAGAAGATCCGTGACCGAGAAAGGAGGTTATTCGCGGCTGAGAAGAAGTAGTAGGCTGTTTTGTGATTGAGGAAGTGAACAAGTGGAAGAGATGGGCTGCTTGCGATTGAAGGGATGAAGGATCGGCTGTTCGCGATCGGGAGATGAAGATGGCGAGGGCTGCTGCTGCGACCGAGAGGAAAGCAAGAGTAAGGCAGCCGACGGCTGTTTTGCTTGTTAGGGTTTTGGAGTTGTGAAAAAGCATGCATGGGTGTGTGTATATATAGCGCAAGGAGAGATAGGGTTACGGTTTGGATTTGAATTCGTGGCCGAGGAACTAGGGTGGGTCGGTTTGGGTTTGATCTTGCGGCCGAGATATGTTTGGGTTGGTTTGGTTTGCACTTGGCCGAGAATGGCTTAAGGTTTAAGGTCTAAATCTCGCGGCCGAAGACTTGGGTTTAAGGTTTCCTAGAGTCACAAGGAGTTCGGTTTGTGTTTGTGTCGCGGTTCGGTTCGTGTACATAATTATTATATATACATATATTTTGTAACTAAAACAATTCACGTAATCACACATCACGTATTCATTAACTCGTACATGTTTAATACATAGCATATAATTTCACTCGACAAGTATTGCGTTTAAGTTATCCGAAAAACCGGGATTTCACACTTGCACAACATGTTGATTGTCAAAAATATACAAAGCCTACGCAGAAACCTGGGGATCCATTGCTGTTCAATTACGACAGGTAGTGGAATTCATTTGACCTACCAGAGGTACCATTAGAAGAAGAACTTGTTATGCTTTTTCAACAGCATCAAATCTACAATCAAGAGCAAGTTTCAAGACCGTTGGTGATTTCCCTATCACTTCCTGTCTCTAACACTTCTGAAGTAGGTTCGAGCAATAAGTGCCAATCTTGAATACTGCTGAATCATCTGCCCATCAACCAATTGATGCCGACTCCGATCGTGAACCGACTTTTGACTATGGAGGAACCAGTTCTGATGAAGGATTCGAGCATATTCAAAACTTTCTGAATACTCAAGTTGATGAATCCAATGTCAGGAATGAAGCTACATCCTCTGAACCGGTTACTGATGAAGTTGTCATGAATTTGCAAAGTCACGTAGATGTTCCGAGCGAAGTGATGTCAAGGACACTATCTTACCATCCATTGGAGAATATTATTGGCAACTTACAAGCCGGAGTGAAAACTCAAAATCAGATCAATAAGGATCTAAGTTGCTTTTATACAAATATTGCTCCACTATAAACCAGACTTTCTTACAGTTGTTTTGTTTCGCAGGTTGAACCAGGAAACGGGAAAGACGCTTTGAAAGAAGAAAGCTGGGTGGATGCAATGCAGAAAGAGTTGCTTCAATTCTAGGAACTTGGTGTCTGGAAGCTTGTTGACCTATCGGATCATCATAAAAAGATTAATACTCATTGGTTCTTCAACTGCAAGAGAGATGACAGAGGTATTGTGGTCAGAAACAAAGCTCGGCTCGTGGTCCAAGGCTTCCATCAGTAGGAAAGGATAGACTACAATGAAGTCTACGCCCCTGTCGCCCGTCTTGAAGCTAATCACGTTTTCTTGGCCTTTGCATCATGGAAAGATTTCAAGGTGTACCAATTAGAGGTGATGTCTGTATTTCTTTTATGGAAAGGTAAACGGGGAGGTGTCATCGGCCAACCACCGGGTTTGTCGATTCGATACACAAGGATAAGGTCTATCTGTTGAACAAAGCGTTATACGGACTGCACCAGGCCCCGAGAGCCTGGTACGAGACGCTCTCCAAACATCTCCTGGGAACCAGATTCTCAAGAGGCACAGTAGACAGTACCAAGGAAGTGGATGGACATCTGATTATCGTACAAATCTATGTGGATGATATTATCTTTGGATCGACAAATGATAAGTTGTGTAAAGACTTTGAAGAAGTCATAAAGAGAAAATTCGAAATGAGTGCTACCGGGGAGATGAAGTTCTTCTTAGGACTTCAGGTTGAGCAATTGCCTGATGGTATTTTCATTCAGCAGACGAAGTATGTTCATGACGTGTCAGAGAAATTTGACATGTCAGGAACTCAACCAGCATCAACTCCATTAGCCACCGACCACGACATTTATCAAGACGTTCACGGAGTCAAAGTCGATGAAACATTATATCGCTCCATAATCGGATCCATAATGTATCTTACAGCTTCAAGACCTGATATCATGTATCCAACATGCTTGTACACCCGTTATCAGTCTAATCCTAGAGATTCACACATGTTAACCGTCAAACGAATCACACGTTATCCAAGCACCGGCTTGTGGTATCCTCGACATGACAACTTCAATCTCGCGGGTTATTCAGATTCTGATTTTGGTTGCTGCAAGCTTAATGCCAAATCTACAACGGCTGGTTGCCAGTTCTTCGGAACCCGTTTGGTAACGTGGCAGTGCAAGAAATAAACCGCGGTCGCTCTCTCTACGTGTGAAGCTGAACATGTTTCAGTATCCAGCTGTTGTTCCAAGGTACTCTAAATACAACAGCAGATGAGAGACTTCAGACTGTAATTTCTTGACACGCCCATATATGTAGATAATAAGGCGGTAATTGATATCACTAGAAACCCAGTCAACACTCACGCACTAAACACATAGAAATTCAACACCACTTTACCTGTGATTGTTACGAGAAAAAGTTGGTTATAATTAAAAGAATCCACACTGATGACCAAAAGCAGTTTTTTACACCAAAGCTTTTGATAGATCAAGATTTAAAAATCTTTTGAAATTAAATGGTTTAAAAAATCTAACATCGGGGGTTTGAAATGAGGTTGGATTTGAGGATGACGAGGACTTGACGTGATTCTCAACGGTATGACATATGTTTTTATGTAAATATTTTCTTTCTTACTTAAAAATTTAAAACTAAAAAAATATGTTTTTGATTTTTAGGGGGAGAAAAGTTGTAAAAACTACAAAAACATTAAATAGGACAAAAAGACTTTGTGAAAAAGAGGTAATCATTTTACATCAGTGGACTATCACAGTATGCTAAAGATATGGAATGTTTAAACAGGTAATTAAACAGGTCTTACTGATGATGTGCCAAAAGTCTTAACACGTTAAGTAAATTGGTCTTAAAGATATAAACCTAAAAGAAAAACTGAGTAATTTGTGGGTCGACATCTCTCGAATATATGGACTTAGTACTCCAAAATTTCGTTTGAGAGAATGCCAGATTCTGTGATACTAGGTCTTTATATTTAATTGATATATGGGGTATTATACGAGTTCTTCTGATTTTGTGTTGACAATGACCTAGAACTTGTATAATACTTTTCACATTATTCACCTCCAAAAGTTGCATAAAAATGAATATATGTCATAAAAAGATACGACATCTGCAGTTCAAAAGATTCCTAAACGAAACACCACCTAAAGTCGAGCCTTCGTCTCTTTCTCTGTATGGAAATACTAACCTAAGCTCTCAAGGTCTCGCAATTCACCCTATTTACATATATCAGTTAGATATATTCACCTGTGAAATGAAATTCGGAGAATCTCGATACGGGAGTTTATTCTGAGATGGGAAACACAAGTTACTTCATGTTCCTTAAAATTACCTAACATATCTTGAAACAATTGACAAATGTGTAGAGGTTTTAGTGGATAAGTATATTGGCAATCTAGATAAATCTGTTTAAGACCTTTAAGTTATTACCAAGATCAACGGTACTAGTGATTTGTCTAAATAACTGACGTGATCCTCTTACATAAAACTCACAAAATATGTCTGTAAATATATCTTTACTTACTTTATCTTTCTTTTCAGAAAAAACCCAAAAAGATATTCAGTTTTATTTTTAGTAATCTATCTTAGATTTTAGTCCACCGATGATGTAAACACCGTTAGTCCAAGTCAAAGCGACAGTTGCTGGAGGATAGCTGAAGATCACAGGCTGGAAGCTAATCTAAAAGGAAGAATAATCCTGAAACGTCAAAAAGTTTATTAACTTGAAACTTTAAATTTTTAGAAGAGAATTTGTTTTGGTCAAACAACGGCCAATCAAGGTCATTAACTTGGACTTGGTAAGCAAATCGGTTGACCGGGGTCATTAACTTGGACTTGGTCAACTGAGTGGGTAGTAAAAACAGATAATTTCACAAAAATCTAAAAAATAAATAAGTGAAAGGAACTGGCTCGTACGAGTGACTTATATGACTCGTACGAGTGATAAAAGGCTACATTCGTAAGAATGGGGTGACTGGTACGAATGACCTGGCAAGTATAAAAGGGGTATTCACTCGCACGAGTCACATTAGTAACTCTGTGCGACTAAAAATTCTCTCTGTGCGATTCAGTTCCTTCTACACATTTTCTTGATTTTTTTACTTATCTTAGTCTTCGGGGAGGTTGATTGGCACACCTCTCACGATGGGAAAAGTACTAATACAAGTTTTGAGCTGTTATAATGCTGAAATTGGACCAAAAGGACATAAAACGTAGATTTGGGATAATTGGACCAATAAAATGTAAAATTGAACTCTAATTCATACAAATCGGCCCTTTTTGCCTCTAAATCAACATTCAATTTGTTAAAATGTACACGTTTTAAGTTCGGTTTGACAAGGTATTATTTGGTGCGATTTGTAACTCATATGAGCAAGCTTTTTAAATGTCAGATTATCATCATCACACGTACGAGTGATCGTTCATACGAGCATGCCCTTAAATGTCATAAAACTCTTTGACTCGTACGAGGCACCACTCGTACGAGGAAGTCTGTTTAAATCCTAAAAACTGTTAAGTATCAATTACAACTCGTACGAAGAGTGACTCGTACGAGTGGGTTTTGTTCAGACTTGAATCTGTCTTAGTAAGTATTCGACTCGTAGGATTGGTGACTCGTACGAGTGAGAAAGATGTGAAAATTTTGAAATTTTTTCTAAGTGTTGAAATTTTTGTGTTTGCAGATCAAGAAGTCTTTGGTCTCACCACTCCACAACATTCGTTGTCTACTAGATGAGAATATACCAGAGATAGCAGCATATAGAGAAGTGTCAGATTTTCTGAGCAGGCTGCATATTACAAAGGCTCTTACAAATTGATATATGGCGTACCGATCACATGTTGAATATTTTTGGGATGCTACCGAATATAATGAGGAAGAGAATGCCATCTTGTCTGCATTGCGCATTGATAACGAAGATATTGAAGTCAAGATCATTGAAGATCTGAATTGAACAATGCTAGAGTTCAATGACAGTGAAGAAGACCCGACCGGTTATCCGGGATACATGCTCAAAGGGTATTTTTATAGGATGGGCTATGCTGGATTCGTCAACGCCGCACCTTTTAAGTAGAGAAATCTCAGTGCTCCCTTTCGATACATCGCTCACTGCATTATTCACGCCCTAAGTCACAGAAAGGGTGGTTTCGTTGATTTGATAGATTATCAGATGTGTATGTTACGACACTTATTGTCAATCTTCCGTACAACTTCTCAAGACTCATATTTTCGCAGATGGTACAGAACATTCAACGAGAAAAGTTTCTACAGTACTCGAGATTTGTGCAAATACTGCTAGATCATCTACATCCCAATCTGAAGAAGAAGAAATACGATATTCTTAGACTTGAGCATATGGATGTATCTATTTTGAAGAAGATGAATCTGCACCTAAAGGCCTTCCCTAATGCTAAGCCTGTTTTTGGGGCTATTACTGATAAAGACTATGTGGCGCCGCCTAGGGGGAAGTGGCGAAAGGATGATAGTGGGGATGAGGCTGAAGAAATGAGGCGTTGGATGGGTTTATATCGAAGAGAAGCATGAGGTTCTCTAAAGAAGATAAGAAGGGTTAAGGGGACTAAACGAAAGCAAGCGGCTACATCTTCCTCCGCTGCCCCTTAGAAGAAGAAACGTGTATCTGCTGGCACGAGTTTGGTTGACGAGCCAGAGCCTGAAGAAAATATTGAGACAATTGCGGCTGATATAGAGCGATAGGCATTTGGTGGAAAAGTCGGTAGAGATGAAGAGGCATCCTCCTCTAGCACTGATGAAAAGGATAGGATTGTTGGTGAAAAGGAAAGAGCAAAGAAAAAGAATTATAGCGATTGGCTGAAGAAAAACGAAAAGCTAGGGAGATGAGAAGAAAAGAGACAGGAGAAGACGATACTACATATGTGCCATCCGAGTCTGACAGTGACACTCCTGTTCTCAAATCATCGAAGAGGCCATCAAAACGTTTGAAGAGGTCGGCAGTTCGAATAACATACTCTCCAAAAGCTAGATCTAAGAGAAAGGTGCAAAAGAAAGCTGATATAGCACCAAATGTTGAATCTACACCACAACCACCACCATCAACAACTCCACAACCACCACCATCACCACCTCCACAACCATCACCACAACCACCACCACAACCCACCCCTCAACCTAAACCTACTCAATCTCAATCCTACTTCTCAACAGGCTCCAGACTTGAAGATCAGCTTGACTTCATTTCGGAGATATTCCGGGGGGAAGAATTTTCAGCAGATATGTTCAATGACATGCGGATTGAAGAGTTCGAGAATCAGGTCATGCTGAACAGTGTTAAGATTGCTGAGTTATAATTAAGGGCCTAAAAGAAGATAAACAGCATCTTGAGGCTATTTTGGCAAGTAGCGTGTCAGAGAATGAAAGACTGAGGAAGAGAATGGAAGAATACGACGAAGAATGCCTCAGGAATCAAAGGCAGATGAGCTTGTTCGAGAAAATCCTTATCAAGAAGCTCGGGATTAATCTGGCTGCCGAAATTGATGAGACTGAGAGGGAAGAGGCAAGGGAAAGATTTGTAGAGCATGAACGTATTACGAAAGAACTATTTGACGCTCAAGGAAATGGAAAAGAAAAGGTTGGAGAGGAACCTGTGATAGAAAAAACTGCGCCAGAAGCTTAATCTACACCAGTATCTTTAGAGTTAGTGGTGTATATGCAGACGAAGAAGTTTGTGTTGATTGGAAAGCTGAGGGATGTAGATATTGACATGTCGAAACTATCTGCAAAACAACAGGAGTGGCTAAGGAAAAGAAAGATGTTGAAAGAGATTGAGGAAGAGATAGATGCTTTTACTGAAAATCCTGAGGAGGTTGATAAAGACTTAGACGGAACAGATGATGCGTCGAAGAAAAAGTCTGATAGTGATAGTGATGATGATGATAGTGATATGGGTGGTTCGGCAATTCCTGTAACAGAATCTGGTTTGAATGAAGATATTGATTTTTCTGTCTACTTTAACGATTCAGCCAACCAATTTGACGATGACAAAGATCAGGGAAAGAAATATAATAGCTCGAAGGATTCTAAGCAGGTAGGAATCCTCACAGTGACTGATATGTCAACTGTTCATGCCATGCCTAAACCAAAGATTTTGTATTTGCGAGAATGTAGGGTGTGGATGAAGAAACGTTTGAATTTGACTTCGAAGACGAGCTGAACGACATCAGTGCTTTCCAGCCTGAAGATTACATCTTCGAACACTTTTCTGAAGCACACGATTACGATAAGGTTGTCGTGGAGGATGATTCCGATGATGATGCTACTAATATTGCCGGAGAGGGTACGGATGACTTCCCAACCTTTAGTGAGATGTTTGCAGCCGAAAGTGATGATTTCTTAAAGCATAAAGTAGAACAGGCTGTGAAACAGGGAACGGTTCCTCAACGTTTATCCAAAGAAGAGATAGGTGAGATGAGGAAATTGTGGTTCAAGGAATTACCAGAGGAACGTAAATTCAAACGTCCCCTAGCATTCTTCACACGAGATGCTGATATTTCTCTGGGGGACATCATTAGCTGGGGATGGTAGAGCAACTTGATGTATATGCGATCAAGAGGGAGTACGGGCTCCAGTACTTCCAAAACTTGAGCGATACTAAGATCCTACCATTCTGGGATATTAAAGAACTGGTGCAGACTAAGATGATTAATCTTAAGATGAAATTTCATGACCAGCGGCTGTGGAAACTGATAAAGCTGGAAGCTACTCATGGTTTTAGACACTAGAAGCCACATATGCCCAAAAGAGTCACAAAGATTGATCCTGTTACGAAAGATAAGGATGTGACGTTGATCGTTAAGAGGCCAAGAGTGATGAAAAACATGCCACTGATTAAGATGGAGCAAGATTTCTTCAAGATATTCAAATGGTGGCACTATGATTCAAGCACAGGTTAAACTGTTATTTGTGTCCAATCGGATGAAGATTCTTGGAAGATTATTGAAGAACTATCTGAATCCATCATTGCGCAAAAACGTATATATGGTCTATGGCACGAAATTCTAGTACTAGATCCAATGTGGCTAGTCAACTGCTCAAAGAAGGATATAGAATGTTTATTCTATAGCGAGATCAGTTATGAGGAAAGAGATAAAGAGCAGGCACTCCAATTCTAGAAGATTGTTAATGTTCGTTTTGCTAACGATATACATTCAGGAACAATATGGAACACTTCATGGAGGAAGCTGGAAGAGAAGAAGCAGCGGAAGAAGGAAAATAATGATGAAAGGATTGCGAAGAGAGCTAGGATTGCATCTCTGAGAAGATTTTGGTTTGGCAACACGTACAATCGGCCTCCTCCTACTGACCAAACGCCGATATCATCCGAGGAGCTTCGCAGGCCACCGAAACGTTTCTTTGGACGTTAAATGTCAAATATTTTTGAAGAATTCTAAAGAAAATTTTGAAAACTATCCAAGACTGCGGCAACATCAAAGGGGGAGTTTGTTGGTGCATAATGTTATCGCCTACGTCTAGGATATGTCAGTTGTGTATATAGGGCTTAGAAAATGTCATATTCATGTATATAGTATGGCTTGTACGAGTGACTATTGTGGCTCGTACGAGTGACATCTTGTCACTTTTACGAGGCACCACTCGCACGAGCCTACACACACTCACTCCTTGTGCGAGTCATGTTGGCCTATAAATAGTGGAGCCTGAGTGTTATGTGATTATCTGTTGGTATGTGACTACAGCGAAGCCCTGTCCAGTTGTTTACTCGTCTGTAACTTTCACGTTTATTAATACGAATCAAAGGCGTTTAAGCAGCATACTTGATTGTTTGTTTGTCCAACTCGCTAGCAATGAATTCCGACTCTATTAGCTGAGTCTAATCGCTCTGGTGCTCATAAGAGGAGAGCGGATCCCCTCTCACAAATGGCTCCTTGTGGTGATAAAGTTATAGATCAGTTGTGTAGGAATCATGAAGGTAATGATATGTGTTGTATAAATTTGATTATGTATGACTAATATGATAATAGAATTCACAAGGAATAATTTATAATATACATGTGGTATGTTTTGATCGCCTAAAACTTGAAAGCTTAATTGTTTAAACCAGTGGGACTGAACCGTAGACTACGGTTTAGCATCGTAGTCTATGGCAGGGGTTGTCTGATACTGCACAATCTTAAAGTGCACAACTTGACCTGCGTGCTATACAACCCTGCATAACACACCGCACACCTTTATGCCATATATACCACACACTTTTAAATGTACATCACCTATTGCACAAAGTATAATATGTTCACGCATGACCGCACACTATCAAGTGGTCGCGCACTCCTATGTGTAACGCACACTTGATAGTGGGCCGTACATTGTATTGGGCTGCACACTTAGGTGAACACATGATTGGGGTGTCTTAGTTACTGTTTACTGGTTGAACTTTTGTGAGGAATTTAAGCATGGCCCACACGTTTGTTAGGTGATAAGAGATGTTATAACTTACATGCTACCGGTTAGATACGTGTAAAAATACGTGAACTTCTTACATACAAACCTAATTAATTTTGGTAACCATAATAGGGTGTGATTGACCAACTTTAGAACAAGTTAATTATTTGTCGAGCAAAAACCAAAGGTAAGTTCACACAATTACTAAAAGCATGTATTCCCGATGGTTGGGAACGAACTACACTTTCCCTGGTTTGGGATTTCCTAGTATTCCGTGGAGGAATACTACTAAATACTATTTTATAATTCATGTCTTTAGCGTACTGAACGCAACTCTATCACGAAGTCCCCACTTTCTATACTGATTAATTGCCTGGTCTAGCAAACAAGATATTAGTTGATAGCGCTATTAGGTTTCACTAACCTCACACCGTACCGGGGAGGACGGGCGTGAACTAGTATGCCTTGGCAACCGTCAATGATGATAGACATTGACAAACAGGGCAACAATACAACAATCGTAAGTGTTCGGTATTATGCAGTTTAGTAGCTTACAGATGGGGTAGCTCCCCATAACATGATTATAAATGAGTAATTTAACAACTTACGTTTTTGGGAATTAAAACTGGAAAACCGTGAACTCGCCAACTTTATGTTGACACTCTACTGCATGCTTTGCAGGACCTTAGGTACAGCTCGGTGGCTTGTAGCGGAGAAGTGTAGTGGTTGCGTTGAACCTTTGTTGGGTCTTAATAATGTCCATGAACTTTTAAACTATCGTTGGGCTATTAAACTTTATGCTTCCGCTGTTAACTTAATTAATGGTTTTTGACTTTGAACTTTTGTCACTAATCGTATTGTGCTGATAGATTTACTTTATTTTATTTAATTGTTCAATATTATTGGTGGCATGATTCTGGTTAGTCGCACGCCTCGCAACATTCTCCGGACGTGGAAATCGAGGGTGTGACACGACAGACTGACTAAATTAGCCCAGGTCGACCACCCACATATACTAGTGTGTGTTTTTTTTTTTATTTTCACTTATTAACAAAGTAGTTTCTAGTTTCACCATTTTGGCCTCCGTAGTTTTGTTTTGCGCATATTAGACTACAACTCATCATTTTTAATAACCATCTTCATGTTACTAACTAGGTTACATGCCCCTAGCTTTTGTATCTAAATTGTTTATCTATTATTTGTGTGTATATATATATACACGAATATGTATATACATATATATTCTTATAATTTAATATTTTTGGGGTGTTACAACTACATGGTTTGAAATTCAAGAGTAAGAGATTTCAAGAAACGATGTCATCTTTTGGATGGTTTTCCTAGTATATTTCGCCCTCGTGCGAAATACAGGGGTTAAAGCCTTGTTTTAGAAATTTATATTTTGTTTAAAATCAATTTGTGTACATGAAGTCCATGGTTTATATTTGTGAACACAACACTTTGATCTTGTATTATCAACTCAAGTAGTGTGCATATGTATATATATATATATAGCATCGTTGTTTATTTTAAATCATGTAGATATTTACCTATCATAATCACACCTTCACGCTTCCATCGCGCAGGGTGTGACAAAACCTTATGTGATTTTTTTATTCAACTTTAGTCAATCATTATTTTTGTTGTTCAACTTTAAATTATTATGTAGTTGGTGAGCATGAAATGAAAGTGTTAGGTAATTATTATTTTAGTTGGTAAGGATGAAAGTTTGGGTAAGATTTTTCTTTTTCCTAGTATAGGAATATATTATAATTTCTTTGGAAAATTGCTAAAATTGTTCTTTAGTTTTGAATATGTTTATTGGTTTCATTTAAAATGGCTTTTTATGTCATATTGCTCTTTAGTTTTAATAATTTTTTTATCATTTTTCATTTAAATCAAGAACACCGTTTAAATTTCACATTAACTTAGGAGAAATTTAGAGATTTTACCCATTTATTGTTTTTTAGTTTTCTTTTTATACTTCTTTTACATTTATATATACCTCGCCACCCGCCCCAACCCCAACCCACTCCTCTCTCCTTCTCTCCCTAAAACATCTACACCTCTTCTATCTCTCTCTTTCTAAATATCGAGCCAAAGTAGGTGAAATCTGGTCACCATATTCCAGCAAAGAGGACCTAACGATGGCGGCACGACAGCGTGGAAGACAACATCAACAGCTTCATCGCGTCAGCGACGGTAGGACGATGGGCGACTGGAAGGCGGTTAGTGGTGAAACTTGAGGCTGTTAAGGATGCTCTTGATGGCGGTGGGGTTGATGCAGGTGTTGTAACGACGACAACAGGAAGTGTTGAGCCTAGATCGACCTCCGAGAATCCAGATCTGAGCAAAGGGTGTTGGCGCTAGGGCTTGGGGGTTGCATCTCCGTCGACCTCGACAATAACAGAAGGGTTCTATCTCCGGGGCGTTTGGTGGTGGTGCTGATGAGTTGGGTTAACTTCGATGGCGGTGGTTGATGATGGCGTCTGGTGGCAGGAAGCGGAGGTGGTGGTGAAAACGGGTGTGCGTTGGTGGCGTTGGATTTGTGCTTCAATCGATGGTGGTGACGGTGTGGTATTGGTGGGGTTGCGATGGTGGTGACTGAGTGTTGGTGTGGCGGTGATGTGGTGATTATGTGTGTGCATTAACAGCTTGTACACTTTGATGTATTGCAACCTTAGCTAAAAGGCAAAAATGCTTCTCAGCTTAATAGAAAAAAAAAACAACTTTAGTTACTGATTTGAATGAAAAAAAATGCAAAAGTGAATGGCAATATAGAATAAAAATGTCGTATTGTATGAAATTGGCAAACATGCTAAAACCTCATCGACGATTTTGGCAATTTACTTTTTTTAATAAGTATCATATACTTCTATACATCAAATAAATCTTAATCTACTTCTTATTTGAAATTGAACTTAAGACCGAAACCAAAGCACAAAAGCCTATACGAAGTGAGTTAATCCCACGTTAACACAAAGCTATATCATTAGTGTTGGGAAATCGTGCATTCAGGGCATCTTTTCAACTTGGGTCATGGATTTAGAAGAGATTGTTGAAATTTTATTCTTTGGTCAAATCTTGCATTTTATGGATCAAAAGTTTGACTTTAACTTTTGCTTAATCGATATTTAATCTCAAGTATTATTACTATAACATGTGTTGTTATCATGCCGATTAGGGATGAACTTTTATTACTAATGATATCTTGGTCTACTGGTTAAGAGGGAGACGAGAAGTTTTATTTCTCTCAGAGTTCCTAGGTTCAAATACAGGCAAGAGAAATTAATACTAACTTCTTGATACTAACATATTAACTACTAACTCGTTTACTTACATCCTTACTATACACGGTTTAAAAAAATGGAGGAAAATATTGATGTATTTTTTGAATACTTTACCTTCTAGCAACAAAGTGCACATGACTTAAATCTTTAGACTAACCAACAATTTTAGACTGACCAACAATGCTACTTTTTAAAGTTTTATTTGTTATTCTTTAATCCTTTTTACAACAAAACTTGACTGCCAAAACGTTCCGTTTATTTCATTCGCTATGGTTGCGGATTTCTCTATCGCAAAACTGTGGGTGATATATAATTGTGTAATAGAGTTTCTCAAAGATGAACGTATAGTCCATACATGATACAACTATATATATATGTCTTCTAGTTTTATTATCAAATATATCTTTCTTTCCACTGCCTCTTCATCACGAAACTTCTTGTAGATATCACCAAGGTACAACTCCCTTGTTCGAGCCACTAAAATGATCGAAAGTAAACACGCAAATACTGTTGCACCTATTATAAGAAAAAAGGATGTTATATAACACTCCACTCCCATGCAAGTCAAGTCCTGACCTGCTTTTCTAACCATCCCCTTTGCTCTCATCTGTCTTTCGGCTTCTTTGTAGTAAAGTCGACCCGCGACCACCCCGTTCAAGACATACGTCCCGACCGGGATGGCCGAGGCTCCCCAGTTTAAAAGAGTTGAGTAGTATTTCAACCAGCATATTTCGGATATGATTGCAAAGATAAGCGGCCACTGAGCTCCGTTACAAAAACCCATTACGACAGATGAGAAGTAGAGCCCGCTGGATGCACCGAACGCGATTAAAAGATGTCCGACGCAAGCAATGCAAAGGACCCACGTTAGCATCAATGGTCGCGGAAATTTGTACTTGACGTATAATACTTCCGAGACGAAACCCGCCCCGACTCGACCCAAATAGTTCCAAATACTCACTAGGGACACGAAGGCGGAGATCGTGGCCTTCTTGTACCCGAGAGACTGCCTGATTTGCGCAAGGTTGTCAATGGCGGTCAGCACGCCCCCAACGCCAAAGGCGGTTGCGGCTAAGAGTAATAACATGTCCATACTAAATAATGCTTGCAGTATAGTAAAGACTTCCCCTCTTTCCGGTGGTGTAAAAGCAGTTCTCCAGCACGAAACTTCTTTTTCCAATGGTGTTTTGGAGCCTATATCTTCTGCGATTGACTTCGCTGGAAGACTATCAACCATTTGATCTTGATTTGCTTTCCAAGCTTGAGCTCCTCTCTAATTACAATGGCCATAGGTGCCAAGAGTAAAGTCACCACCACAGCAGCAGTGGCAGCATACTCCCCCTTTGAAAACTGAAAGCTATGTTGAGCTATAACAATAGCCATAAGGAACCCTGCCAACCCTAATGAAACATACAAAAAGTTATACAAAATCTTTAAATCATTCCAGTGATGAACTGGTTTCGAAACGCGAATAATAGGAAGAAAAACCAACGAAACCACGGCCGGAAGCCACCCGATGAACAAGATGAGCGACTTCGGATCATGCCCGTAGAAAGCACGATATAACTGATTGATGATCGCGCCACTTAACCCTACAAAACCCTTCAAAAGTCCCAAAACTGCCCCTCGGCCTTGTGGGAAGTTTGTTACACAAGTAACCAAAGCTCCTGTATTACCAAATGTTTGTGAGTTTGCGCCTATGAAAATGAACAGACACATTCGCCAAACGGGTGGTTTGCCCATTTTTCCGGTGACTGGAAGCCAGATCATGAAGTATCCGGAGAAGCTCATGGCGGCGCCGAGGAGGAGCACCACCCACGGCGGTGAAATTTCGTTAATTAAACTGGACATGATGCCGACAGTTCCGCCTAAATCTTTGAACGTGCTTACGAGATTGAGGTGTTTTGATCATAACCGAGGGTGGTTTTGATTTCGCCGGAGTAAAAAGCGAATATGTAACCGGCGCCGGAGAGTGACATGATGAGAACGGAGGCGAAGAACATGCTCCATCGGCCTTTGATGAGGTGGAGGCTGAAGCTGCTTAGTTGTTTCATGTTTCTGGTGGTAGAAGTTTGGTGAAGGACCATGTGCGTGCTTAATTATTATTGTTTTTTTTTTCTTGGTAAGGAAATATGTAAGAATGTCTGTGAATATATGTTGGTGTCACAAATTTATAACACGATTCTGAAAGGTAATAAGCAATGTAGCACTTTTGATTAATGAATTGACTTGTTTCGATCTCTGAAATATGATCATTTAATTTGGAAATTCGAAAATTAATAAAGTTTTTAAAAGTGGCTTTTAAAAAAGTGGTATTTTTCTTTTATCTATTGTAAACATGTGTTTTTTTTAACTTAATAGACTATAATTCTTTTAAACTAAGTTAAATATATATGAATGAGAATCATTAAAAAAACTAATTATTATTAGGGGAAGAAAAGAACAACTTTATATTACTAAATTTTTAGATTTAAAGTTTATATATTTTAAACTTTACATACATTTATATGTGTAATATATATACATAAAAACCCATATATTTTTACCTACACATAGCCTACATATATGTAGGTAATTTAACTTATACATAACCTACATATATGTGTAGGTTACATAAAAACTAAAAATTTTCTATATTTGCTTTGAATTCTAGTGTAAGAAACAATAAATCTTATGTTTCTAATATTTTCATTTACTTTTTAGGTTTTTAGAATTGAAAAATGGGTAATTCATTTTGTTTTACATGTTCTCATAATATTTACTATTCTGTATAAAACCTTCCCAAAATATATATTATATTTTATAATTCATGCAAATTTTTTAACTTAATACTATAATTCTCTTAAACTAAGTTATATATATATATATATATATTATAATTCTATAATTCATGGAAAATTTATGGTGGTGACACACTGTAAGTCTCGTAAACGGATCAAACAGGTATCACTAACCTAATCAATAGCGGGAATAATGATTAGGAAGAAGAACAACTTTGAATAACTTCAACTTGCATACTCCAAAAGATGTTTGTAACAAGCTATTTGATTACAACTCTCTAACCCCCTCTCATTAACCTAGCATCTCTATTTATAAGCACTAGCAAGCCCACTATTACAACCCTAGGCCCATAAGGCACTAGGAAGCCCACAATGTACACCAAAGCCCAAAATAATCCCTATTGAGTAAACCTTTAGCAATCTAAGCCCAACAATCTCCCCATAGGTTTACTACATTAGTCTTTCGGTTGAGCATCCACACCGAGCCTTCCAGCTATAATCCCTGCTACCGCTGTAGTCCAATCTTTGGCGCAAACTTCATACAGCTCTGCAGTTCTGATTTGATGTGACGCAAGAACCTGCAAGTTTTCATCATGAAAGCTCACTAAATCTACCACATCGTTAACTCTGAATGCTTTCTCCTTTGTCACGATTGCAACGCTTCCAACTTTAGGATCGTATAGCCAAAAATTGAAATTCTTGAGAATCCCACGAGGAAAAGTAGGAACAACTAGTATAACCAATTCTTTGTCGGTCGGCGGCCACATCACTGATTTGAATCTCTTGTCAGTGTGTGCATCACGAACTCCTTTAGCCGCTCTCAAATATGGTTCAGCAGTCTTCATAGTCTTGAACCCACTCTTAACCTAACGTTCTAGCCTTTAAAAATATCCCCATCCGGGTCCACGCTCAGTAGTATCATCGTCAGTATACGGAGTCCTCAATAGATCAGTTAAAGCAACCTTTGTCCACGTCTCGAATTGCGATTCCTTTGAATAATATTCACGTGTTCCATCCTGACGCACAATAATCCACATATTTTTTACGTGGTCGTACATCCAGCTGAGCACCCTGGACTTGTTTCCCACTTTACTGTATAGCTCGATCCTAGCTCCATCACACATCTTTCCGACTGATTCGTTGGATCCTTGAGCTGAAAGTTCTCATCGAGCGGATTCACACTGACATTCTTCATTAGAACCATTTGTTTCTTCTTCTGACCAGTGGCACATTTTTGACTAGCAGTAAACTTCTTGCGTGGGTCTCTCAGATAATCATCCAAACCAGCTTGGCGTTCAGCAGCCAACCGTTCAGCTGCCATTCTCTCTTCTTCAGTCTCCTCAGCCATTCTCTGTTGCGCCATACGATGCCTATTCTCAATGTTCATCGGGTCGTCTGTTGGATCACTGAATTCCCTTCCGAGTTTGTTTTCCAGCTTGGCCTTCAAATCAAAAACCAGAGTCAGAAGCATGGTTACATCTCCCTGCAACTGATCAATAGTTTGATCCCTGACGTCCAGACGAGTCTGTAGAGAGGCAATTTGTGCATCCTTCAGAATAACTTCTTGTTCCAAGACGACCACCCTTTTCTTTAAATCCACTACATCAACTTCCACATCATCATCGTCACTATCCATTCCCCCGAATTCAAATGCCCGTTTTTCTGATCGGCGCATATAATCTTCATCAACATCATCAGTACGGCCAACTCCACTACCACCTACTTCAGAACCGCCACCACTTGATGAGCTTCCCCAAAACTCCATCATTTGAAGAACCGTGTCAGCTGGAATAGACACAACAGTTGACTGTGTAATAATAGGAGTGGTTGGTGTGCAAATAAAACATGTGTGTCAAGTATCAAAGTATCAACAATAGATTCAGCAACTGTAGACTCTACAGCGGTAGAAGTAATCAATTCAGATTCAGCAGCAGTGACAACAGCAAGAGCTTCAGGTTCACTTGATGGAATACTTGGCTCGGTCTTCTCCTTTTAATCAATGGCACCTCATCTTCTTCATCTTCCTCAACCAGAGCAGTCGGTGCAACGATAGGTGGAATATCAAGTGGAGGATCACCTTGCTTCTCCTGAAATCCTTTAAATGAGCAATCAAAGCTTCTAAATTCTCTGATGATAACTCTGGTAAAACGAGAGTCAAAGTGGCGTTGAATTCTGCGAGATCGTCAAGAAAAGCTTGCCCAGCATCAGCTTCGTCATCAGTAACTAAAGTCCTCTATCTCTATCTCTTTCTCTTTGGCAGGCATATCGTGTTCTTCGGCCACTATAGCATTGACTGGAGGAGGAGGAGGTGGTGGAATATCCAAACCAACAACTTCAGCGAACTTCCCGAACTTCTTTAGAGCAAATCGACCCACAAACACCGTCTTAGACGTTGAGCGGTTCTTCTTCATCGTACTGAAAATAGTTGGCCCCATCGGCTTCTTATTTAGCAAGTTGGCATCTGACGCATCCTTAGCCAAGTCCGGATAGCGGACATCTAGAATTAACTGGACGAAACGCGGGTACAAAAGAAACTTTCGCTTCTTGGACTGTTACAAAATTTTCTTCATGTTGTCGAAGATATAACCAGAATAGTTATACTTCCAGTCCATAACCAACGAAACTCTAGCAGATGTCTGAGCTTGATTCGGCTGATCAAGACCGCATTTGTTCTCCAATACACACTGCATAAACATGTGAACAAGCAACCTCCAATAAGCTAGAAACATTTTCTTCAGTAGTGGTGGATACGGTCCTTCATATCCCATTTCCATCAACACAGGAAGTACCTTCTCTTTGGCATAGACGGTTGGATCGCTAAACGTATCGGCAATCTGCAACACCTCTCTCACACACGCTTCGTTTACCACTATCTCTTTACCCTGTATCTGCGAACGGATAAACGGTCTTCCATCTTCAACTCTTGGATGAAATCGTGCTCTTTTCCAGAACGAAGGTACTATGTCTCTATAGATAACCGGATTAGCTCGGAGAGCATATGCGATCTTACATGCGTTTAGCCCCACAATTATGGATTGGAACTCCTGAAAGAACTCAGCTGGAGGGTCTGAAAGATAACCCGCTTGGTTGTGGAATTGCTCCTCAACCAACATCACAACATCAAAGGCTTCTTCAACCATATCTGTCAAGATAACAACCAAGTTAAATCCCAACTAACAGAAGTTAACGGAGTTTACCAGTATGCAGTTAAAACTAACTGGATAGTTCAATCAGATGTTAAGGTTCAAATAAATAAGAGTTCAAGTTAATTTTAGGGTTCAACAGTTGAAAAGGTTCAAACCAGATGAAAGGTTCAAAAACCTTAAATCCGGATTACTAACAGTTCAATGTTAATCCGGATGAACCCTTTCATCAATCCGGATTAGAAGGAGGTCAAATACAGTTCTGAAAAAGGTGCAATCTGGATTACCCATAGTATCTCGGATGAATTATCATTCCGGATGAAGATCCAATCCCAGATGAAATCCGAGTTCATCAATTCGGATGAATACCCATCCAGAATGAAATCCGAAATGCCTAAGACTTTGAAGATCCATCCGAGACACAATCCAGAATGGTTTAAACATTAATATTTTCATCCGGAATTCATATATTTAGTATATTATACCTAAATCCGGATGAATTTCCAAGATGCACAGTTCGAATAGAGAGAATCAGAGAAGAATTTTGATTTTGGAATTTGTGGATAATCCGAAATGAGATATCAGAGATACCTATATACTTCCGAAATGGGCTTGGTCCTAACATTTTGAATCCGGATTGAGCTTGTGACAGGCCCAATCCAGAACAGTAGCATAGTGGGCCTGTCCGGAAAAGTCCAAATGGGCATCCGGAACAGTAACTTTTTGAGCCCAAAGAAGCCCAATCCGGAATAGTAACTTGGGTTTCCAATTTTAAGACTTTTAACCAATTTTAGTAGACTGGCCCAAATCCCAAAGCACACGGGGCCAGTCCAATATCTCATGACAGAAACCATCTCACCAAAATTCATCAAGTAGACTAACCAAGCATCCAACCACCTTTTAACATTCTACAAAGAAGAACTATTTAATACAGACATAAATATTAACACAGCCTTGCTAAGGGATCAAATCGTTTCAGAGGCTACCTAAGGAACATTTTTCAGTATGAGCAGGTTCAATTGGTCTAAGCGATTGTCAATATACTTGTCCATTTAAATCTAAAACTCAACCCTTTTAGTTCAAGCATTATGATACGCTTAAGGTAGTATTATACTATGATACTCGTGTGTCCCATACCATGACATACCCCCGCGATCAAAGTAAGCACAACAATTCATCATAGCAGGTGAGTATACTGTGGTCATCCTTTTATTTTACAACATCAGGCTATTGGTGAACAGGTCAGTACTTCCGTACAACAGAGAGACCAATAGTGACTGACGAGGGTTAGGCAAATACCTTATGTGGTACGTAAGAACTTATGAAGAAACTTTTGTTCTCTTAGGTTCTGGCCTTTCCATTTTGGCTCTTTTACAAAGATATCCTGACTGTACATAGGTCTGCATATAATCTGGATGCAATAGAAAGGCAGCCAAGATATCCCCGGATGACTAAAAAACATAAAGACCCGAAACCTCAGATGTTGGCTGTCTATCAACGCAAGATTTAAGACCATGAAATCATACGCCTATAGTAAGTGACCCACTGAGTACATAGTTCGTTATGTTTATATCATTTGACTTTCCCTATCCGGTTGAGTTTTAGATCTACCGACACATCACTTTCGATCCCAATCTTTTCCTGCTTCGACACCTTACATGTGTTAGTCAAACATTTTATCACGAAAAATTATTTCATTTCCCTATCCTTGCAAAAACTGTTTTTTTTAAGATTTCTCCCCCTAAATTTGTGCATACACATGAACAAATTTATGAAGCAATGAAATGAAAATAAGAACAGTAAACAAAACACAAAGACAGAGGATGCCTAGGTAGAAAACAGGATCATTTTAAGAAGATCCACAAGCACTTGAAAACGCGCATTGCTAATGGGTTTCGTGAACAAATCCGCTACATTTGCATCAGTGTGGATTTGCTCAAGCTTTACGAGACCCTTTTCATAGCAATCACGGATAAAATGAACTTTAATATTTATGTGCTTGGTTTTGGAGTGAAAAACAGGGTTTTTAACAATTTGGATAGCGGCATCATTATCACAATAAATTGTAGTGTTTAGATAAGTCAAACCGTAATCCGCAAGCTGATGTTGCATCCATAAAACCTGGGAGCAGCAAGCAGAGGATGCGACATATTCTGCTTCTGTGGTAGAAAGCGAAACCGTCTGTTGCTTCTTGCATTGCCACGAGATTAAGCGATCTTCCAAAAATTGGCAACCAGCCAAAGTTGAGCACATGTCCCTATCTGTACCTACAAGATTACTATCAGAGAAAGCAAATAGTTCAAATTCAGAATTTTTAGGATACCAGAGGCATAGTGATGGAGCCCCTTTGAGGTACCTAAAAATTCATTTAACAGCATGTAAATGAGAAAGTTTAGGAGTAGCCTGATAACGAGCACACTGGCAGACGGCAAACATGATATCTGGCTGGCTAGCAGTGAGATACATGAGTGATCCAATCATGGAGCGATACATAGTCGGATTAACAGGCGTTCCTTCAGCATCTTCATTTAGCAGAGGCCGTTCTGAGATAGGTGAAGCCATAGGCTTTGAATCTGTAAGCTTGAATTTGGCAAGAACGTCATGGACATATTTTCCTTGATGAATTAGGATACCCTGTGGGCTCTGACGAACTTGAAGTCCCAAAAACATGGTCATCTCCCCCAATGAGCTCATCTCAAATTTCTTCTTCATGGGTTCTTCGAATTCGCAACACAAACCATCATTGGTGGAACTAAATAATAAATCATCAATGTAGATTTGGACGAGAATAATGTCCTTATCAACGCGTTTGATGAATAGGGTTTGATCAATGGTTCCCCGTGTGTATTCATGAGCAAGGAGATGCTCTGTAAGAGTAGCGTACCATGCGCGGGGCGCTTGATGCAACCCATACAAAGCTTTGTCTAGTTTGTAAGCATAATCTGGCTTATCAGGATCAGTAAAGCCCGGTGGTTGTGCCACGTAGATTTCCTCTTTCACCTTGTCGTATAGAAACGCAGTCTTGACATCCATTTGATATACAGTGAAATCCATGTAAGATGCATATGCCAAGAAAATGCGTATAGCCTCCAAACGCGTGACAGGTGCATAGACCTCATCATAATCTAATCCTTCAATCTGTCAAAAACCCTGAACCACCAGTCGAGCTTTATTTCGAACGATAACTCCAATGTCATCCTGCTTGTTACGGAAAACCCAGCAAGTTCCGAGAGCACGTTTTCCGTGAGGCAGCTTCACCAATTGCCAGACACCAAGCTTCTCAAATTGATTGAGTTCCTCGTGCATGGCATCCACCCAGCCTGGTTCCTGCAAGGCAACATCAATACTTTTAGGTTCAATTTGTGAAATAAAGCAAGAATAGAGACAGGTATTGATATCCCCAGATTGGTTGCGGGTTCGAACAGCGGCGTTGACAGGACTAATAATATTTTCAATGGTGTGATCTCGCTGTAAATGCTGCGGTATTGGTGTAGTGGGAACGAGAACATCTGTTTGCAAGTAGGTGACACTAGCTGAAGCTACTCCAGATGACTCCCTCTCAACAGATGCATCAGTAGAAGTAGCTGCTGAGGAATCAACCGAACAATCGAGTGGAGTAGGCTCTGGGAACAGAGAAGAGCCCAAGACATCGGGAGTAGGTCTTTCATATGTCGTAGGGGGGTTTGAGTCAGAAACGCCAACTACAGGAAGATCGGTCTGAGCAGGCGAAATGATAATGAGTTCTTGAGAATGTTAAACGGTGGGGGAAGATGACAGTGTCATTAAATCCAGGAGCATCCACACTCAGCTACTTTAAAGTCTCAGGTAGCTCGGCAGCGTCAGCATCGTCTTTAGATGAAATGGACACCATTGGAAGGGCGGAAATTGAACTGTTACATGCAGGCACATTGGAAGACACATCAATGTGATTAAATAATTTGGAATAGTCATACAATCAGTCAGGACCAATGCATGTGTCCTTGGGATTTTCCTCCAGCCAATCCACATTGTAGGTTTCCACTACCATCTTCTTGATCTTGTTATAAACGCGATATGACGTATTTTTAGAATAGCCAACGAAGATGCAAGGATCCCCGCGTGATTCAAACTTTCCTTTAGCGTCCATGAGCAGGAGAACACAAGGGCATCTGAACTTGCAGAAATGCTTGACCGAAGGTTTGCGACCTTCAACCACTTCGTATGGAGTCTTCATGTGGCTTTTATTGATCAGGGCATGATTCTGAATATAGCATGCAGTATTGATTGCTTCTGCCCAGAAAATAAGAGGTAGCTTGGATTCAACCCGCATAGTGCGTGCAACTTCAATGAGTGTGCGATTTCTGCGTTCTGCAACCCCATTTTGTTGTGGGGTTCTGGCTGCACTAAACTGTCGGTCAATCCCCTTGGAACAGCAGAAAGAGTTTAAGGTAATATTCTTAAACTCTGTCCCATTATCACACCGAATAGCCTTCACCGTAGAATCTGTCTGGTTTTCCATAAGCGTGACAAATTGTTTGACTAACTCAGCGGTTTCACTTTTATGTGTGAGAAAGAAAACCTTTGTGAATTGAGAGTAGTCATAAATAATAACCAAACAGTAAGCCTTCCCGCCAATGTTGCGTATGTCTGTTGGACCAAAGAGATCCATATGTAGCAGTTCTAAGACTTGAGACGTGGAGGGAACGACTTTAGATTTGTGCGGCTGTCGATGTTGTTTCCCACGCGCACATGATTCACACTTTTCGATCTGCATGAAGTCACGAACTGGTAGATCTCTGACTAAACCACCTTTTGCAAGACGATTTAAATTCTTCATGTTGATGTGTCCCAGTCTGCAATGCCATAGCATGGCGTCGTGTTTGGCTATCGATGAGAAGAGGCAGCTGAGCTTGTCAGAAGGAGCTTGGTTCATATCAATAACATACGCATTTCCTTAACGTGCAGCTTTAAGAAGAATCCAATCATATGGAATAATTAAACCAGGTTTGAGCACATAACATCCTTTCTTGGTGAAGAGAACATCCAAATGATTGTTGCAGAGTTGAGACACACTCAAAAGACTGTGCGTCAATTCTGCTATGTAATTGACATTCTTAAAGCTGAGGGCTCTGTTGCAAACAGTTCCTCTCATGGTAATTTTCCCTGTCTCTCCACCTGCGAAGGAAACAAACCCGCCATCGAAGAACTGAATGTCATTCAACTGCTAGATGTCTCCGATCATGTGCCTGGAACAACCACTATCAATGTACCATAGTCTAACAAGAGCGCACCAGAGCTGTTCGTTTCCGAAAGATCGGGCGTCTCAGTTGTGTGCGCCATCATGCAGTGGTCGCTGTTCTTGGAGAGATTCAATGTTTCCATTTAAGCTGCAACATCTGCCTAGTTGAAACCTTCATGTTGTTGGGCCACCAACGCTGTTGACTTCCCGCCCGAGCTGCTTGATGGACTCGTAGTGGACTTGGAGGGAGAGACGGGAACCAGCTGTCTATCACTGCTCTGTATATCAGCAACCCTGGATGATAAATACCCAGATGGTTGCTTCTTGCATTCCCTTGCGAAGTGTCCTGGTTCGTGACATCGGTAACATCTAAGTTTGTCCTTGGTGAGACCAGTCTTCAAATTTGACAAGGGTTGCCTTCCATACTTCTTCTAAAACTTGTTAACCCGAAAAGTAGCCATTGCTAGATTCCAAGAAACATCGATCTCGTCCAGGTCCTCCTCCATGATCTGATAAACTTCGGTTGGAAGAATAGATGGAGGAGTCAGATCACCTGCCAGGAAGGCGTTTAAGCTTTTGATCATTGATGCCGCAATAGCCAGTTTCTCTTCGTTTTCTTTAGTGAGAAATGCACAGTTGAACTCAGGTTGAGCAGGTGCAGGCACTGGTGTAGCAGTTTGAGGAGTGTTGCCTTGTTGCACTGTTTGAGGAATTGCAGGTTTGAACACCATGTTGGGATACTAAGCATGGTACTGTGTGTGAACTTAAGCAGCTGAAACCATCGTGGGATTATGAGATTGAAGACCATACACGTACTGAGTGTTCTGAGGCATGGCTATAGGACTATAAACCATGTTTGATCCACCCGGTGTTTGTGAATTTCCTTGTAGAGGACTATAAATAAGATTTTGTGACATTAGAGCCGCATTTTGCCCTGTCATCCCTGCGGCCATCAAACTGCTTTGATGATTGATTTCGCTCTACTTGTTGTCAATCTCACATGAATTGATAGTAGCTATCATCTCAGTGAGAGTGACATCATTCAAATTCTTGGTCTTTTTGATCATGCCCACATTTGCATCCCAACTCTTGGGCAGCGAGTTTAATAACTATCTGTTCATGGCACTGTTGGTGAGGGTAACCTCAGCTGAAATCATCTGGGAAACAAGCTTGACATAGCGACAAATCTGGTTTTCAATTATTTCCCCATAGATGTGATTGAATGAGCTGAATTACTGATTCAGCTGATTCACCCTGCTTGCTTTCATGTCTGCATTTCCCTCGTAGAGATTTTGCAGCTCACTCCAAACCTCCTTTGCGGTCTTACAGTTTCTAACCGCGATAGAGATATCAGGTCCAAGGGCCATGGTCAGAGTTACCGAGGCCTTCTCATCTTCCTCTATTATCTTGATATCCTCTGGAGTCCATAAGTGCATGGGCTTAGGGATTTTTGTGTCTGGATCTTGCTCTGTGCTGTAAACTATGGTTCTTAGACCATTCATGATGCATCTCCACACACCAGGCTCTTTAGCCTTGCAATACTGTTCAAAACGGAACTTCCATTCGTAGTATTCATCCCCATGCAATAAACATGGCACTTTATTGGAAGTGCCAATTACTTGATCCAGCTCTTGATGGAGGGCCAGTGTTTGCAATTGCAGGGCAGCCAGAGTGGCATTTGTCAGATCTTGTGCGGTCATGTATCCAGCCATCATAATTAAATTAATTATAAATTTACCAAACAGATTTAAAATTAATGTATTTTAAGTGTCTTAGATGAACAGTACGAAATCCGAATCTAATCCGAAATGGTCAACCCTGAAGTCAATGATGGTCAAATCCGGAAATAGTATCCGAATTGATGATGATCCAGATTGATGAATCCGGATTGATGATTCCGAAATGAAGAATCCGACTTGAAAACCCGAAATGGAGAACCCGGAAGCTGATGGATCCGAAATGAGAAGTCTGAATTGCAAATTTGAAATGAAAATCCGAGATGTATGATCCGGAATAAGTAATTCTGAATGTGAATCCGGAAAGGAGAGTCCGGAATGAAGAAACCCATAATGCTTGTCTTATCTGATGAATCTGGAATCCTTATCCTTATCTGTAACAGTAACTCGCCTTTCCTGTAACAGTATTCCGAAATCCAAGGAATCGATAACCGCAACAGTAACTCGGATTGCAATCCGGATTGAGCAACAGTCCGGGATCAATCCAAGATGGATGATCTCCTTCGTGTTCTTCGTAATCCGGAACAGTAGTTGATCCGAGATGTGAGAACCTTCTTCGTGATCTTCGGAATCTGGAACAGTACTAGATCCGAATTCTTCAAAACTTCTTCGAGTTCTTCGGAACAATAACCCTTCCGATGATGAACAGTGATCCGGAACAGAAACCAATCCGAGCAGCAGCAACGCACTTTGAAAAACTTCTTCAATCAGCAATACTCGGACCCTGTATTTGAAAAGCAGGCTCTGATACCAATTATAAGTCCCGTAAACGGATCAAACAGGTATCACTAACCTAATCAATAGCGAAAATAATGATTAGGAAGAAGAACAACTTTGAATAACTTCAACTTGCATACAAGCTATTTGATTACAACTCTCTAACCCTCTCTCATTAACCTAGCATCTCTATTTATAAGCACTAGCAAGCCCACTATTACAACCCTAGGCCCATAAGGCACTAGGAAGCCCACAATGTACACCAAAGCCCAAAATAATCCCTAATGAGTAAACCTTTAGCAATCTAAGCCCAACACACACCGAATTCACTTTCATATTTTACACTTACCAATTCAGCACTCATCGATTTTTAACGTCTGCTCGTGTATATTTTTGTCTTATTGAATTAATAATGATATACGATTCTAGGCTACTAGAGAAAGGTAAATCAACTTCTATGAACTGAGGGGTATTGGTATTCTCTATATATAGGAGATTACAACAATAATCATTCCTCTAAGCAAGTTGATGGTTGAGTAATTACATTACAAGATGATGGTAAAATAATTTGTTATTCTTGATGAAATATCATCAAACGACACATGGCTTAAACGAGCATGCCATAACTCATAAGAAGCCCATCTTGAGACAGTTGAAGTAGCAACCAAAGCTTGAGGGGCATCTTTCAAAACATAAAAATTATTTCACAAATTCTTTTAGCGACTACACTTTTGGTTTTCCGATCCTGAATATAAAAGAACGGTTGAGAAAATAGAACATCAACTGAATTGTCCAGGGTTAGTTTGCTCACTTATAGTAACTTCTTTGTGAGATTAGGAATATGTTGGGTGTATTGTTTGTGACTTAAGTTTACCCAAACCTAATGTTCGTACTCCTTGTCAACTTTTAAAGAGTCGTCGCCTATCTTTTTAACCTGATTTAAAGCGAAGATCTCAAACTTTTGACTTGATACGTTGTGATTTGTGGGGCCCAACGCTCATTTGTTCCAATGACGACTTTAGATATCATGTTTCTTTTGTTGATAATTATTCCAGGTTCACATGACTTTATGCACTCAAACCTAAGACAGGATTTTATACAGTTTTACCCATTTTTATTAGTTTTGTTCAATGCAATGATCATGTAAAATAAAGTTTTTTCAAACTAATGGCAGAATGGAATTTTTCATTCAAACGGTTAGAAATATATTTGAAGACAATGGCACTTTTCATCTTTTGTCGTGTCCACATACGCCTCAACAAAATGAGTGTTCCATAAATCACCACCTACATCCTCATGCACCTTATGTCCTTACCCAGCCCAAACCTCACCTTTCATCGGCCTAACATCCACACACCCGTCTCCCTCTCACACCAACCCTGGCCCAACCCAAATTAATCATTCCAGCTGCCTAATATTAGCGCCTAATACTCACACAAGCCCCACTCCAGTAGATACCCAAGCCACTACTCCACCCCACAATCACGACACACCTACTAAGTCCACTAGCCCACACCCATATCCTCCTACCAGCCCCAACACCTGTTGCAACTTCGTAGCCCATAGAGCCTATCCAAACTTCAAACCCGTTACCATCCACCACCACTTCCACTTACCCCGTGACGACTTGAGAGAAAGCCAAAATATTTAAACACAAACATCAAGTTGACTTAGTCTCCCTCATCTTTCATCCTCTCCATATTGCTCTTTCCTCTTTAACCGAACCACGAGGCTATAATTCAACAGCCAAAGATTCCAAATGGGTGGCCACCATGCAAGAGGAAATTGACGCCTTAAAACACAATGACACGTGGACTTTGGTGCCACATCCACCTGATGCTAATGTTGTCGGCTCTAAATGGGTTTATCACATTAAATATCATTCTGACGGGTCCATAGAATGTTACAAACCGCATCTTGTGGCACAAGGTTACACTCAAATTCCCCGCTTTACTACTCCTACACCTTTTGTCCGGTCGTTAAAGCCTTCAAAGTCCGCATTGTTTTGTCTCTTATGGTGTTACATGATTAGAAACTGTATCAATTAGATGTCAAAAATGCTTATGGCAATTTGATTGAAACAATATTCATGGAACAACCTCCAGGTTTTAATGATTTGTAGTATCTTAATCATGTATGTTGTCTAACCAAGGCATTATATGGATTAAAATAGTCTCCTCGTGCATGGTTTCAACGTTTAAGCATGTTACTTGTTTCATATGGTTTCACATGTACTCGTGCAGATGCATCACTTTTTGTGTTGTCTCATGATTCTTGCATCATGTATCTACTCGTCTACGTGGATAATTTAATCCTTACATGTAACAATGAGAGGACCATTACGACCTTTATCTCTAGCCTTAATCAAGAATTTTCTATCAAGACTTGGGTGATTTGAATCATTTTCTAGGCCTTGAGGTTGTCAACACTAATGAGGGGCTATTTCTTCATCAATCAAAGTATGCAACTGACATTCTTCGTCGGGCCGATCTTCTTGAGTCTAAACCAGTTGCCACACACCACTGCCTCCTCATGAGTTATTTACCACTTACTGAGATCCGTACCATGATCCTACTCATTATCGGTCCCCTGTCAGAGCACTTCAGTACTTAACGATCACAATATCGGACTTGTTGTATGCTGTCAATCAAGTTTGTTAATTCCTTCGTGTTCTAATTGTTGATCATTTTCAATTAGTAATGCGAATTCTTAGATACGTTAAAGGTACATAGCCTTTTGGTCTCAGATATAGTCGGCATCATAAACCATCCTTCGTTGGTTTCTTTGATGCGGACTGGGCTCGGTCTATTGAAACACGTCGCTCCACCTATGGCTACTCTATTTTTCTTGGTGGCAACCTTATTTCATGGAGCGCTAAGAAGCAACCCAGAGTATCTCAGTCTAGTTGCAAATCTCAATATCAGGCGATGGCCAACACGGCGACCGAGATCATTAGGATTACTTATCTTCTACAAACCTACGAGCCTTACTGCCTGATCGACCAACCTTATTATACGACAACAAAAGTGCCTTCTTCATGTCACAAAATCCGGTCTCTTAGAAGTGGGCATACACCAAGTTCATTCCAACTAATCTTTAGGAGGTGGCTGATATTTTCACAAAGAGTCTTTCGCGTGCCTCTTTTGAATCCTTTCATCCTATGCTTCGTCTTAGACCGCTACCGTTCGATTGAAGGGGTGAATCAAGAATAACAAAGTATTTTATCATTATCTTGTATTTATGTAATTGCTCAATCATCTATATAATTGAAGGAATGATTATTGTTGTAGTCTCCTATATATTGAGAATACCAATATCCCTTAATTCACCGAGGTGGATTTACCTTTCTCCACATAGGCTAATCCCAATTTAATGATATATGATTGTAAGCTAATGGTTGTTTATGAGAACAGGTATCATATTTTGTGTTTTTTCTTCTCCTGATATTTTTTGTTTTTTCATAACGTGGTGTTTTTTTAAATTCTAGATGACTACATGCGAAGGAGGTCTCTTTCTCTCTAAGGCTCAATAACGCACAGAGAAATATTGTTCATTCATTCACATAGTATATAGTTAATGTGTTTAATATTGGTAAATTTGTGTTGTGTCTGTGTTTTCGTAAATGCTTTTATTAGTTGTGTTACTTTTAGGCTTCCATTTTTGTTTTCGCAGAAAGAAAATTTCTTTCGGAGAGCTTGTTTGCACTCATGCTAGTTTGATTCCTTATGGAGATGAAATTCGACATTAGTAATTTCTATTATCTTAATTTATGAATAAACTAGATTGTTTCCATAGGTCGTGCGTTACGGAGGCGACATCTTAGTTGTTTATAGTTTCCGAAACATTATATAATGCATTAACCATATGAAAACGTGTGTTTCAATGTATCCAATCTAAAGCATTGTGGTTACAAGAGAAATGGATTTGAAGCTAGTTTGGTTCGTTTAGTGAGGGGTCAACCTAACCACTACACCATCCTTACCTTTGCATGAAGACTTAGCGAGGTCAAAACGTACAATAACTCGAACTTATACCATCAAATGAAAATCGTATTGTATTTGACCCGACTTCTTTCCAAACACATTATACGTCAAAACGTAGACTAACCGAAAACGTACGTAAAAATAAGCATGAAAATATATTATATTTGACCAAACTCGTTTCTGTGAAAAATTTATGTCGAAATGTGAATTTATATCGTTTACGTTGAAAAGGGAATTTATACCTACATGTACATTAAAATAACAAAATGTAGACCAACTGAAAGATACATAAAAATAGCATGAAATGCATTATATTTGTAGCCCACTTGTTTCTAAAAAATTTACGTCGGAATGTGAATTTATACCTATACGTACATAAAAATAACCGCATGAGAAAATAGTTTTTTTTCCTTTTAAGCTAAAGAATGAAAATACGAGAGGTAACTTTGAAAAGTTAAGAACTCAAGGGGGTGAAAATGGAATTTCATAAAGTTTTTAGAAAGTGTCGGGGGTGTAAATGTTAATTTTGAAAGTCTACGGGTTGATTTTTTATGCCATTTTCCAAAAGTTGAATATGGGGTTTTTTTTTCGGTTTCAGTGGCATATGCCACCGACCTTTTATTTTTAGATACACCACCCCTACCTTTGCATTAAGACTTTGCCGCGTCAAAACGTACAATAATTTGAATTTATATCGTCGGATGAAATTATATTATATTTTAGTGACTTGTTTCCGAACACAATTTACGGTAAAACGTAGACCAATCGAAAATGCACACAAAAGTAAGCATGAAAATATGTTATATTTGGCCAGACTCGTTTCCGAAATTTTTTTTATATCGAAACGTGAATTATACCAACACGTACATTAAAATGACAAATCATGGACTAAATGAAAACATACGTAAAAATAAGCATTAAATGTATTATATTTGACTCCATTTGTAGAGTTAATAACCTTTCTTTGTAACATGTTGAGGGTTTTTGGTTTCAATTTTGTAATAGATTAAGGTATTAAGCCCAATGACTGTTAAATCATAATCAAATTAATCCTTATAGGAGGACATTTTGTCCATTCACCTTGAACAATGGTTACGAGGAGAGTCCCAGTTGTAAGTATATAATAAACAAATAAAGTGAATGGATATAATGCCCTCACGTGGAGGTTAATTCCATTATAATTTAATGACGTTAGATTTAATAACTTAATGTGTTACAAAAACAAAATCATAAACCTCAACATGTTAAAAAAATTTAATAATCCAACATGTTACTTTCGTTACGGACACTATTTTGTAATTAATTTTGAATGGTAATATGCTACTCTAGTTTTGCAAATTTTTTGGTGTGTTTTTATGTTGATGATATTGGGAGACGTACTTTAATTTCTTATGATTGTAGGCTAACCCAAGTCTATGTGAATCAATTGAACGGGTATCAAACTTTGCATTTTTTTTTTCTTTTACTTCTCGTGATATTTTAAGTTTTTTAATAGGGTATATTTTTTAAACTCTAGATGACTACATGCGGAAGATTTCTCTCTCTAGGGCTCAATACTGCATGGCAAAATTGTTCATTCATTACACATTAGTTCTATTATATAATTAATTCGTTTAATATTGATTTTAGGATTCTATTTTTTCATAAAAAGAAAACTTTGATCTCAGAGAGCTTGTTTGCACTTACCCTTGTTTGATTCCGTATAAAGATGAAATTCATCGTTAGTCTTCTATCATCTTAATTTATGTACAAAGACATTACTTTAGTTTTGCACATTTTTTGGTGTGTTTTAATGTTAGATGAGATTGGGAGACATACTTCAATTGCATATGGTTCAAGAAAGTTATGTTATTTATAGCGCCTTTAATATCTTTATTTGACATTGTGTTGTAACCAATTAGGGTGTAACGGGTGCTCCTCTCGAGGGCAGTAGTCACCTCTCCACCTCAGTCAATCATAATCTACCATTTCAACTTCCCTCTTTAACTCTTCATTTTGCACTCAAACATTAGCAGCACTTCACGCAAACAATTTTTTTCTTTAAAAAAATACAAAACATGCTAATAAAAGTGTGATTGGTGGAAGAGAGTAGGGCCTACCATTAACTCTCTCCCCCTCCTCTTCCTTTACGCGGTGACTCCTCCTTGAGTGTTTGAGTTTGCCGCACCAAATATGAGATAGTGTTAATGTTACCATGCGATGAGTGGTCACCACAAGCCATCGCTGCGAAACATCCCGTTCACCCATACAAGCACCTATTTGAGGTTTTTTTTCTATAGAATCTTGTCTTTTGTCTTGTTTGATAACTGAATATTTGATATTTGATTTTTAAATGTCATATGAGATATATCTTTTAACAATAATTTAGTATATCTAAATACCAATAGTTTTGTATTTATTTACGTTATCATTTACCATTTTTATTAATCGGTTGAGTGATACACACTTTGATATAATTTTTTGTAATAGTAGCTAATTACCTTGATATATTTGAGTCATAGTTATAAAGTCACACTCTAGAACCGGTGAGTCCGGGTGGAGAGTATCGTGACATCAGTTGATAACACCATTGTCAATTAAACACGGCACATCGGAAGTCTTGAAGTAAAATTACTATTATAAACCAAATATTCGAAATACAAAATAATATAGAGACTCGTAATAGAAGATCCACAGGCGGATCATAAATTGTACAAGAAAATAATATAAAACAGACTTTGGCAGATCTAGGATTTGCAAGATCCTCTATCACTACCGAGCACTTCCAGCCTATTTTCGTATTGTACCTACAAGCTTAGTCTTTTGAAAATACGTCAGCTTTCGCTGGTAAAAAACACCCAACTGACTCATTTTGAAATCATTTCAAAAATGTTTTAAGTGTGTATCAGCACAAAATCTTTTTATAACTTGGGAAAGTTGACCGTTCAACCTTGTTAACAGATTTACATGTTTGTCCATACATACAGGGCCCGGTACGGAGACCAAGACATGATTAACGTACACACCACTTTGGACTCACGATGGAGTCAATTCTTCCCAACCTTGTGGGAATGCATTTTTGAGAGTCTAACAGGTGTATGCCTACACCCGTGCTAAGGTCGTGGTCATTTCTATTGTGATGAGCCGAGGATATCTAGAACACGGTAGTTAACCCCCGATGGTTAAGTTATCAAACAAAACTGATTAAAACAGAATATGCGAATTTACTAGCCGCACCCGGCATTTGATTGATCCCATTTCCGACCAAGCGGTAATAATTTACCGTAACCTAAGCCCGTATAGGGGAAATCAGTCGAGAGTATTTACCTGAGCTAGTCTTTTTTTAATTTTAATAACTCAACCGTACACAAAAGTACTAAGTGCAGATAGCATGCACCGACAAGTCTCTAGTCTGGATTATGAAATAAACTAACCAATTAAATACTAACGGTCTTATTTAAGTCATAGACTTAGATCGTGTAGTGTATAGGATCAAAACGTATAACGCTTGATTAAACGGTGATTGGATAGAATGTAGTTTAATCCCAACAAGTAGCTTGACTTGTGTAATATGGATAAACTATAAACATTCTGGTTTTTGAGACTTAAATGATAAGGTTAAACCCGTTTCGGTTAATTTCCGTAAACTAATTACATATACTTAACCGTACGCATATCAGCGATATCGGGTAACCATATAAGTCATGGACAAGTTCTATATGCCGTTATATTTTAAATAAGTTGTAATATCAGTAGGATATCAACTTTTATGCCCGTTATGGTTTTAAAATGAAACTATGCCTCATAAGGGCGTTTCGGTAATTTCGTACCGTATAAAAGGAACTTGAATATAATTTAATGTTATAACCATAATTATTCTGGAAAAATAACTTATTCATGATATAATATCAGTAGGATATTAATTTTATGTGTAATTTATCTTTTATGACCAAACTATGCACCGAAGGGGCATTTTGGTCATTTTACACATAGTTTATAAATTATTTGGGATTCTTAGTTTATAACATGTACCTACTGTAAAAATTTTTAAAATAAGTTTTAAAATCAGTAGGTAACAAGTCTTGTTCAATTAATATGGTTTAAAACCACACTATGCGCCGAAACGGTACTTATGTCATAAAATGACGTCTTATGCGATGTTTAAATGAAAACCGATGTTAAGGTCAGATTAAAATGTCTTAGATATGTTATTAATATAACATATCAGTAGGTAAAAGATTTACCTTGAAAAGACTTAATTAAAACAATTTTATGAGCCACAAGGGCTAAATCATCATTTATCGACATAATTCAAGGACCGGCTTGTAAACTTAATTTGGTTTAACATCCCAAATAATCCTACTTATAATATTATATCAGTAGGAAACTTATTTTCAAGTTCATTATTATTATAACCTTGTTTTATGCAAAAAGGGCATTTTAGTAAAAAATGGCATAATTACGGAACTGGCGCATAAACTCAGATTCTGATTATGATCATGTAATATAACCTCAAAGGGTTATGCTACATTATATTACGATCATAATGCAACTTTAGATCAGTAGGTAACTAATCTAAATCGGGTCAATATTGAAAGTCAAAGCAGAGGTCAAACTTCGTGACTTTCGGTTGCGAGCCGACCCTAGAACTAAAATTGACGAGCCGAACATGTTCTTAAATGTTCTAATAATTATTACCAACTTGTTTAACTGTCAAACACCTACCTTATTACGATCACCTAGCCATGTTCGTTACGAACAATGGCTGGACCATAATGGTCTTAACCGAAAATCAAAGCATTTTCCGTAAAACGCTTGACTTTTGACTATAAAATCCTATAAACGAAAATGCAAGAGCAAGGAACACTTACAAGAGGTTCCTAGAATGCAAGAGAACTAAGTTGGATGCTCCTTTCAGTTAGGAACTTCCAGAGGAGTGAGATAGAGTTGAAAATGAGAAAGGTGCAAGTTCAAAGGTTGAACCATAAAGTTGGAGAGCTTGAAGGAGGTGATGCCAAGTGCTAAGGGGTGTAAGATGGAGCTTACAAGTGTCCTAAAACATGGCATAGCTGTTTAAAAGTCCCTAGTTTCGATTTAAATGGTTTTTGGGAATATGTGTGGAGGTCAAGCAAAACTTTCTTCAGATACAGGCCTCTCGCGCCCCACGAGAGGCACTAGGCTTGCCTCTCGCGCCTCGCGAGCACTCCATAGGCATATTTGAAGTTTGCCACTTTCAGTCCCTCAACTTATTAAATAACCTTAAAACCTCCTAAAACACCCTTTTAGCATATTTAGCCCTCCGTAGCCAATATTTGGCATACCCGGGATTATGCCCGGACATTGTCGAGCTCTCGATTCGTTAAAAGATCACTCAGAGGTATAAATTAACATGTTGACACTTTTAATCCCTCCATTATTCAACTTTCACATATTTATGGAATTGAACCCTCTCGTCCATCAATGGCACGTATGAGAGTTAGGAGTTCGTAAAGGATCACTCAAAGGCCCACTATAAGCATGTTGACTCCGATGTCACTCAGGGGCATGTTGACACATCAGTCACTCAAAGGCTCAGTTTGAGCATGTTGACACCTTTAGTCCTTATTAGTCTTTAATAGACTAAATATAAAATACGACACGTGTCCCTATACTATTGGACACGATTTTACGAGGTGTTACATCCTCACCCCCTTAAAAGAAATATCATCCTCGAGATTTTATTCAAAAAGATGGGGGTACTTTTGTAGCATAGTGGACTCAAGCTCCCATGTATATTCGGGACCTCTAAAGGCGTCCCACTTAACCTTTACTATAGGTATCAATTTCCTTCGGAGCTTCTTAACCTGTCGATCCTCGATCGATATTGGTTTCTCAACGAACCTCAGGTTTTCATCAATTTGCACCTCCTTGTGCGACATTGCTAGCGACTCATTGGCTAGACATTTCTTAAGGTTACTGTTGTGGAACACATCATGGATTCCACCAAGCTCCTCTGGCAATCTGAGCTTATAAGCTACAATGCCGACACATTCGACTATCTTGAATGGTCCGATATATCTTGGGCTTAACTTGCCCTTCTTCCCAAAGCGCATCACACCTTTCCAAGGTGATACCTTCAGCATGACTTTGTCCCATACTTGGAACTTAAGAGGTTTACGCCTCTTGTTAGCATAGCTCTTCTGCGTGTCCTTGGCTGTTTTGAGTCGATCACGGATTTGCACAATCTTTTCTGTGGTCTCTAGGACAATCTCTGGTCCTGATAGTTGGGCTTCCCCAACTTCTGCCCAACACACGGGCGTTCTACATTTTCTCCCATACAAGGCCTCAAAAGGAGCAACCTTGATGCTCGTATGATAACTATTATTGTAGGAGAATTCTATTAGGGGTAAGTGGTCATCCCAACTTCTAACTAAATCAATCACACATGCCCAGAGCATGTCTTCCAACATTTGAATAGTACGCTCACTTTGTCCATCCGTCTGCGGATGGTAAGCCGTACTAAAATTTATCCTTGTGCCTAATGATTATTGGAAACTCTTCCAAAAGTGAGATGTGTATCTAGTATCTCTATCAGATACAATAGATACAGGCACACCGTGTAGGGACACAATCTTGTCCTCATACAGCTTAGCCAATTTGTCTGAATTATACATTTCCTTTATTGGCAAGAAATGTGCTGACTTAGTCAACATATCCACAATGACCCAAATAGTGTCATTTCCACTTTGGTCTTAGGTAACTTGGTAATTAAGTTTATAGTTACCATTTCCCATTTCCATGTGGGAATTTCCAATTATTGTAGAAGTCCTGACGGCTTCTGATGTTCGGCTTTAACTTGCGAACACGTTAGACACTTAGCTACATAAGTGGCTATAGATTCTTCAAACCCAACCACCAATAATTCTTTTTCAGATCTTGATACATCTTGTCACTTTAGTTGAACTGAGTATCTCGTATTGTGTGCTTCCTGGAGGATTAGATCTCTAAGTCCTCCAAAGATTGGAAACCAGATTCTATCATTAAATATAAGGATTCCATCCTTTCCAGGCGCTAACTGATCAATAGCTTCGCCTAATCCTTCATTAGGAGCATTAGCCTCTAACAGACCTTGCTTTTGCGCATCTAATAGCTTCTCACTTAAACTATTTCTGAGCTCAATGCTCTTGCCGTTAATCCTTATAGGTTTAATTCGTTCTTTGCGACTTAAAGCATCAGCAACTACATTTGCTTTGCCTGGATGGTAGCGAATCTCGCAATCATAGTCATTAAGTGTTTCCATCCAACGACGTTGTCGCATGTTTAATTCTTTCTGATTAAACAGATGTTGGAGACTCTTATGGTCTGTGTATATAATACACTTTGTGCCATACAAGTAATGTCTCCACAGTTTTAGTGCAAATATAACGGCACCCAATTCGAAATCGTGGGTGGTGTAATTCCTTTCGTGCACCTTTAACTGTCGTGATGCATAAGCAATTACCTTGCCTTTTTGTATTAGCACACAGCCCATGCCAGTGTGTGAAGCATCACAGTAAATAATAAAGTCTTCAACACCCTTAGGTAGTGATAGTATGGGAGCATTGCTCAACTTGTGTTTTAGAACCTCAAAAGATTCTTGTTGTTTTGGACCCCAATTATACTTAACATTCTTACGGGTCAAGGTATTTAAAGGAGTGGCTATCATCGAAAAGTTCTCAATGAACCTCCTATAGTAACCCGCCAATCCTAGAAAACTACGAATCTCCGATGGGGTTTTGGGTACTTCCCAATTCATTATGGCCTCTATTTTGGCGGGATCCACTTGGATACCACGCTCACTTACCATATGTCCAAGAAATTGGACTTCTCTAAGCCAAAACTCACATTTATAGAATTTAGCATAAAGCTTTTCTTGCCTTAGCAGTTCTAAGATGCACTGAAGATGTTTCTCGTGATCAGCTTGATTACGAGAGTAGATAAGTATGTCCTCTATGAAGACAATGACAAACTTATCCAAATATGGTTAGCAGACTCTATTCATGAGATCCATGAATGCTGCAGGTGCATTTGTGAGCCCAAAAGGCATCACCAAGTATTCAAAATGACCATAAGGGGTCCTGAAGGCTGTCTTAGGAATATCCTCACTCCTAACCTTCAGCTGATGATATCCAGATCTTAGATCAATCTTGGAGAAGTAACTAGCCCCTTGAAGTTGGTCGAATAAATCATCGATTCTAGGCAGAGGATATCAATTCTTGATTGTTAATTTGTTTAACTCATGGTAATCAATGCACATGCGCATTGAACCATCCTTCTTCTTAACGAAGAGGATAGGAGCTCCCTAGGGCGAGGAACTTGGTTGAATGAAGCCTTTCTCTAAGAGTTCATCTAACTGAGTCCTCAACTCCTTCATTTCCGTTGGTGCTTGTCGGTATGGAGCTCTAGCAACAGGTGCTGATCCTGGCAGGATATCAATTCTAAATTCTACTTATCTGTCTAGAGGTAGGCCTGGTAGTTCTTCGGGAAAGATATCGGAATACTCCGAAATAATTGGAAGGTCTTCAATGTTCGGTTTAGGCTCGTTAATAGTGACTTGTGCCATGTAAATGACACAACCTCGGATGCCTTAAATGACGACACCTTGTCTAGCAATCCATAATGTGAATCTCCAGGGATGGTGATCATTTCACCGGATGGGGTTTTTATCTCGATGAGTTTCTTATCGCAGGCAATGCGGGCTTGGTTATGAGATAACCAATCCATGCCTAAAACTACATCGAACCCTGCCAATTTCATTGGCAAAAGAGAGATAGGAATAGAACGATTCTTAATGGATATAGAACATCCATCAAGAATGGAAGACGCTGATTTTAAACTTCCATCAGCAAGTTCTATCTCATAAGTTTTATCTAGAGTTCTTATGGGTAAGTTTAATAGTTTACTAAACTTATGATCAACAAATGATTTATCTGCACCCAAATCGAAAAGAACTCTAGCGTAAATATTGTTAATGAGGAATGTACCTGTTATGTCATTGTTGTCATTAACAGCCTCTCTTGCAGTCATCTGAAAAGCATGAGCATTCCCCTTTTTAGCCTCTCCTGGCTTCGCATCATTGTTTTTGGGGTTCTTGGGGCAATTATACGTAATATGCCCTTTTTCATTACAGTTGTAGCAAACTGCATCCTTAAGATCCTTGCAATCTAGGGTCTTATACCCCTTTATTTTGAAGATACCACAGGGTTTAGTCTGTGTATTTATACTACACTGTCCCCAATGCCTATATTTACAGTTCTTGCACACAGGTTTGTCATTAGATGCGTGCTGGTTCTTCTTGAACCCGAAATTTCCTTTCTTTTTGAATCTTTGGGAGTTATTGTCCTCCCGTTTTCCTTTTTCATTGGTTTCTGTCCTAACTGACCTTTGTCTTACCAAATCAAGGGTGAGGGTAAGAGATAGGTCTACAGCGGACCTATAGGTACTAGGCTGAGCAGCCTTTACCATGCCCTTTATCTCGGGTGCCAACCCATTTATAAAACGCGCAATGCGTTTGGATTCGGGAGGTGATCAAATAGGAAACTAACCTAGATAGGGGGTTAAAGTCAGAACCATACTTCCAACAATCTAGGTTCTTCATTGAAAGAGACAAAAAGTCTGTCTCTAATTTCTCCACCTCATGGGGTGGGCAATATGTTTCCTTAACAAGGTCTACAAACTTGGACCATCCCAAAGTGTACAGGTGGACTTTACCCGAAGATTGGATCCTAACTTTCCACAAGATTAGGGCATCGCCCTTAAAGGACTGTGATACATATTTGACCACATCCTTATCAGCACAGCCGCTGATATCGACGATTGTCTCCATCTAATCCAGCCATTTCAAAGCTTCTACAGCTCCTTTCTCCCCATTAAAGTCTCGGGGCTTACAGGAGACAAAGTATTTGTAGGTATATCCGTCCTTAAAAGAACGGGTCCTATCAGCAAAATCTATTTTCTTTGGTTCACTCTTCGCATTTGAAGAGTGAACTGATCTCTCCTTATGAGCTGAGGATGGTGCGATTGATAATGGTCTGGAGCGAGTAGCACTTGACTCTTTAAGCTTTTCTATGGCTTTTCCCATGGCCTTTTCAACAGCCGCATCAATGCGAGCTTGAAAATTATCATTATGAATATCTCTATTTTTGGCTTTGTTAGAGTCAACATCCCGGTGGCTACTTTGTGCCTCATCCGAGTTAGCCATCTTTGAGTTTTAGTTCGATACACCAATAAAACTTCCCTTAGCCATGGTATCACAACCATGTTGGCTTTAAACATTGGATATAACAATCCAAAGCCTACTTAAGCTAGTGTTAATAACATCGCAACTCTTAGGCTTAACATATCTATATTTGGCCTAGGTCTTAATAGGACCATCATAGGCAAATTACAATCTTGACGTAGTCCATATATTATTGGACAGTGGATCATAAGATCACAACTGTCATTGTCATAATTGACAATTATATATGCTCATAGGCTTGTCACTAATGGACATAATAATTGGGCACATTGGCCGGTCACATTGGACATAATAGCATATCAGCCTGTCACTTAGGACATATTACATATGGCATATCCGCCTGTCACCTTGGACATAAATTGGGCACATTGGCCTGTCACCTTGGACATAAATTGGGCATATTGGCCTGTCACCTTGGACATAAATTGGGCACATTGGCCTACATCATAACAGATATAAACTATGGCACATTGGTCTACATCATAACAGATGTAAATTATAGCATATTGGCCTACATCATAACAGATGTAATTTATGGCATATCAGCCTATATCATAATAGATGTAATTCATGGCATATCAGCCTACATCATAACAGATGTAATTCATGGCATATCAGCCTACATCATAACAAATGTAAATTTTTATGGCACCTTGGCCTACTCATAACATATGTAAATTTTTATGGCATATTAGCCTACATCATAATAGATGTAAATTTTATGGCACCTTAGCCTACATCATAATAGATGTAAATCATGGCATATCAGCCTACATCATAACAGATGTAAATTCATGGCATATCAGCCTGTCGCATTGGACATAAATTAGGCACCTTGGCCTGTAACATTGGACATAAATTGGGCACCTTGGCTTGTCACATTGGACATAAATTGGGCACCTTGGCATGTCATTTGTCATCACGTTGATGACGTTAGCCGTGATCACATTGATTACATAGGCTATATAATAGGTCTTAGGACATAGTCCTTTTACCTTACCGCTAGTGTGGTTCCTCAAGTCATACTACCAAGAGTATGAACATTCCTTAATGTTAACATAAGAGTACCTTAATGACTGATTAATGGTCCCGGTCACCTTCGACCTTAACGACCTTGGAGGTTTGAACCTAGTTTCCCCACCTCTGGATAGAAGGATAACTTTCCTTTAACAATCCTGATAGAAGGCTCCTTGTCCTTAACTATTATTTCTTGGCCAATGTGTGGTCTACGCCACTTGGCATAATCAAATCTATTAAAGTCTTTTGGAATTATATAGCAGAGCATAATTTCGAATAAAATCGAGACGCTCGTTTTGAAGAGGATGAATACATATATATATATATATATAATTCCCAAAATACTTCATTAAATTCCAAATAAAAATTACAATACTAGAAACATTGAAATAAATTGTCCATGTAAGGACTACTGAAACAGAATGTCCACGCAGGGACTAAAGAAATAACAATGTCATCGCAGGGAGTAACATATATTAGAAGAGATTTCACTCGTCCTTCTTTCCCTTAACCAGCTTGGAGAGTTTCTTGAAAAACTTGTTCGTCTTCTTTTCTGTTTTCTCTGATTGTTGTTGCATTTCTTTCATTCGTTCTAAGGCTTCGTTAATAGCCTCAAGTGGTGGCGGAGGTTGTGGTTGCGATTGTGGCATAACTGGATACTGGTACCCATAAGTTGGATATCTAGTCGGTGGATAGGCAGGTGAGAAAGAAGATGGGTAAAGTGCGTTGTACATAACCGCTTGCATTAGGGGTCATGCGACCATGCTTGATAGTTTACTGGTGTAGACGGGTTAAAAGGATCATATCCAGATGTATCTGGACATGTGGGGATTGGGTTACTATAACCCGATGGTGGTGGTTGAACTGTAGGTGTTGGTGTTGGTTCCACCACAGGTGAGGTGTTAGAGGGTCCACCCATTTGTGGGTCTTCTCGAATAGTGGGTTAGGGTTTAGGCAAAGGTGGTAGCGAACCCGGCCGTTGGCCCGCACGTACCGACATACGTGCTCCTCTTTTCCTCCTCGGCGGTTCTGGTGGCGATTGGGGTTGTTCCACCGGTTCCATGTGCACATCTTCTTGCACTGGAGGTGGTTGGGAGTGATGAGAAGGAGTATTAGCGAAGGTACATTGGTTCTAATATTGGTCCCACTCATTAGGTTCTTGGTAATGCGACCCGGCATAAGAGTTCGAATCGCTTGAGATTTCTATGGGATGCGTATGCGATCCCAACGGTGGCATCTCCGGGTCAGAGTCCTCGTCCATTGGAATTTGGCTGATCCAACTGATTCTGATCAGCTGGGGGTGTGTTAAAGTATTGGTTTGAATTAAACTCATCATGGTAAGAATGATGAGAGTGATGGGAGTGGTGAGAGTGGTGAGAGTGATGTGAATGGTACGAGTGGTAAGAACTTTGAGGGTGGATAGGCGAATGTTGGGAAAATGGCCATGAATCTCCCGAGTCCTCATAGGGTTTGGGTGATGGGAATGTGGGGGAATATGTCCTGAAGGTCCTCCCCTCATTGGTCCTTTTCCTCTTCCTCGTACACGTGGCGGCATTTTCCTTTTAAAAATACATTCAAAAACAATACTAATTACTTAATAATGAAATGACTAATCCTAGGTCAATGCCTAAACTCAGAAGTCTTAGGAATGTGCTCATGTAAATTTGAGATTAAAAACAAGAAGGATAGTGTTTAATTCTCTTAAACGTTGGCTCTGATACCAACCTGTCACACCCCGGATTTCCAACCCAAATCCATACACCGGTGGGCCCGGGTGGGGAATCATGACGTCAGTTGATAACATCATTGTCAATTCAACACGGCACAGCGGATGTCTTGGAGTAAAATTACAATTACAAACCAAATATTCGAAACATAAAATAATATACGGGCTCGTAATAGAAGATCCACAGGAGGATCATAAATTGTACATAGAAAGAATAGAAAACAGACTTTGGGCAGATCTAGGATTTGCAAGATCCTCTATCACTACCGAGCACTTCCAGCCTATTTTCGTACTGTACCTACAAGCTTAGTCTTTTGAAAATACGTCAGCTTTCGCTGGTAAATACACCCAACTGACTCAGTTTGAAATCATTTCAAAAACGTTTTAAGTGCGTATCAGCACAAATTCTTTTTACAACTTGGGAAAGTTGACCGTCCAACCTTGTTAACAGATTTACGTGTTTGTCCATACATACAGGGTCCGGTACGGATACCAAGACATGATTAACGTACACACCACTTTGGACTCACGAAGGAGTCAATTCTTCCCAACCTTGTGGGAATGCATTTTTGAGCGTCTATCGGGTGTATGCCTACACCCGCGCTAAGGTCGTGGCCATTTCTATTGTAATGAGCCGAGGATATCCAGGACACGGTAGTTAACCCCCGATGTTTAAGTTATCAAACAAAACTGACAAAAACAGAATATGCGGATTTACTAGCCGCACCCGACATTTGATTGATCCCATTTCCGACCAAGCGGTAATAATTTACCGTAACCCAAGCACGTATAGGGGAAATAAGTCGAGAGTATTTACCTGAGCTAGTCTTCTTTTAATTTTAATAACTCAACCGTACACAAAAGTACTAAGTGCAGATAGCATGTACCGACAAGTCTCTAGTCTGGATTATGAAATAAACTAACCAATTAAATACTAACAGTCTTATTTAAGTCATAGACTTAGATCGTGTAGTGTATAGGATCAAAACGTATAACGCTTGATTAAACGGTGATTGGATAGAATGTAGTTTAATCCCAACAAGTACCTTGACTTGTGTAATATGGATAAACTATAAACATTCTGGATTTTGAGACTTAAATGATAAAGTTAAACCCGTTTCGGTTAATTTCCGTAACTAATTACATATACTTAACCGTACGCATATCAGCGATATCGGGTAACCAGATAAGTCATGGACAAGTTCTATATGCCGTTATTTTTAAATAAGTTGTAATATCAGTAGGATATCAACTTTTATGCCCGTTATGGTTTTAAAATGAAACTATGCCTCATAAGGGCGTTTCGGTAATTTCGTACCGTATAAAAGGAACTTGAATATAATTTAATGTTATAACCATAAGTATTCTGGAAAAATAACTTATTCATGATATAATATCAGTAGGATATTAATTTTATGTGTAATTTATGTTTTATGACCAAACTATGCACCGAAGGGGCATTTTGGTCATTTTACACATAGTTTATAAATTATTTGGGATACTTAGTTTATAACATATACCTACTGTAATTGAAATAAGTTTTAAAATCAGCAGGTAACAAGTCTTGGTCAATTAATATGGTTTAAAACCACACTATACGCCAAAACGGTGCTTATGTCGTAAAATGACGTCTTATGCCATGTTTAAATGATAACCGATGTTAAGGTCAGATTAAAATGTCTTAGATATTTTATTTAATATAACATATTAGTAGGTAAAAGATTTACCTTGAAAAGATTTAATTAAAACAATTTTATAAGCCACAAGGGCTAAATCGTTATTTATCGACATAATTCAAGGACCGGCTTGTAAACTTAGTTTATAATATGGTTTAACATCCCAAATAATCCTACATATAATATTATATCAGTAGGAAACATATTTTCAAGTTCATCATGTTTTATGCAAAAAAGCATTTTAGTCAAAAATTGCATAATTACGGAACTTGCGCATAAACTCAGATTCTGATTAGGATCATGTAATATAATCTCAAAGGGTTATGCTACATTATATTACGATCACAATGAAACTTTAGATCAGTAGGTAACTAATCTAAATCGGGTCAGAATTGAAAGTCAAAGCAGAAGTCAAACTTCGCGACTTTCGGTTGCGAGCCGACCCTAGAACTGAAATTGACGAGCCGAACATGTTCTTACATGTTCAAATAATTATTACCAACTTGTTTAAGCGTCAAACACCTACCTTATTACGATCACTTAGTCATGTTCGTTACGAACAATGGTTGGACCATAATGGTGTTAACCGAAAGTCAAAGCATTTTTCGTAAAACGCTTGACTTTTGGCTATAAAAGCCTATAAACCAAAATGAAAGAGCAAGGAACACTTACAAGAGGTTTCTAGAATGCAAGAGAACTAAGTTGGATGCTCCTTTCAGTTAGGAACTTCTAGAGAAGGGAGATAGAGTTGAAAATGAGAAAGGTGCAAGTTCAAAGGTTGAACCATAAAGTTGGAAAGCTTGAAGGAGGTGATGCCAAGTGCTAAGGGGTGTAAGACGGAGCTTACAAGTGTCCTAAAACATGACATAGTTGTTTAAAACTCCCTAGTTTCGATTCAAATGGTTTTTGGGAATATGTGTGGAGGCCAAGCAAAAGTTTCTGCAGATACAGGCCTCTCGCGCCCCGCGAGAGGCACAGGGCTTTCCTCTCGCGCCCCGCGAGCGTCCCATAGGCATATTTGAAGTTTGCCACTTTCAGTCCCTCAACTTATTAAATAACCTTAAAACCTCCTAAAACACCCTTTTAGCATATTTAGCCCCCCGTAGCCAATATTTGGCATACCCGGGATTATGCCCGGACATTGTCGAGCTCTCGATTCGTTAAAAGGTCACTCAGAGGTATAAATTAACATGTTGACACTTTTAATCCCTCAATTATTCAACTTTCACATATTTATGGAATTGAACCCTCTCGTTCATCAAATGGCACGTATGACAGTTAGGAATTCGTAAAGGATCACTCAGAGGCCCACTATAAGCATGTTGACTCCGATGTCACTCAGAGGCTTGGTATGTTGACACATCAGTCACTCAAAGGCTCAGTTTGAGCATGTTGACACCTTTAGTCCTTATTAGTCTTTAATAGACTAAATATAAAATACAAGACGTGTCACTATACTATTGGACACGATTTTTACGAGGTGTTGCATCTAACCTACTAAGTTTTTAAAAAAAGTTTATAAGATATATTTAGAGAGTTTAAATGAGAATTAATAAGTAATTAAAATATAAATTAAATTAAACGCTATTGTACCCTAACGAGTTGAGCCAAGTTAAGCCAAAAGACCATGACAATAAATTATTTTTATATAACTTTAAACTTTTTATCATTATTATAATGACTTTTTAACATATAATATTTTCTTTTTTTTTTAACTTTTAAGACACGATACTTTATAAAATTTTAAGGATATGTCATTGCGACGTGTCTGTATTTATCGACGTCTCTATAATTATTTCACAACCAAGTTGTGAGGGTAATGTACAAAAGTTATTCAAAATAAAGTATTTTCCAAGTATTGTGAGCTCCAGCGAGTGCCTGTGTCATATCGGACTGTAACGAGCTTAACCAATTCCGACCAAAAAATAAAAACAACAGTACCAGTAGTGGCATTATCAAAACTGTATCAATGATTGTTTTATGGGTTTTGATTGATGCTAAATACGTGCCAATATAATTTTGGGTAATTGGTTAAAATAAAGTGTTGATATTTTTGAGCATATTATGACTTTATTTATTGGTTTTCTTTTTCGGTTTATATAGCGAATGTTGGTAACGTAACAAAAAGAAACGAGCTGATACCGATCGAATTCTCGCCACGTAGCGTAAGGAAACTCGACTAGTTATAACTAAAATAACTTTTATAGGTCACAAATATTTCATAGTGTAAATCGTGTAATCCGTGTATTAATTTTGTTTTAATTTAATGAAATTCACAAAAAATTATGGTCTGCATATGCATGAAAAGTAACTTTGAAATTATGAATAAGGCTTGACATCATCGTAACATCTTTATTATGACATCATAATGAAGATATGGCAAGTTCCCAAATCTACAATGCTTAGTTGCTTACAGCCAATTTTGTTTTTGGTAACAAGTAGCAACAAGACGAAGACTTAAAACAGAATGTCCACTTCGGGCCAGTGGAAAATAGTAATGAGAGCGATAGTGTCCTCCAAATGCGCATCCCAAAAATTATGTTAACTTGTCATTCACTTATTTGAAACTTCTTAAATAAAAGAAATAGCCTTCTACCATGGGTTATTACAAAAAAAGGCTGTAATTCCAAGCAACATGCAATATCAACAAAGTTAAAATAAAATACATGTTAGTTGAGGTAAATAAATTGCGGTTATAAATGAGTTGATCATGCAACAATACCGTTTAATAAGCAGGCCATATTCGGGTGGGCTGATATTAACATGTTTTAACGCCTTTAAAACGTGTGAAACAATTTGAAAATACAATCGAAGAACACGGTATAAAAGGTTATAAATTCAACTTTACATTACCTTAAATCTTAACTATTTTGCGATTACATATTCATGTTTGTTGATATTAATATGTCATGTACCTTAGGAGAATTTAACAATTATTTATTATTGTCACAAGATCGTGTTTCTAGGCTTTGTGCAGTGCTTTCATGAAGAAAAACCGTTATGCCCCGCTTATTCACCTGGGTAGGTTGTATCGTTTTACCATGAACTCATCAGGAGAATGGCTCCAACTTCCACCAGTCGTATGTCATGTGTAAAAACTAAACTTTTGGGGGTACGTAGACACCATCTATTGAGACCACTGCTAAGTAGTACAATAGTAGCTATTGAGTACATACTATCTTCAAATATTGTGGCACATCATATCAAATACGATCAACTGATCTTACACCACCGGGTGTACTCTAGGGAAAGGGTGTGGAGAGGTGATGTGGAGGGAGCGAGGAACACTACATCACCCCCACCCAAGTCCCTTGATCTTCCCGTGTGACAGCATTTCCTAATCCCCTTGTCTCTTTTTCTCTCTTTTTTCTTCCCTTTTATTTATGATATAAAAAGAGTTAAAGTTGTTGGATGAATATATCATAGGCTAAGTGAGAAATGAGAGAACATGGTAACGTAATGTTGAACTGGCTGTTTGAGATTAGAAATCAGAGATGATAACTGGTGGCCTCATAAGAGTTGTTGAAGCTACAAAAAAACAGATGATATCAAAAGCTAAAACATACTACTATGATAAAAAATAAACAAGTAATGATTCATAGCTCTCCCCAAAGATAGTGCGTCTTAAACAGTACCATAACATTTGATTACAAAACATTGTTGAAGACTAGAAAAACATTGTTGGAGAAGGAAGAACATCTGTTCAAAGGCCAAAGCCCTTTTTAAACAAAGCACTGCTGGTGAAGACCAAACATCTGTAAAGCCTAAACAGATGTTTGGAACTAGTCAATAGAGGTTTAAAGAACAGACCTTATAATGTAACAGTGTTAGTCAAAACATATGTTTAGTATATTTAATCAATTGTTAGTTCCATCAGATGTTTATAATATATGTGGAATCTTTTATGTTTGAAATGTTACATGTCCCTATTAGGGTAATGTCAACCCTGACTGCTAACAGATGTTTTTACTTAGTATAAATAGATCTCACATGTTAAAGATCTATTTCATCACATACATTCCTTTTGTACGAACTGATCGTAAGTGATTAGGCTAAGGGGGAGTTTGTATAATCATTCTTATAATTGTAATAATTTGATTTCAATATAAAACACTTTGATAAACTTTCCACTCTTGTGTGCTCAATTATATCTACTGCAATTCATCATTCAGCTTTTCATTATACTTCATTTATTAACATTAAATACTTCACTTATTCACACATTAAAACATACAAGTGAAACTTAGATCTAACAAGAGTAGCCTTAACTCGCATCTAGTAGTAAGTAAGATGTGTAAACATTTCTTGTGCACTTACACTTTCTATCAATATCTATTCAAGAAACTCCTAAGAATTACAAGAGTAACTAGTAAACTCAAAAGATTCAACACAAATGAGTGGATACAATTTTAAATAAATTGACATATTAGATTACATAATTTTTATTTATTTGCGAAAACGTGTAGGATAATTTATTCATAAACTTAATAAAGATCTTAAAAAAAAAACAATAAAATTATTGAGACTTTAACCCACTAGTAGAGAGGAAAGCCTCAAGTATTTGAATAAAATGAGGTTAAGTGTTTAACTCTAATATAATATAATATTTAGCTGTTAAGAATATATATATATATATATATATATATATATATGTAATTAATCAACTACTTCATATGACGTAGCTTAATTTTCATCTAAACCCCTTTTAATTCACAAATATACGCCAATGAGTTTTAGGTTAATTTACATTTAAGGGTAAGTGAAGATTTGAGTTTGAGGTTAGAGGTCTCAAGTTTAAATCCGATCTCAAAAAGGTTTTACAGCAGTGAGACTTCGGGCGATGAACTTTTCCGGAATTGGTGATGGTGGGTTTCGGCTACCCAACGCTGTATGTGGTCGCAAACGTATGAGATCACTTTTTATGATTAAATTATCCGAGGTAGCCGAACTTTGACGTTAAAATTCACCAATATATATAACACATAGATTTAATGAACTTTTACCACCTGAAATGGGGCGTGGGTGCATTTGTTTACTTTTTCCGAGAAAAAAAAGGTTAAATCATAATGAATTGAGATAAGCATTAATCGTAGTGCTTTATAAAAGCATTGAACGGAATGGAGTGATTATGTGTTGCACCTCTCGATATGATCACTGATAGAGAACGGACGGATTACTTTGTCCACTTGTGACTTGTGTAATGCGTGGAAAAATCAATGTGACATATTAAATTGATAGTTGTCCGTTGTAATTTTTTATAGTTTAAAAATAATTATTTTATATACATTTTTATTTTGGTTGTAAATTTATAATTAGATTATTAATATTAAGAAGTAAAATAAATTAAAATCTCGTGTTAAAGAGACCGTATTTATATCAACTTGTGAAAACTCATTTAAGTTAAGGGTGATAAGCTGTTTAATGATAAAGAGATTCAAATGATATGTAAACAAATAATAGTTGTTTACAAGGATTTATAACTAAAAATAATATTTGTTACAAGGATTTATAACTAATTTGGCAAAAGAATTTAAATATTTTAAATGAATAAGTTGATTTATATAAAGTTCACAAAGATGATAATTAATGAAACTCTTAATAATAATAATAATAATAATAATAATTATAATAATAATAATAATAATTATAATAATAATAATAATAATAACAACAACAACAACGAATATTTGGATCCGTGCGTTGCGGCGGGTCCTTAAAACTGAACAAAAATAGATATAAAACCATTGAATCACGCATGTGCATTATAACGTGTTAACTCGCAAAATATAAACTAAAATTTCGAAATTCGACAGAGTATGATTAATAGGGAAAATGATATTTCTTCGTAAACTTTATTACGAGAGATATGTAATTAACTAAAATTAAGTCACTAATCTTCGTTAATTACATATATATTCGGCTATAGAAATGTCATTAATATATGTAATATGGATTATGATCAAATACATAGGGCAAAATAAATAAGAAATTTGAGAAGGATTTTAATCTATTGATCTAAGAGTTGAAGTGTTGAGATTAGTTTTGAGGAAAAAAAATAGTGGATGAGCATAAAACGAATATCCTACATTCATTGACTTTCTCTTTCCACATGTCAATACCCCATCATTTAAACTTTTCATAACTTTTCATATTTTTCATATACACAAAATAACGAACATTTTTTTTATCTTTATTATGAGTATGATATTGGTATATAAAAAAAAATTATTTTTACGGGGTATTCTTTGCATTGTGTTAAAGGTTCTTATCATTGTGTTTTTAACTAGGATTTGGTCATTACGTTTTTTAATATGGTTTTTATATATTGTGTTGTTAGCAAAACCTAAAACACATTGTTAATATGGGTTCTGTCCATTGTGTTTTTATCAAAACTTATGATACAATGAAACTGATGTTATATTTGGGTTTTCTATACATTGTGTTATTGGTTGTGATTATTGTGTTTTTTAAGATGGGTGGGTTTTTTATACATTGTGTTTAGTTTGCTATCCATTTTATTTTAGCTTGTTGTTTATTGTATTTTGTTCCGTTGTCTATTGTGTTTTAATCTTGTTCACTTTGTTTTAGTTTATTGTTCATTGTGTTTTTAGTATGTTATTCATTGTGTTTTAGTCTGCTATTCATTATGTTGTAGTATGCTATCCATTATGTTTTAGTTTGTTGTCCATTATATTAGTCTGCTGTCCATTGTGTCTTTTATTGGCTGTCATCTATTGTGTTTCTAGTCTACTTTCCATTGCATTTTTAGTTTGATACTAATTGTGTTTTACATTATGTGCATTGTGTTTAGAATGTTGTCCCTTGCGTCTTTTATCTGTTGTCATCGATTGTGTTTTTAGTTTGATACTCATCGTGTTTTACGTTATGTCCATTGTGTTTTACGTAATTGGGTTGTCAATTTTTTGAAAAATATAACAATATGATACTCATATTAAAGATCATAAAATGCTCGATATATGGTATCAACCAAAAGAAGTTGGAATTGAAAAAATATTTGGATGAAGTGAAGAGGTCTGCCAATGAAGTGAATAAGTCTGTCGACAACGTTGTCTAGCAAAACAAACTCAAAATGGCCAAGAAACCCCTAGACCAGAGTTTTAACAAAAGCTCTTGGGATATTTGATGGTTGGAAAGTGAGGCTAGAGGAGCTCGGTGGGAAAATGGTTCGGCATTCCAGCCAGGATGCAGCTTAATGCAACGGTGCATGAAAGAAGTAGGAAGATGCTAAGGAGGTTGAGGTGGTTGCTGAGAAGGGCATAGGTGTGGAGCCAAAGGTGGTTGAGGAGAAAGTCACACAAGGCAATGAAGGCGAGAAAGATAAGTCCTGAGCCCTTTTTTTAAATGTTGGTTTGTGGTAGTATTTGAAAGTTGAACCATTTGTTTTCTTTTGTTGTTGTGGTTGATTTCCAAACAATTTTTATTTTCTTGTTTTTAAAATAATAGATGGTTCGGGGTGTTGGAATCATGACTTTCAGGACGAAGCCCTTAATCATCCAGACCAAGGTGACTTTCAAAGTATTTCTGATGGATGGATGGGTTTTTGGACGAAGTCAGGAATACTTTCTTTTGCATAATATAACTGTAGACTATGTTTAATATTTTGGTTGTAGATGATACACTTTTGTGTCTGTCGCTTGTTCTTAGTTGCATCTGTAATTGTACGGTCTTTGTTTAATGTGTCTGTATAGTTTATTCGTGTTGACCAAATCAAGATATCCTCCTATCTTGATTTAGTACGGCGATTAGTTTGTCTGTGTGTAAAATAGTTGCATATGTGCATACTGTTAAGTCTTGTGTACGTCATGTCTGTTGACACGTTCTCCGAAGAACACATCTAAGTACGATTGAGAGATGCTTCGTACGAGCAAGATGTTGCTCGTACGAGTGGCTCCTTGTAACAAGCAACTTGCTTGATTTGTACGAGCTTGTCATGTTCGTACGAGCCATTAGTCATTCATACGAGCATTTTTTGGAGAAGGTTCTTCGTGTTTTGTGGTGTTTCGTATGACCAGCAACATTCTTCGTACTGTTGCTAGGTCTGGGCACTATATAAACAGACATGCACTCCTCAGTGTAAGCCAAGAGACGTGAGACATCAGTGAACAAGCTAGAGAGAGAGACACTGAAGCACAAGAAACAGAGAGTATTTCATGAGTCTGTATGAACATTGTTTATATGTGTTTGTACTAGTTCTCTTCTGTTAATCAAGATATTGAATATTTGGTTATCATGTGTTTCTTACTTTGCTTTAGTTTGCATACATATGAGGATTCCGCATTCGTGTTTGTGTTGTATAAACAGGGAAGTAGGTTGATCTTGATCCTACAAGTGGACCTACAAGTGGTATCAGAGCTTTGGCTCTCTTCCTTGTTTGAAACCAAGCTTAGTGTTGTGTCTAAGCTAGTTGTGAGGGATTCTGGAAGTGTTCTTGAACTCTCAATAGGAAACTTAAGTTTTTGAAAGATAACCAGCTTAAAACTTAGTTAAAATTTGTTGTATCCAGAAAATTTTCATAAAAACCTTGTTAGAATACATGGAGACATGTTAGGAATTGGTTTTTTCTTAAAATTTTCTATCAAAGTTCAAGTTGGACATATTCTCAGCTGAAACACTGCCGGAAAACTCACCGCAATATTCTTGTAGGGTTGACTAATCTGGACATTCTGACTTGACTTGACTGTTTTGACTGAAAAGCTGATATGGAATGTTTGTCTTTTTAACCAAAATTGTGTAGACAACTGACCACTTTCAAAAACCAGTCTGTGTTACAAAAGGAAATTTTCATCAACCAACCCTGCAAAACGATTCCTGTCTGCGAAAAAACATCCGTGCGAAAAACCTAGTCATCCGCACGAAGAACCTTGTTCGCATGAAGCACAAGTTTACTCGCACAAAAAAGGGTCTCTCATTCGAACAATCTGGTTCATACGAAGCACCTGGTTCGTACGAAGGTCAGTCATTCGCACGAATCTCTAATTCGTATGAAGGACAAACTTGATCTGTTTTTCGTGTTTCAGATTTTCAAACCTTTGTGGTTTTTAAAATTGTGAACTTTAAAAGGAGACTGTAATTTTCAAAAATTAAACTTTAAAACCTTTTAATTTTCATAACCAAGAAAGCATAATGAATAATAATCCTTCGGATTGAGGGAGTAGTTCAAGCACAAATCAAGACTCATCACAAAGCTCTGCAACCTCATGGGTTAAATCATTAATGCCTCAACATCCAGCCATGATTACCGTAAATCAATGGGCATGTGCCGCTAATCAAAATCAGAGCATTCAGACTCTTCTTATAAGCGAGAGTGAAACTGGGAGTAATAACCGTCCACCAAAACTAAACCATATGAACGAATCATGGAAAAGTCGTTTCCATACATATGTTCTCAGACAAAATATAGAATTATGACATGTTTTACTACACCATATAAAGAATCTCTCGAAGAAGCAGGATAAAATCCAACTTCCTTAGCCAATCTAGATGAAAGCGATAAAAAGGCTTATGATTTAGAGAAAAAGGCGTTTGCTATCCTTACATAAGCACTTCATAAAGATATTTATCATCAGTTTGTGTACTGTACCACCACCAAAAATCTGTAGGATACCTTGGAAGCAAGAGGAGAAGGAAATGCTGCTACCAGAAAAATACGACATGATCTGTTGAAGAAGGAGTTTTAAGGTTTCATTTTCATGGAGAATGAAACATTGAGCGACATGACAACACGTTTCTACCACCTGCTCAGTGAAATGTATTCCTACAAAGTGTTAGCATCTCCACAGGAAATCGTGATGCGTTTTGCTGACGCCTTACCGCCAAAGTGGAGTCAATTTATTGACTTACTAAGGCATACAAGTGTTCTGGATGTGATCAGTATCTATGAATTTGTTTAGAAGCTGGAGAACAAAAATGAAGAAGAAATCCGGAAAGTAAAAAGGGTTTCTGTTCCACAAAACCCTGAGATGTACTTTGGAGGAATTAACACAGGTGTCAATACAATTCAGCAACCGAAACTTCAAACTGCGTTTGTGTCAAATGTTAACCCCTTTTTACCACCACCAGTTCAAACAGATCAATCTCCCGGCTCAAGTACTCAAACCTATGGTCAAGTATTTGATCCTAAAACCTTTCTACCACAACCTCAAGTTGTTCCACCTCAAGCTTCACAACAAGCTTCTCAACAAGCAGTCTATGGCAACAACTTTCAACCTGCAAACCCCAATACAGTGAGACTTGACACGTCACATCTTTCCCAAAGTCAGTGTAGAAGTTGCTCAGGAACATATGGAACTTCTAAACACCATGGTTAGTGCTTATTGTGGATTAGTCGCTGGTCAAATTGGAAACATCAATTTGACTAATGAAGACTACCAACAAATAGACTAAGATGAGATGGAGTTAATGGATATCAAATGGGCATTTGCAAGTGCGGTTAGAAGAGCTAAGGATTATATGAGCAGAACTGGAAGAACAAGTTTGGAAAGCAAGAAAGATACAAAATATGGTTTTGATAAAGATGCTGTTACTTGCTTTAACTGTGGTGAAAAAGGTCATTTCAAACGTGAGTGCACTAGACCCAGCAAACAAGGAAATTACAACCCTTTCCGAAATCAATCACAACCATCCAACACAGCTCATGTTAACAATGATCGGAGAATAGTAGCTGTTAGCAACCCAAACAACACCAACCAGTCTAGACCTTCAAATAACACCATCAGAGCTCTAGTAGTTCAAGCAGATGAAGGATGCGATTGGTCAGTACAATTGGGTAACGAGAATCAAGGAGGAACCGCATGTTATGCCAAGATTATCAACTGAATTAAACATGTTCACAACATTGACAATTCTGATGATGATGATAGTTCAGGGTATAATGGTAGTTCTGATGAAGAATGCTCGAGTACAGGTGGGTATGGATCTGATTCAGATATCAGGGAAGGAAGTGATACCGAGGTCAGTACGTTGCTGAAAGAAGCATAGGAGCTGAAAAGTCAGAAGGCTGGTTTGATGAAGAAAGCAGAAGCTGCATTGAAGGAAACAGAAAAATTCTTTACAAATAGTGCATCCTTCCCTCATCATACTGCCTTCATGGCTAATGTTGCTGGTTCGACAAGTCAGGTAAATTTCGACTCTCCCAAAATATGCAGTAACTGTGCTGAACTAAAAATAAAATTTGAAACAATAAACAGTCACAATCAAAACCTAGTTGTTGAACTGTGAAAATGCAAAGAGGCAAATCTGGCTTTACCTCGAAACGAAAAAGAATTCAAATCTGTAATAGAAACTCTTAAGAAAAGCGTTTCTGAATTAACAAAGACAGTTTTGAACAAGCTAACTGGAATTAATAACTACATTAATATCCTTGAAGAAACAAAGAAAGAGTTAGCCATTGCCAAATACGAACATGATGCTATCAAGCTAAAATTGGAGAGTTACTCTAACTCCCGATATGTGCTTGATCACATCATTGACGTTTAAAAGTTGAAAGGAGATGTCAAATGCATTGGGTATAATTCGTGTCCACGTCCGTTGAAACACAATTATACCAAATTGCCTGATGAAAAGGAAATGCCACGCTTTGAACCTTCTGTACCTCTTAATCCTGAAGAGTTTGCAGCAGGATTAGGGTTTAAGTTGGACAATTCCTCAGTTGATCACAACTATGTTCGACAAATTGATCACAATCTTCTAAGTGTTTCTCAAATTTGCGACAAGAAGTTCACGGTTCATTTTCATGATGCCGGATGTTATGTGCTGAAACTTGGTTTCAAGATTCCTAAAGAATGGATTCTCCTATCGGCCCCAAGAATTAATGACTTGTGTTCTTGACATGAGCCAAGCTATTACCACATCTGCACAAGTTACATGTTTTGTCTCAAAGCCACCGAAAAGGAATCAATCTCTTGGCATAGACGTATGGGAGACATTCACTTGAGAAAAATGAACTATTTACTGAAAAACAATCTTGTGAGTGGTGTACCAGTGAGGAACTTTCATCTACAAGACGTCTGTGTATCGTGCCAAAAGGGAAAGCAAGCTAGAAAATCTCATCTTGTGAAGTAGATTAACACCATGAATATACATCTGGAACGTCTTCATATGGACCTCTTTAGACTTATGAAACACAAGACTACCTTTGGTGATTCTTATTGCTTAGTAGTTACTGATGAGTACTCAAAATTTTCATGGATGAATATGTTGGCACACAAGAGTGAAGTTCCTGAAATCCTCAAGAATCTCCTAACGCTACTCGAAAATTTGTACAATTTGAAGATAAGGAGAATCAGAAGCGACAATGGCACCAAATTCAAGAACCATGTTATGGATGAGTTCTGTTCTTCTAAAGGCATTTTGCATGAGTACAGTTCTCGTTACACTCCACAACAAAATGGTGTCGCTGAGAGGAAAAATAGAACTCTGATTGAAACTGTGAGAACTATGTTAGCAGAATCAGAATTTCCTATTCAATTCTAGGGGGAAGCTGTGGCTACTGCATGTTACACGATGAATAGAGTTCTTATGGTGAAGAGGCATGAGAAAACATGTTTCGAGTTATTACATAAAAAGAAATTGGATGTGTCTTTCTTAGAACCTTTTGGAGCTCTTTGCACTATGATTGATCCACATGGAAAGTTTGGACCAAAGGCTATTGAAGGTTTCTTTCTTGTATATGCTACTCCTAATTTTAGAGTGTGCAATTTGTCAACGAAAAAGATTGAAGAATGGGGTGAGGTTAAGGTTCAAATATACACTGAATCAGTAAGAGCTTCGGGTGCTCCTTGGATGTTTGACTACGATGGGCTGTTTAACTCCTTCAATCTGCCAACTTTTGATGATGCATCTGCAGCTGCTCAAATGTTACTAGAAACTGATACTGCAATTGACTCATCATTAGTACGACCATTTATTGTTAACCCTCAAGTGTCTACTTCGGTTAACAATCTTGTTCAGAATGAGGAATTCGAAGATACTGCTGATTATAATGTTTCATCAGAAGATGATGAGTGCCATGATGCAAATGAAGCTAGTTCTGGTCCGGTTCCGGGAGTTTCAGATGTCACGTTAAATATACAAAATCTAGGGACGACTGAAGGTCATGCATCTACATCTTCGTCAAATCCAGCAAACGAATTAGCTGTTGATCTGAATATCAACGATCTGGGTATAAATTCTCGAGTTCCCGATGTTCCTAAAACTCGAATCCATAATACCTATCCTTAGTAAAATATTATAGGAGATGTCCAAAGTGGTGTGTAGACACGTATCAGCTAAGGAATAATCAGAATGCTGGTTTGTATTCGGTTATTAGGGAATCTGGGGAACAAAATGATTGGTCTTTTGCCTGCTATGTCTGCCAAGTAGAACCGAAATCTTGGAAGGAGGCAATGAAAGAAGACTCATGGGTTGAAGCAATGCAAGAAGAACTTCAACAGTTTCAGAAGTTAGGCGTGTGGAAATTGGTTGACAGGCCTGACAACTACAAGAAGATTGGAACAAGATGGGTTTACAAATGTAAGAAGGATGACCGAGGTGTTGTTGTGAGAAAAAAAGCAAGATTGGTTGTCCAGGGCTTTAATCAGGTCGAAGGCATTGATTACAATGAAGTTTATGCACCGGTAGCACGTCTTTAGGCCATAAGAATCTTCTTGGCTTATGCGTCCTACCAGAAGTTTACCGTTTACCAAATGGATGTGAAGAGTGCATTTCTTCATGGTGTGGTTGAAGAAAAAGTATATGTTGAGCAACCGCCAGGTTTTGAAGATCCAATCCATCCTTACAAGGTTTGGCTTCTCAATAAGGCGTTATATGGTCTTCATCAAGCTCCTTGGGCTTGGTATGAAACGTTGTCTTCCTATCTTCTAAAGAATGGTTTTTGACGTGGATTGATCGACTGTACTCTCTTCATCAAGGAAGAAAATGAGGACTTATTGCTGATACAAGTGTATGTTGATGATATTATTTTTGGGTCTACAAACGAGAGAATGTGCATAGAATTTGAGCAGGTGATGCAAGAGAAGTTCGAGATGAGCGCAATGGGAGAAATGAATTTCTTTTTAGGTTTGCAGATTCATCAATCTAAAGACGGGATTTTCATCCATCAAACCAAGTACGTCAGGGATATTCTCAAACGATTTCAGATGGAAGACTCAAAGCCTTTAGGAACTCCATTAGCTCAGAATCATGGGATTACTCCTGATGGAATGGGTGAATATGTGGAACCATCTCTTTATCGTGCTATGATCGGATCTCTTATGTATCTTACTGCTTCAAGACCCGATATAATGTACCAAACATGTCTTCTAGCTCGCTACTAGTCAAGTCCAAAGGTTTCTCATTTGATGGCTGTGAAAAGGATCTTTTGTTATTTGAAGGGTTGCCCAGACACTGGTCTCTGGTACCCTAAGGATGATAAGTTTGATTTGATAGCGTTCAGTGATTCTGATCATGGTGGCTGCAAGATCGATGCAAAATCAACATCAGCAGGATGTCAGTTCTTGGGAAATCGCCTAGTCACGTGATAGTGCAAAAAGCAGACTTGTTTAGCTACGTCAACCTGTGAGGCGGAGTATATTTCAGCTTCTAGTTGCTGCTCTCAGGTTCTATGGATCAAACAGCAAATGCGCGACTACGGTTTCGAATTTATAACTACTCCTATTTTTGTTTATAACGAAGCTGTTTTACAAATCACCCGTAATCCTGTACAACACTTAAAAACCAAACACATTGAGATTAAGTATCATTTCATACGAGATTGTTATGAAAGGAAACTTATCAATGTTTTTTAAAATCCACACCGATCACCAATGTGCCGACCTGTTTACAAAAGCTTTTGATCAATCTCGTTTTCATTATCTACTTTTGGTCAATGGCATCAAGGTGAAACCCGAGTAAATCATCATTGGCTAATCACTTTTCGTATATATTTTCTTAAAAATCTAAAACGACAAAAAGAATTTTCATTTTCTCTTAGTTTTATATTTTAGGGGAGAATATTTCAAGAAAATACAAAATCATGTGAAAATACAAAAATAAAAAAATATGTCTTTTATTTATTTAAGTTTTCATTTATTTACCTTCTTTATTTAAGGGGGAGAAAAATTTAGAAAAATACAAAAACAATAGAAAATAAAAAATAAAAAATAAGTTTCTTGGAAAGATAAGAGAAGATGATGATACACACCGGTGATCTGTCATGAACGGTTAAAAGCATAAAACGAGAATTGATAAGTAGCTTTACTAATGATGTACCAGTAGGCTCACAATCAGATTAAAATGTGCAGGTTGATAGAAACATAACGGACTACAAGCCAGGTGGGAACCATTCATTGGCATATGGTCTTGGTACCAAAAATTTCGTTTGATAGAATGCCGAGGATCTGAGATATGCGGTCTTTATGCTGACTTATCATCTGGGTGTCATGGTTGAATCTTTTACCAAAAAATAACGGTGATGCAAGTCTAGAACTTCCATGATACCATACATACGTGCAGATACTGCATACGACCACCAAAAAGTGATAAAATATCACAACTTTATGGAGAAGCTAAGTTTGTCTCTTTGTCGGTACGACGGTACTAACCTATTCACGGACTTACTCATGTGTCTTGTATGCATCTGAAAATCATGTTCCTCATCAATAAGTGATTTAATCACGTACGGCTTGTTTTTAATCAAAATAAGTGAGTATCTCACATCATATACGTCAAAACAGATGATAAGCAGTATACTCACTGGTAAGATTTTCTCTCGTGCATATCTTGATACGGGAATGTGTCGTGAAGTGGTTGAACACCGGCTAGTAAGTATAAATCATACATTAATCATATCTCCTAATCATGCTTACATCTGATAAGTTGAGCTCACATGGACAACAATACGATAATCATAGTAGAATACTTATTTATTTAATTTGATTTTAAAAAAAAAACTCATTTTTGGCAAGATTAAAAGCTGGTATGATTCTCTTACCTTGAAACTTGAAAAGATTGCCTAGTAAATATATAGTTTATTCTTATTTGTTAGTTGACATTTTAGTTTTAGTTTACTCTATTGATAAAATTAAGTTCTTTTTGATTTAGCCAAAGAAGGAAACTCAAAGGTTTTTCTACTAAGATACGCCCTGAAAATCATTTGTCTTGCTATCATAACTTCATAAAGTACTTTTTTACAAAGGGTAAACTCATTTTTAAAGAAAAAAATCTGTTTAACGAGCACTTTTCCTAACTTAATTTGTGAGTAAGTGTGGATATGTGCAAAGTTCTAAACAGGTCAACGAAAAATCTAAGGTCCTCGAAGAACTGAAAGTCCAGTTGAGAAAAACTAGGACTCGTACAAATCTGAGATCACTCGTACGAGCCATTGTGCCTCGTATGAATGACCGATGGGATCTTGTACGAATGAAGTTCTTCGTACGAGCTAAGGTATTTCGCACGAGTATCTTGATGTGGTATAAAGGTGATGAAGTTCTTTGGTAGGACTTTACTTTCACCTTGCTCACGTCATTTTTTCACCGCTCCTTAAGCTGTTTGTTGATTTCTTTAAGATATATTGATAACGTTGGCATACTTTGAAGATGAACAACTTGAACATTATCTGACCATGTGACTTTGACTGACTTGAACAACAAACTTTAAGCAAAGAATGTTTAACGAAAAACAAGTTCCTCATGAATAATTCTCTTGAAGTTGTTTTGTGCGAACAATATCTATACGAGTGAAAAACACTCCCACGAGTAACATCGCTCGTACAAGCCAGTTACACGTACGAGTGAATCACTTGTTTGACTAAGTCAGTTGTTCGTAAAAAAAAATCAGTTGTTCTTCGAACGAATAAATTGTTATATCGTATGAGTTAGTAATTTTTCCTCCAGGGAATACATAAATACAGAAAGTTTGAAATAAAACTTTTTGTGTATATTCCCTAATGAATTTTTGTTCTTATCTTGTTGTCTTATGTGTACAGAATGGAACAACAGGAACATAAAAGAAAACCCGCAACGAAGAAAACTGACACTTCAGAAGTGGAAATTATGTCAGAACTAAGACATAACATGGTGGCCTACTTAGATCCGGAAGACAAATTTGCTGAGTACAATGGTATGATGAAGTTTCTGCGTGACTCAAGGATACATTATGCTATCACACACAAGACTACAGTATACAAGATGTTGATCAAGGAATTTTGGGATTCGGCTAAAGTTATGGAAGTAAATGGACAGGAACTTATCCGCGGGAGAGTAAATGACTTGAACGTAGATGTCTTTGTTGAAATCATTAACTCAGTATTACAGCTTGGCGATGATTCTGAAGCTCCTTTCTCGTGTCATTGAAGTGTCAACGTGGAGTTTGCTTCGAATGAAATGTGTTGGAGATTTTCTCGTAGGACAGCTAAACAAGCATGGTTGCCACTCCGATACAAGTTCTTTCTACATGTTTTAATTCAGTGTTTGAGCAACAGACGAAGTGGTTATGACATGGCGAATAACGACTTGGTTGGAATGATGATAGCTTTGACATTGAACAAACAGTTCAGTGTTTCAAAGTATTTTTGCAAACATGAAGGAAAACCTAAGAAGAACCGGATATGGTGGAAACAAGTTTTGGATGTATCCTCGTTTTCTCTAAATGATCTTAAATGTGCAACATCCGAATCTTCCAAAGAACAAAAACGATGTTTTAAAAGTAGAAGTCATGATGGAACATTCATTGAAGATCTTTAGAGGTGTAGCAGCAAAACATTACAAGGAAAGCACACCTCCTCGTAAATTGATCGGTTTTCTGGCAAATGATGAATATGTTGCACCAGAAAACGATAAGTGGCGCCATGATGACAGTGAATGATAATGAAGAACCAACCTTGAAAAAGATGATCGAAGATAAATCTGGTCGTAAAAAGGAAAAGGTGATGACGATGACGGTAATAATGATGGTAATGGTGGTGCAAATGATGTAGGTGTTACAGGTGGTGATAAGGGAAGAAAGAAACAAAACAGAAAGACTATGGGAACATTGTTAGCACAACCTGAAATCACACAACATACAACCTTACATCAGGAAACTGTACTGGAACCAGTTGCAGAAGTCCAGTCTACTTTTACAACAGAGGAGACCGAACCTTTAATGACAGAACTCAATACAACCTCTAAACCAAAACCCTCAAATACAGCAGCTGAAACACCTTCAACTGAAGATACTCCAGTTCAGTCACAACCTACTACTTCATCAGTTCAACAATCATTGTCCACAACTCATCAAACAAAATACAAAACGAAGTAGTCGTTTATTTTCTAAAATGGAAAAGGAGGAGAAAGTGGATTTTCTGTTCTCTCAGTTACAAGCTGCAGCAATTCAGATTAACAAGCATTCGGAGTTTATGTCTTCAAATCGAACACAATTGTCAAACAACAGTTGGAGATAAATTCTTTGAAAGAGACTGTTAGAAAAAAGGATTCTAAAATTGCCCAGTTAAGAAAAAGAAAATGAGCGACTGAAGGATGCAGATGCTGAAAAGGCAACTCAGCTACAACAGATGAGAGCAGCTAATAACTCTCGAGGGATTGAGATAAATAGGCTGAAAGAACATAGTGCGGCTGTACAACGATCTACCAAAACATTAATTGCTAAACATAATGACTTGAGAGAATGGTATCATTCTAGGAATGCTACACTGGTTGAAGCCTTTAATGGTATTAAAGATGTGTTTGAAATGAGAAGAAAGCGAGTGAACATTCTATGGAATGAAAGATTCAAAGCACAGGAGATCAAACGTAAACGTGATCCGGATAGTGAAGACCCTGAATCCTGATGCTTCACCCTCATCCTCGCAACCAAAAGTATCTGATTCAACTCCAGTGGTAGAGTCTAATGTACAGCAGACCGTGACCAATCCAGTTACCTCCAGTGACACTCAAGAGGAAACAGGATAGGTTTAATGTTTCTCGAAAGTTTTGAAGACCTGACTATCAATCAACGTTGGATTAAAAATCTTAAAGGGAAGTTTGTTGATACAACAGACAATTCGGAATGAAGACCGAAGACCAAGCAATAGCCAAGGGGGAGTTTGTTGATACACTTTTGTGTCTGTCGCTTGTTCTTAGTTACATCTGTAATTGTACGGTCTTTGTTTAATGTGTATGTATAGTTTGGTCGTGTCGACCAAATCAAGATATCCTCCTATCTTGATTTAGTACGGCGATTAGTTTGTCTGTGTGTAAAACAGTTGCATATGCGCATACTATTAACACTTGTATACGTCATGTCTGTTGACACGTTCTCCGAAGAACACATCCAAGTACGATTGAGAGATGCTTCGTACGAGCAAGATGTTGCTCGTACGAGCCACATTCCCTTCGTATGAGTGGCTCCTTGTAACAAGCATCTTGCTTGATTCGTACGAGCCATTGGTCATTCATACGAGCATCTTTTGGAGAAGGTTCTTCGTGTTTTGTGGTGTTTCGTATGACCAGCAACATTCTTCATACTGTTGCTAGGTGTGGGCACTATATAAACAGACATGCACTCCTTAGTGTAAGCCAAGAGACGTGAGACATCAGTGAAAAAGCTAGAGATAGAGAGACTGAAGCACAAGAACACATAGAGTATTTTATGAGTCTGTATGAACATTATTTGTGTGTGTTTGTACTAGTTCTCTCCTGTTAGTTAATATATTGAATCTTTGGTTATCTTGTGTGTCTTACATTGCTTTGGTTTGCATACATACTAGGATTCCGCACTCGTGTTTGTGTTGTATAAACAGGGAAGTAGGTTGATCTTGATCCTCCAAGTGGACCTAGAGTTGTTTTGATACTTGTTTAGTTTTTCAAAAGTTTAAGTATTTCTAATAAGATAAAGAATAGATCACCATAGAAGTTTATCATTAAGTTATTTAGGTTATATGATAAAAAGAACAAGATAAAATTGATAGATCATACCAGATTGTTTGAGTAGATTCAGAATCACTTATGATATCCCATGTGACATATTTTGAGAAGTATTAATGCTCAAAATATTCCTCAGAATATTCAGCTTAGAAATAGTTAGGATATCTTTTTAGGATATGTGACATTCCAACTTTGAAAATGTTTATCCTGCAAAAAGATAACCACCTGGGACATACCAAACTTAAGATAAATATGTGGGCCATGCTAGAATCACTTGTGCTATGCCAATTTGACTGAAATACTTGGGTTATGTCAGTCTAAAGAAAATAATAGGTGGGCCAAGTCAAGTCTATAGTATAACATGTCAATGTTATTCCCTTGTTAATATTCGGTATGTCCAACATATAGTCTCCAAAAGTGAAATTATCAGCCACTTTTACATGGACTGGTTGCACTACTTTCAACTGTACTTGGATATCGTGTATCCAAGTGTAGTGTATAAACTCAACTCTTAAGGAAGACGAACACCTTCAAACCTTAGAATGGATTTTGAATACCTTAAACTTAGAAAGGTAGCCAATCCTCAAATCTTTAGTTAATATCCTTAGAAGTATTTCCTCCGATGCTTAAGTCAGTAATGGGATTCAATATAAATAAATGAACAAACAGAAATACATATAAGAATATGAATTGGAATAATAGTTATACCTAACTGAGTTAGAAATAAATTTCCATCTCACATGAAATAGGTTTTTAGATGAATTGCATTCCAAGACCTTGGCAAGATATCTCCTTCCAATGTTGCCAACCAATATGCTCATTTGCATGCTTCCGAGTCCATCAAATATGGACCATCCTACTTTGGTGCTAGCTTTCCATCACTAGCGTTGGTAGTATTTTGAAATACGTTCCTCAAGACTAAGTCTCCAACTTAGGATCTTCTTGTTTTCATATTCTTGTTATAAGCCTTTGCTACTATCCTTACCTTGGCAACATCCCTAAGTTCATCCACTGATTCTAAATCTTGGGATCGGTCTTCAAAATTCGTTTATGGATTCTTCAAGCTTGACCTAGCTTGTTGAATGACCATTTCAGCTGGAATCATGGCTTCTGTCCTAAAAATCAAAGAATATGGTCTTTGACCCCTGTAGTTCTATTAGCCCATAGTACAAATTGGAAGTTCTTCATCCCATTTTCCCTTTTTACCATTCAGCCTCTTCTTTAGATTGTTGATAATACTTTTTTTTAAAGATTCTGCCTACCTGTTAGCATGAGGGTGAATGGGAGTGGAAGTAAACATCTTGATTCCCCAACTAGCACAAAAATTAGTTGTCCTTTTGCTTATGAATTGTGACCCATTGTCGAAGACTATCTTGGACGGGATTCCGAACGTTGTTTGGATATTTTTCTTTATAAAGGATACTACTTCCTTATCTCTGACTTACACAACTGCTTCCGCTTCAAATCATTTGGAGATGTAGCGAATCATTGCTAACATAAAAACTTTCCCTCCTAGAGCCTTGGGCAAAATACCAACTATGTCCATACCCCATTTCATGAATGACCATGGGGATATGATTGGGTATAATGGTTTAGTAGGTTTATGAAGAATAATAGTATTTCTCTGAGAACCATCGCACTTTTGGGCATAGCTGATGGCGTCATTCTCATAGTAGGCCAGTAACATCCGGTTCTTAGTACATTTGAAAATAATGCTCTGCCCCTTGTGTGGTTTTCATAATCACCTTCATGGATATCCTTCAAACGCTTCAAATGCTTTAGAGTCCTCCAAGCATTCAAGTATGGACATGCAATATACTTTCTATAAAGGACATCGTGTAATAATATAAAGCGAGACACTTTATCCTGAATGCCCTAGGATTCTCATCCTTAAGGATATTCCCATCTTGGAGATATTTCCTGATAGGGATAACCCAAGACTTAGTATCCTGACCGAGATCCTACACTTCAAGATCTCTTGTGTTCAATACTTCATCATCTTGAGGTTCCGGTGCACCTATTGCTGGCTTTAGGATATAGATGATTGGTATGCTAACATCAGTTGGTGTCCTGAAGGCTGATCCAAGATTAGCTAGAGCATTCATTTCGACATTTTCTTCCCTTGGGACTTGTTCAATGCTAAATATTTGAAATATTTGCTAAATTTTTAATAATTTCAAGATATTGGGCTAACTTCTCACCCTTCACTATATAGTATCCATTAAAATGGTTAGTCAACAATAATGAATCAACATATAATTGAAGATACTTAATTTGCATATCCCTAGCTAATTGCAATCCTTCTATCTTGGCCTTATTTTCTGCCTCATTATTAGTAGCTAGGAATTCACAAGATATGGCTTGGGTATTATGCCTCCCTGTGGCGATTTCAGTATTATCACTAAGCCTATTCCTTTTACATTAGAAACACCATCAGTATATAAAGTCCATTTACCCATGTTTTCTTCAAGCCGTTACACCTCTAAGTATGCTTCATGTTGTAAATCGTTACTGAAATCAACCATAAAGTCTGCTAATGCTTGGTATTTTATGGCAGTTCTAGGCTTATATACTACAAATTATATGCACTAAGTTTAATCGACGACTTAGCCATCCTACCCAACATATCTTGTTTCCTTAACACATTTTTTATTGGATAGTTGGTTTTAATGTGGATTGTGTGTGTTTCAAAATAGTGTCTTAATTTAGTTGAAGCCATTATTTAAGCCAAGATGAGATTTTCAAGGTGAGAATACCTGGTTTCCGGCTCTAGTAAACTCTGACTTACATAGTAGCTAGGATAAACCTAACCTTTATGTTCTTAGACTAAATCAACACTTACAACATTCCTAGATATACTTCTAGGTATAAGGACAGTGGTTCTTCATCTTCAGGCTTCATGAGTTGGGGTGCTGATGATAGATATTTCTTCATAGCTTGTAGAGCTTCTTCATGTTTTCCCCACTCGAATTTCTTGTACTTCTTTAGGATATCATAGAACTCCATACGTCTCTAGGATGATATTGAGATGAATATGTTGAGGGTTGCTATCCTGCCTGTTAACCTCTGGATATCCTTTATATTAGCTGGGGACTTGCGATCTAGAATAGCTATAATCTATTCTGGTTTAGCTTTTATTCCTCTCTTGGTGACCATATATCTCAAGAACTTTCCTGCCCCTACTTTGAAATGGCATTTGGCAGGATTCAGTTTCATGTTGTATTAATCCAGGATATCAAAGGCCTCCTTTGATTTAACTCCCAAAGGTGATCCTTAGCCTTCTTGGATTTAACTACCATGGTGTCCCATAGTTTCTCCTTGAACATCTTGTTCAGCAACCTTTGGTATGTAGCACCTGCATTTTTTAATACAAATGCCATTGCTATATAACAATATACATACCTGTGGGTGTCATGAATGCCCTGTCCTCTTAGTCTGAGGGTTCCTTTTATATTTGTTGGAATCCTATTGATGCATCCATGAAGGTTAGCATATCATGACTAGCTGTTGCATCAACCATCAAGTCAATATGTTGCAAAGGGAAAAGATCTTTTGGGCAAGCTTTATTGATGTCTGTAAAATCAACACATACTCTCCACTTCCCGTTTTTCGTTTTTACCACCACCACATTGGCCAGCTATCTTGGGAGCTTGACTTCCTTAATCATCTTTGCCTTTAAAAGTCTTTCTACCTCATCTTGGAAGATCAAGTTCCTTTTTGGTGCAAACTTTCTTCTTTTTTGGTGAATTAGCCTGAACAGTTATCAATACCAAGCTTATGTGTAGTAATATCCCCTAGAAATACCTATGTTGATACATAATGTCTGCTGCCTGCGTCATCGTGTCGTGTCGTATCGTATGTAATAGGTCTTATTATTGGTAGATTTGATTTTGTATGTTTTAGATTAGGTCCGTACAAAGAGATACATCCGAACGGATGAACTTAGTCCGGACAAATGTAACTCATTTGTACGGAGGAGCTTGGTCTGTCCCAAAGGATCTTAGATGTCTATAAATAGCGGTGAGGAATAAATCATTTGTAACTTTTGCGATCTGACGGCGAAGCCATGTCAATTTGATTTATCGGATTTAATTTTGACTTAATCAATTAAAAACAGTTAAAATGAACTAATCTTGTGAAACTAATCTAAAATGATGGATTCCACACATTATTATTAGGATATAGATATCACTGGAACCTTAACATCAAGACAAACGGTCCTTTCAAGTGGTATAAGAGTAGGATAACTGATATCTTAAAGTTTACACGAGATTTTGACAGTCGAAGACCTTCTTTCTATTCTTTTCTTTATTTTTTACACTTCCTATGGACAAAATGAACTGATTTTTTCAAGGATTGTAAAAAGTCATTTTTAACCAACATACTAAAAATTAGCTTAAAATTCAAACGTTACCATGCCAAAATTTTCAAAAAACGGGAAAAACCTAACTTAAGTCCTTCGCACGAACGTACTCGTTCGACTGGACTAAACTTCGTCCGAACGAACCAGTCTCATCCGCACGAAAGAGTATTTCATTCGTTTGAAAATCTTTGGTCCGCAAGAAAGAGCGAATTTTTGTTTGAATTTGTTGTTGATCCGAACGAACCCTCATCCATCAAAAAATTTGATTCGTTCCAATTTTATCTCATCCGTACCAAACAGTTTTGATCATGGAAAATGAATTCTATAACGCATTTGCAACCACACCCACAACTGTGGTTCAAAATATGAACTTAGATAATGAAATGGGTACCATGACCAAACCTCCTAAGTTGATATGCATGGAAGACTATAAGGGGTGGCACAAAAGATTTAAGACTTTGGTACAAGCTAACTACTTTGAGTGTTGGCTAGCCATAGAAGATGAATATGTCATTCCAACCGGGGAAAGTAGTGGAAAGATTAGCGTGACCCAGATTCCACAAGCATATAAAGAGAGGTTCATCAAAGAGAAAAAGATGATGAATTTGCTTCAACAAGCAATTAAAGAAGACATCTTTACATTGCTTCAACACCAAGAAACCACTCAATCTATTTGGCTAGCATTAAAAGTGAAGTATCAAGAAAGCCAATCTATGCAAAACAACAAGAAGTCTCTCCTAAAGAAAGAGTTTACGGCTTTAAAAGGAGAATCAATGAAGCAATTGATTGAAAGATACTGTCACCTGGTTGCTGAAATGAGAAGGATGAGAATTAATAAAGATGATGACGAATGGGTGGATAAACTCGTGGATGCTTTACCATAAGGAGAGTGGTCTACATACCTGATGATTTTGATGAGTAATACTCAAGAATATAACAGACTAACTCTAGCAAAATTCATCGAGAAGTTGGAAGCTCATGAACTTGAGCTGAGAAAAATAGCAAAGATGAAGAGTGCAAATGTTCAGCAAGATGTAGATTTGTACTACAAGGGAAATGGATCTGCGAATATTCAAAGTCCGAAAATTCAAACAACGTTCAGTGCTGATATATCTTCTGGAAATTCATCAAGCAGTAGCAGTGGTGGGTATTCTTCATATCCGAATTTTGAACCGAATACTCCAATCCAGAGTCGTCAATCCTCACAGAGCTCAAACTATTTTTCAAATTTGAATAATTCAAACTCTCATGTCTTACAATGTAACATTGCTATCAACTTGCAGAATGCTCAAGGTCTTACAGAGGCTACAACAAAAGAGCATAAGACATTCCTCACATCTATTCTCGAGTCTTACGGATGTCGAATTGCTGGAAGAATCGGTAATAGCAATATGACTAAGGAGGACTATGATCAGATTGACCCCGAGTAGATGGAGTTAATTGTTATTAAATGGCGCATGGCAAGTGTAGTGCGTAGAGCTCAGAGGTTTATGGAGATTACTGGGTGTAATAGTATTGGAGTGCCAGATTCTAAATTAGGGTTTGATAAGTTGAAGGTTAGGTGCTTTAAATGCAAAGAGAAAAGTCACTTCAAATGCGAATGCACAAACCAGGAAGTAAACAACAACATGAACCCGTTTGGTGGTGATTACTATAAGAAGGCTATCTACCACAAGAATTCTAAATATCCACCAAATGTTTCAAGGCTGATCCCGATCAAGGATGGTTCAAAATCAAAAGACAAGGGCTTAGTTGTTACACAAGAAGATGAGGGATTCAACTAGAACAATCTCATTCCTAAAACAAATAGTCTTGCACTAGTGGCCGAGATCATGGAATTGGGAGAATCTCAGAAGATTGTAGATGAGGAAAATGTTGAGAAAGCTGTTGAAGAATCTTATGCTTCAGTTAAGTTTGATTGAATCCCGGAAGAAGTTATTGAAGTTGAATCAACTCTGGAAAATGAAGCTTTCCAAATACCGTCAATGGAGGTTATTAATAATGCATTTATATCTATTGTACCTCCTTATGTTTTCAAATTTTTTGCAAGTTTCTTTGGAGGGGAAGGTAACTACAATGATTTACATTTCAATGAAGATGAAAAAGAACCTATTGAAGAAATCACTGACGTGTCTAAAGAGATGAATGCTAAAACATTTATAGAGATCGCTGAAAAGGCCATAATGGCACAATTAAAAGAGGTAGTGAAACCCTCTGAAGAAGGAACAAAGTTGTCCAAGTTGGTAGGAGAACTTGGTAAAAATGTTGACATAGTGATCGAAAATGTAACATCCTTTCAATGCAAGAAATGTATTGAATCTTGCAAGTCGTGCATTGAAAGGGATGAAACTAAAAAGTTTTGAAAAAGCATACGGATGATTTGACGTACGATCTAAAGAGTGTGAAAGAAGCATACGATAATCTGCAAATGTCAATTAACCAGTTTCTAGTAGCTAACAATGAAAATGATGCAACAATTTCAATGCTCAAGAAAACTGTTTTAGACAAGCAAATCACAATTAATAATCATATTGACACCATTCGTAAACTAAAACAGGAGCTAGAAACAGCTAGGATCAACACTAAGCGTGTTGATAAAAAATGATAAGCTATTCCGCAACATCATATGTCGTAGATCATATTCTTCCCAAGCTTATAGGTAAGGATGAATCGGGAGAAGATGTCTATTGATACCATAACCAGGGTGTTGGATACCATCGAATTCCACCCCCAATGTGGAGCAGTTATTCCAAAAAGAATCCAGATGCGGTGGATAAGGCATTGAACAGTAAACCAAAAACTGAACAAAAATATCAATTGCCTGATAATCTCGATGTCACCTACACTAAATCTGAATCAGATTGTGAATCAGATGTGGTAAAAGATGTTGAAAAGGTTTCGGAAGTGAAAGTGATGGTAAAAAGAGTTCAAGTTCATATTCTGACAGTGACGAGAGTTTTCACAAGCACTACATCAAAAAATCAGGAAATAACTCGTGTGATCCTAATGTGGTTATGTACAAAATGCTTGGATCAGAAAAGTTATATTCCAACTTGGAATTTCCGCTTCAGAATGTGAACATGGATAAAGTTGAGAAAGTGTTCAAACTGGTTGAGGTTGAGTTGTCTGAAATTGACACTTTGTCAAGTGGTCAAGGCTTTTCAAACTTTAAAAGAGAACAAGTTTACTACTCTAAACCAAGAAATTCTCATGTTAACAATCAACAAAGAAATGATTACTATGGAGAAATGGTTAGGGGTATGGTAATCAAAGAAATGGTAAGTTTGGAAAAACTAAATTTGTGAAAAAGATGACTTTCGTTTCGATGACTATTTCTGAAAGTGAGAAGGAAAGTCAGTTCAGGAATCAATCTAACACTGAATTCCATGAACAACAGATGAAGCGTGAACAGGTTGAAGGACCTAATATCATCACTTATAGTCAAACTTACCTTAGATGCAATCAAGTGGGACACATTGCTTATCAATGTAAACAAAAAGTTCGTAAACCATTTCATGTAGCAAAGAAATGTTTAGAAGATCTTAAACAGAAAACGCCAATGGTTGAACAAAAGAAGATCTTAAAAAAGAAACAATGAATCTACACAAGAAGTAAAGCCGATAACTGTTAATGTAACATGTGCTAAAACCATAGAAACTTCAGATTTAAATGATCAAAAAGATTCTAAATTCTATACAAAGAAATATGTTTCAAAAAATCGAACATGGACAATTAGAAAGAAAGAATCTTCTAAAGAAGTCAAGGAATCTGATTCAACTGTGAAAGTAGAAAAAATTGAACAGAAAAGCGAGTGTGTGAGTGAAATTAAGATTTCCAACCCACCCAAGATCGTAAAGGCTTGGGTCTCACTATTTAAGTAATCTAATATGGCTTGTGTTAGAGCCATTCTTATCATAGACATGTCTTTCTCTTCGCACTCATAGAACTTTTTCTGATCTTCGGTAAGAGCTAAGTAAGTATCAATACTTCAAGTTTTAATTGGAGTGGCGCCATGACCCTTAACAATTCATAGCCAAACTTTAATATCCTTAGTTCTCACATATCTCTCATAGTGTTCCTTCCATTCTAGGAAATCAAGTTTGTTTATCAAGAGCGGAGGTTTATCTTTACTCCCTACTTTAGCATTGTGCTTAATATTTTGGACCATCCCGGTCAGATTGTTTACCATTTTGAAATTGACTATTTGGACAGTAGGTTTAAATAGTAGGTTTTCTATGGAAAAATTTCGAAGTCCAAAAAGTTCAGAACAGAATGTTAACTCGGAAATTCGGAGTAGATAGTTCGAAGATTATAAGAGTTGAGAAACCTAGACAAATAATCTGATTATAAACACAAGTTCGGACAAAGAAACTTAGACCATCAATTAGTAACCCAGAGATAAACAAACTAATAACTCGGAGTCAAACTTAGTTGTATAAACTCGAAGCTAATAATCACAAGTTATATACTGACCACAAATTCTGAACAATTTTAACTCACACAATAAACCGGAGACACTTTAAACACTCGAAACACTTTCAACGCACTATAATTCAGATTACTATACTGACTACAAATCCAAAATACACAAGTTTAACTAGAAATCCGGAATACAAGATTTCCAAAAAAAATTGGACTGTTGTAATCCATGAGTGAATGGTAACCTGCTTCCGGATATCTCCCAAGTGTGACTTCACACAAGATCAATAATAATCCGGAAACACAAAAAGAAACAATAGTTCAGACAAAACTTTGTATGATCAAACCCAAAAAAAATTACAAGCTTTAAAAACCCAACTAGTTCTTCAAAACTTTAAAAACCCAGACAATAATCTAACCTAAAACACTATCGTAGTGAAAATCCATCATAAAAAACAATAAACTCAATCAAAAATGATGAAAAACAATAAAGCTTAGTAAACAAACACCAAAATAATAACAAAATCAGACTTACTCACTCTAAACCTTCAAAACCAAAAACCTACAATAGCATGAGCACTCTCTATACAGAGTGTTGGAAATTGAACTATACAAAAGAACAGATGATGGAAAGCCAAAATATACTACAAACCTCTGACCCTAATAATAATATAACATCTACCCAAGATAAGCTCTGCCGAAGACTAAATGTCAAAGGTCTGCCATAGCAAAAATCTGTTGAAGACAATGCTCTACTGAAGTCTAAAGCTAAAGATCTGCCAAGGCAAAGCTCTGCTAAAGTCTAAAGCTAAAGGTCTGCCAAGGTAAAGCTCTGCTGAAGATTAAAGCTAAAGGTCTGCCAAGGCAAAGCTCTTTGTAATGTTTAGTTTATAGCTGTGATTAACTTAGTAGATGTTGTTAGTTTGTTATAATTGTTAAGTGTCACTTTTATGCTGATATCATAATAAGATGCTTAGTGGTTACGATTGTATTATAAATAGAACCGTGCTTGTACTGTTCTATTTGATCACTTATATCAATTATCAATCAAACATATCTTTCTTACATTCTGTACGAACAAGTCAGTGATCTAAGGGTTAGGGGGAGATTGTGATTCATATGCATGTGATTACAATTCACTAAAAGCATTATAATCAAAACCAATCTCTCGGCTATTATGAACTAAAGTTCATCTTCCTGCTACATGTTCATCTGAGTTATTGTCTTTCATTAATCATTTTAGAACGTTCATAACCAGTTTCAAACTCAGATCCTAACAATTGGTATCAGAGCTTGGTCAATCGAATTTGATTTAATAATCAAATTGATTATAATAGATCAGCTCTCACTACTAATTCGATTTGTTGGTTTTTATTGAAAAATAGAGTTTAATTACATTTTCAAAGCTTTTAAACAAAAACTGTTTGTAAACAATCAGAATGTCACACACTTCACAAGATCCTCATAACACCGGCACCATGTTTAAACCACCGATCCTTGTCAGATCTGTGTATAATATCTAGCAACGACGGATGGGTCATGTCCTTGCTCAGCAAAACACCGGTTGCTGGAAGTCGGTCATCTTTGGGCCTCATGTTCCAATGATACCGAGTATAGAGCACCTTGATGTCCAAGTACCAAAGAATCCCAAAAATTATTCCGAGCAAGATTTCCAAAAAATTGAGCTCGATGCTAAGGCATTTAGCGTCGTGGCCTCTACATTGCCAAACGATATCTATGTTGGCCTGTTGCATTGCAATAGTGTAAAGGAATTATGGATGCTTTGAAAGAGCAATTTGGTGGGACTGAGGAAGTGACTGAAAACAACAGAGAGGTTCTTAATCAACAATATGAAAGGTTTTGTCATTTCAAATGAGAGTCACTAACCCAACAATTCGAAAGATTTTGCTGTCTCATTAGTGAACTTAAACTGGTGAATGTTACACTTGCAAGTTCGACTCTAAATAGTCGTTTTCTTAGATCATTACCAGACAAGTGGGACACTATAGCTTTTGTTGATAGAAATTCAGTTGGGTTTAAAGAAATGAGTCTTAATCAGCTTCATGGTAGGCTCCTCACTTATGAGAGAGAGCTGAAACAGAAAAGAAGCTACAAGAGTCTAGCAAAGTAGCTGATGACTATGCATTTGGTAGTGCAGCTCGCTTTTGCCAAGAAGAAGTCACTGGCAGTAGTAAGGATCAGAGTTATGATCATTTCATTGAAATAACTTATGGTTTCAACTCTGACCCTTACGCACCTAATTATGCATTTGCTGCTAATGGGGAAACCCAAACTTCTGACAACTTATGTTTTGAGTTGAGTAACCTTCAACATTTCAATCCATCAAATTTGGAAGAGATGGACATTTTACACTGTTAAGTGTCAGGGCTAACAAATATTACAAGAGAACTGGTAGGAAGTTCCCAGGGTTACATGGGGGGACAAAAGTTAGGTTGGATAAATAAAAAATTAAGTGTTATAAGTCTAATAGGCTAGGACACTTTGCTGGAGAATGTATGTGATATCCCGGGTTTTTCGGATAACTTAAACGCGACACTTGTCGAATAAAGTATATGCTAAACATTAAACGTGTACGAGTTAAATGAATACGTGATGTGTGTTGTGTGATTGTTTGAGTTATAGAATAATTATGGTAGATATGTACACGAACTGAACCGAATCGCGACACGAACCAACTTTGATTCATTGGGACTCTAGGAGTTAACAAAGTTTTAAACTTTAGCTCAAGTCTTCGGCCGAGAACAAGGATCAAACCCAAACCAAGAGCAAACCTAAAACTATTCGGCCAAGATCAAACCCAAACCAAGAGCAAACCTAAAACTATTCGGCCAAGACCATACCCAAACCGAAAACCCATTGCATGCAACCCAAGTCCTCGGCCACATGATCAAAACCCAACCGACCGCCCTAGTCTCTCGATCACGAGCTCCAACTAAAACCGTAACCCTTATCATCTTGTTCTATTGCGCCTATAAATACAAACTCATGCATGCCTTCATACACAAACACAAACCGTAGAAGAAAACTGCCGTCGGCAGCTTGTTCTCGCCCCTTGTGATCGCAAACAGCTTCCTTCCTTGTTCTTTTCTTTCCTCTCGGTCGCAGCAGCAGCAGCCATCGCCATCTTCACCTCCATTCAGTCGCGAGATCAGTCCTTGTTCACCTCTATTCGATCAACAAAACAGCCCACTTTATCATCATCCTCTCGATCGCGATCTTGCTGGAACAGCAGGATACTTCTTGTCCAAGACCCGGCTTGTTTACCTAATTATTCAAGGTTAGGGTCATCTGTGATTACGAGATCATGTTCGGATATATATATATATGCTTGAGTGATTAATTGATTAGTTGTTTCGGGTTTTATATGTTGAATATAATCGGCTGAATTGATTGTTGTTTATATGCATAATTGTTTTCGGAAATCATAAGTTTGCAAGTATGTTTTGTTTATAAAAACTAGAAGTAAGAACTAGGGTTTGCATGGATAAGTTATTAGTAGTGATCTATGGTTAAAAATCGGTTCTTGCTCGCTTAGGTTGATCAATAGGAACGGTTTATGCAAATTGTAATAATAATATGCTGAAAATAACTGCTGAGTAATAGTTACAGCCGACTTCATCTGGCTGTAACTCGGTCGTTAGTTGTCGAAAAACGGATTTTCTGATGTCTAGAACGTAGAGATTTGAATAACGAATCTAATGGCGCTGGATTCATAATTTTCTGAAGTCGTTTGATATTTTTAAAGGGCCAAATAAGTTCAGTAACTAAAGCTGTGAAAATCCTGAAATTTTGTTAGTCGTTTATCGAGTTGGATTTTAAAATCAGTAGGGAGTTGAGTCATGATTTTTGTACAGCAACTAGGTATGGAAATTTCCGGACAACTCCAACTGGAATTTTGTTAATTGGACGATCAGTGATTTTTAAATAAATTCTTCCGTGGACTGCAGTCAGAAAGCGGTAAATCTGACTGCAGCCTAGTATATTAATATTTATGGTTAATTGGTAAAGATTTAGGACTTGGAAAAATTATATAAATTTCTATGGTATAAATGTCACCTACTGTAAAAATATTGGGATTTTTGGAATGTTGGAACTATTTTATAAAAATCCTAGAAAACAGCTGAATTATGAGTGTTAAGCTGAAATTGATAACTTGTGATTGTATGCACCAAATTGTGGCATGAATTGGGTTATGTTTATGATAAGTTGTTTTAATCACTAGGATCACATGAGGATACTTGCATGCATGTTTGAGTGTTAGATATGTTGTTTGTGTGTATCACTTTGTGCGTAAATTACGTGTAGAATTTGTATTGGTGTGTTCACACACTGACTTGGAATTAATTGGTTTGTTAGGACGCAACTAGCGGTCCCATCTCTTATAACTTCTTTTGCTACACTAACCGAGCAACAAAAGGTGAGTTCACGGTCCCTAACTTTATCCGGTTTTTAAACAACAAGGGGAGAAACATGTATACACTCTCAAACTTAATCTCTTTACGTTATACGAATTTAACGTCACATAACTATTCGGTAACTAAGTTAATGTTAATGTAATGTTATGGTCACTAAGCAGCTTTATCACTTAAGTCCTCGTTAATCTCTCGGATCGTTAGTATTGGGTTTAATAGCGGGGGAATTATAAGTAGTACTACTAGGCCCGACAAGCCCCATCCAAGCTAGTCGCGCTAGCCGACCGGGTATGGTCAACGGGTGAATAATTTGGCCTAACTTCGCCATGGTCAGTGATAGGCCTGGCAACACGGAGGCACAACAGTCAGCTTCGATCGCGAACACTTACGTGACATGACTTTAGGCTAGCTACCTATATATATTAACATTGAACTTAATTACGAAACTACGATATTATCCCGGGTTGGGGATAATGGAAACAACAACTTAATATTCCGGGTTGGAATATTGGAAGCAACAACTTATTATTCCGGGTTTGGAATAATGGAAACAACAACTTAATATTCCGGGTTTGGAATATTGGAAGCAACAACTTATTATTCCGGGTTGGAATAATGGAACCAATACGTTATCCCGGGTTAGGGATAACGGAGAAAACAAACTATAACCGAACAAACGAATTTATGAAAACCTGTGAACTCACTCATCTTTAATGTTGACACTTGTTTCTTTACATGTTTCTCAGGACGCTAGGAGCTCTAGGTGCACGCACATGCATTGAACAAGACATCTTTTATCGAGTCTTATCTATTAATATTGTTTTGGGATTTTTCATTTGTTTTGGCGTTTGTGTTGGCGCCCGCTTCACTACTTATTCATGCTTCCGCTCAAACTTTAAAACTGATGCCTCTGCTAAATATTGGTAACTAATTTAGACAATATAAAATCTACAACAAATGATTTTGGAAAACGTATTATCAAATCATATAGAGTCGTTCGACGTACTAGTGTTTCAGATTCTGGTTTGTTCGCACGCCTCGCGGTAAAACTCCGCAAGTGGAAATTGAGGGTGTGACAGATTGGTATCAGAGCCACTAGCTATAGAGAACCAGGTTTGCATTAGAAGTAGACCTAAACTATAGCTGATTTCACGACACAAGACTTAGTTTGGCACCGAACTATTATATCTTGTTATGCAATATACCACAACTGTGTTTGGTAGATTATGCCTTCATAATAAGAAATGAAAACAACTCGTAACTAACTACACGACCTAACAGGCAATGTCATCATCCTCATCGTCATCATCATCCGACAGACCTACGCCACCAAAGGCACCAGGAAAGGCACCAATGGTGGAACCCATACCATCTTATGGCGTGGAAACACGCTCAGCTGCGAGGAAAAGGCTCGCTCTGGGGGAGGAGTCGTCGTTACGCCCAACCATTGCTGTACCGGTTGAACCGGTTAACCCTGTAGAAATAGGAATTGACATACTTAGAATCCTGGTGCATACACAACAAAAACAGTTAGAAAGAATGCAGGAAACCATCCTAGCACAAGGGTGGATGATTCGACAACTTACAGGTAAGACCGACTCGCTCGAGGAAGAGCATCGTACGAGTAAGATAGCTCGTAACACCATAGCCAGAGATCTGCGTGCTGAGCAGATAAGAGACGACTGGCTTGAGGATAGAGTCCTGGAAAATAGTTGGAACATTCAGGAACTACAAAATCAAGCACTTGCACCAGCACCGGCCCCTCTAGTGCCGGTAGAGGAGGATCCAGAAGAGGATCCAGAGGAGGACCCTGAGGAGGATCCAGAGGAGGATCCGGGGGAGGACCCAGCTGCAGAAGCTGGAAATGCCGCGCAGGATGACGGCAACGACAGTGACTTGGGGGATGGAGACGTAGACGACTGACACGCTTCGTTTATTTTGTTTATTTTCCTTCAGTCTATTTATTTTTCCACTTGTGTTTAAACTTGAGACTTTATAGTGAATTCGTATGTTTGATTTGCACTTTTGTAAGATGTTGAAATTTCAGTTAATCAAGTATTTCTTTTGACTATTTAATATATTGAGTTGATGTAACTTAATAATTATTAAAGTACGAAGTAGGATAACTATATTGGATATATAGACTTATCGGGGTGTGTTTGTGTTGTGTTTCGAAGATCTAAATGGCAACTGGAAGACGTGGAAACCTTAACTTGACGCCCGAAGAGCTAGCTGCCATGATTCAAGAGCACGTGAACGCAGCTTTAGCGGGTGTTCAGAACCAACTGGCAGGTAACCATTATTAAATTTTCGCGTGAAAATCTAATAGTGAGGCTAGTAAAATTCCTTGCTGACTTCCTGTTCTCTGTCAGCAGGAGGGGGTTTTAACCCCTACAAGATGTTCCTTGACGCAAAGCCAAGCAAATTCTCGGGGGCGGAAGGACCCATTAGACTGGTCCGCTGGATCGAAAAATCTGAATCCGTTTTTGAAATGTGCAACTGCCTAGAAGCCAACAAGGTCAAATACGCAGCCTCGACACTGGAAGATGGGGCACTGACATGGTGGAATGCACAAGTCCAAACACGTGGACTTATAGCTGCGAATGCAATGGCATGGGCTGAGTTCAAGGCCCTAATCAAAGAGGAGTACTGTCCACGAGACAGAGTGCAACAGTTGGAGCAAGCTTTATAGAACCACAAGATGGTGGGATCGGAAATTGAAGCTTACACTGCAAAACACCATGATTTAGTATTTCTGTGTCCCGAATTAGCCAACACTGTGGAGAAAAGACTCGAGTTCTATCTTGGGGCTCTGGTTCCGGAGATTCAGGGTATGGTAATGGCTAGTAACCCTGTAACTGAACATCAAGCAATCCGATTGGCTCGCAAACTCACCGACAAGGCGTGGATCAAAAGAAGCTGCCAGCACGGGGTACAACTGAAGTTGCCCCGGATAACAAAAGAAAGTTTGAAGACTCAACTATTCGACAGTCTTCGTCATCTCATCCGCAGCAAGGGAACCAGAAGCGGTTCAATCATTTCAACAGCCACCGGGGTCACCAAAATCAGCCCGCCAACAACCACAATAACAACAACAACCAGAATGCAGGCGGCTATGTAGGTCGAAAGCCGCAGTGCAATCGCTGCAATCTTCATCATCACGGCCCTTGTGCCGGAAATCGCTGCCAAAGATGTGGCAAGGTGGGACATGCGGCAAAGGATTGTCGTGGAGCCCCAGGGTCAGCAGCAGGGTATTAACCGGGGATGCTATCAGTGTGGTAGCACTGCTCATTTCAGAAGAGACTGCCCACAGTTGCGTAACAACAACAATAATGGTGTAAACAACCACAACCACAATAACCACAACAACAATAATAACAACAACAATGGGAACGGTGGCACAGGAGGTGCTAAAGGTCGCGCATTTACATTGGGCCGCGGAGAGGCCAGAAACGACTCGAACGTGGTCACCAGTAAGTTTCCCCTTAATGAACATTTTGCTTCTGTGCTTTTTGATACGGGTGCGGATAGGAGTTTTATATCTGAGTCTTTTAGGAAGAACCTAAATCTCACGCTTAAACCCTTAGAGACCCCTTATGTTATAGAATTAGCCGATGGTAAATCTATAGATGTGACTCAAATCGTATCCGGCTGTCAACTCAAACTCGCGGGCCACACTTTTACCATTGATCTGATGACAACTACCCTGGGTAGTTTTGACGTGGTAGTCGGAATGGACTGGCTATCCGACGTCCGGGCTGAAGTTCTCTGCTTCGAAAAATCTATCCGTATTCCGCTCTCTAACGACGAAATCCTGACGGTACAAGGCGACAAGGCAAGCGCCGTCACCAACATCATCTCTTACATGCAAGCGCAGAAGTATCTTCGGAGAAAGAACTCCTTCGCTTTACTCGCACTAATTACCGAACAGCCTAAGGACGAGAAACGTGTAGAAGACATCCCTGTCATCCGTGATTTTTCCGATGTATTCCCAGAAGAACTACCTGGTCTTCCACCCCATCGACAATTGGAGTTTGAAATCGAATTGGCAAGCAATGCAACTCCTATCGCCAAGGCTCCATACCGCCTAGCTCCAGCCGAGCTGCAGGAGCTGTCTACCCAACTTCAGGAACTTTTAGAGAAAGGGTTTATCCGACCGAGCGTTTCGCCATGGGGAGCTCCAGTCCTTTTTGTCAAGAAAAAGGACGGGACTTTCCGCATGTGCATCGACTACAGGGAACTCAACAAGGTTACCGTCAAGAACCGATACCCGTTACCTCACATTGACGATCTATTCGACCAACTTCAAGGGTCAAGTTACTACTCTAAGATTGATTTACGGTCTGGTTACCACCAGCTACGCGTCAGGGAGGAAGATATCGCCAAGACGGCATTTCGTACTCGGTATGGCCATTATGAGTTCTTGGTCATGCCCTTCGGTCTCACCAACGCACCCGCGGTGTTCATGGACCTCATGAACCGCGTGTGTAAACCATACCTCAACAAATTTGTCATTGTGTTCATCGATGACATACTCATCTACTCCAAAAGTGAAGAAGAGCATGCTGAACATCTACGATTACTGTTGGGATTACTCCAACAGGAAAAGCTATATGCCAAGCTTTCGAAGTGTGATTTCTGGATTCGAGAAGTTCAGTTTCTCGGGCATATCGTGAATGAAAGGGGTATCCACGTAGACCCTGCCAAGATTGAAGCCATCAAAAACTGGGAAGCGCCCAAGACACCGATGGAGATCCGCCAATTTTTGGGATTGGCTGGCTACTACAGACGTTTCATCGAGGGATTCTCAAAGATCGCCCAACCGCTTACTACCCTCACCCAGAAAGGCATCAAGTATGCTTGGGGTGACAAGCAAGAAGCAGCATTTCAATTGCTGAAGCAGAAACTTTGCAGTGCACCCATTCTGTCCTTGCCGGAAGGAACAGATGACTTTGTAGTATATTGTGATGCTTCCATTCAGGGATTGGGATGCGTACTCATGCAACGCGATAAGGTCATCGCGTATGCGTCGCGACAACTGAACGTTCACGAGAAAAACTACACGACGCATGACCTGGAATTGGGAGCAGTAGTGTTTGCACTTAAGATTTGGAGACACTACCTCTATGGAACAAAGTGCACAATCTTTACTGACCACAAAAGCCTCCAACACATCTTTGATCAGAAGGAGTTGAACATGCGACAACGTCGCTGGGTCGAACTCTTGAACGATTATGAGTGTGCCATTCGGTATCACCCGGGTAAAGCTAACGTGGTAGCTGATGCCCTCAGTAGGAAGGAACACTTGAAACCTCGTCGCGTACGAGCACTACAACTCACTATTCATTCGGGGCTACCCGAACAAATTCGCGACGCCCAGTTAGAAGCAGTTAAGGAGGAAAACATCAAAGCCGAATCAGTGGGAAAAATGGAACGCGATTGGGAAGTAAAGCCCAATGGAGCCCGGTATTTTATGAATCGCATATGGGTACCTCTCTACGGAAACCTCAGAGAGCTAGTCATGGATGAAGCTCATAAATCCCGATACTTTGTCCATCCGGGTTCAGATAAGATGTATCAAGACCTTAAAGCTGCGTATTGGTGGCCCAACATGAAAGCCGATATAGCCACCTACGTGAGTAAATGTTTGACTTGTGCAAAAGTCAAGGTGGAGTATCAAAAGCCATCGGGGCTACTCCAACAACCTGAGATCCCAGTGTGGAAATGGGATCAGATCTCCATGGATTTCATCACTAAACTCCCGCGAACCTTGGGTGGTTGCGATACCATCTGGGTGATCGTGGATCGTTTAACTAAGTCCGCACACTTCCTAGCTATTAAAGAAACAGATAAGATGGAGAAGTTGACTCGCATCTACATTAAGGAAGTAGTTTCTCGGCACGGAGTGCCAACGTCCATCATCTCAGACAGAGATGCTCGCTTCACGTCGAACTTCTGGCAGTCACTCCAGAAAGCGTTGGGAACACGCTTAGATATGAGCACAGCCTATCACCCTCAGACTGATGGTCAAAGCGAAAGGACCATACAGACCCTGGAAGACATGCTTAGGGCATGCGTAGTAGACTTCGGAAATAGTTGGGAAATCCATCTGCCTCTAGTAGAATTCTCATATAACAACAGTTATCATACGAGTATTTCGGCAGCACCGTTTGAGGCATTATACGGTCGTAAATGTAGATCACTGGTCTGCTGGGCAGAAGTCGGTGACAGTCAACTCACAGGCCCTGAGTTAATACTTGAGGCTACTGAAAAGATTGTACAAATCAGAAACCGCATGGCGGCGGCACGAGATCGACAGAAAAGCTACGCTGATCAACGACGCAAACCGCTCGAATTTCAAGTAGGCGATCGCGTCCTACTAAAGGTGTCACCCTGGAAGGGTGTAATCCGCTTTGGAAAACGGGGCAAACTTAACCCGCGGTACGTAGGCCCGTTTGAAATCTTGAAACGTATCGGACCCGTAGCTTACCAATTAGACCTTCCTGCCGAACTCAGTGGAGTTCACAACGTATTTCACGTGTCAAATCTGAAGAAGTGTCTATCAGATGAAACTCTAGTTATTCCATTGGATGAGATCCAAGTGGATGAACAACTGCACTTTGTGGAACAGCCTATCGAGATCATGGATCGTGAGATCAAGACTCGAAGGCACAGCAAGATTCCGATCGTTAAGGTTCGTTGGGACTCTAAACGTGGACCGGAGTTCACGTGGGAAAGAGAGGATCAAATGAAAAGCAAATACCCACACCTCTTCGCAACTGAGCAGCAAACTAATGATACCAGTAACTAAATTTTCGGGACGAAAATTCTTTCAACATGGGGATGATGTGACAACCTGGAAACTTCTCATACTTTCGTGTACTATTGTTGACTAAATTCTGGTGCATGGCTCTTGGAAATCTTCGTGTACTTTGTGTAACTTCGCGTACTTTCATAAACGAACTAACTCTTTGTGCGTGGCACTCTAAACATGTACGCTACATGCTAAACCGCGTTTACTCAATTTTCGGGACGAAAATTCTTTCAACATGGGGATAATGTGATATCCCGGGTTTTTCGGATAACTTAAACGCGACACTTGTCGAATAAAGTATATGCTACACATTAAACGTGTACGAGTTAAATGAATACGTGATGTGTGTTATGTGATTGTTTGAGTTATAGAATAATTATGGTAGATATGTACACGAATTGAACCGAATCGCGACACGAACCAACTTTGATTCATTGGGACTCTAGGAGTTAACAAAGTTTTAAACTTTAGCTCAAGTCTTCGGCCGAGAACAAGGATCAAACCCAAACCAAGAGCAAACCTAAAACTATTCGGCCAAGATCAAACCCAAACCAAGAGCAAACCTAAAACTATTCGGCCAAGACCAAACCCAAACCGAAAACCCATTGCATGCAACCCAAGTCCTCGGCCACATGATCAAAACCCAACCGACCGCCCTAGTCTCTCGGTCACGAGCTCCAACTAAAACCGTAACCCTTATCATCTTGTTCTATTGCGCCTATAAATACAAACTCATGCATGCCTTCATACACAAACACAAACCCTAGAAGAAAACTGCCGTCGGCAGCTTGTTCTCGCCCCTTGTGATCGCAAACAGCTTCCTTCCTTGTTCTTTTCTTTCCTCTCGGTCGCAGCAGCAGCAGCCATCGCCATCTTCACCTCCATTCAGTCGCGAGATCAGTCCTTGTTCACCTCTATTCGATCAACAAAACAGCCCACTTTATCATCATCCTCTCGGTCGCGATCTTGCTGGAACAGCAGGATACTTCTTGTCCAAGACCCGGCTTGTTTACCTAATTATTCAAGGTTAGGGTCATCTGTGATTACGAGATCATGTTCGGATATATATATATATGCTTGAATGATTAATTGATTAGTTGTTTCGGGTTTTATATGTTGAATATAATCGGCTGAATTGATTGTTGTTTATATGCATAATTGTTTTCGGAAATCATAAGTTTGCAAGTATGTTTTGTTTATAAAAACTAGAAGTAAGAACTAGGGTTTGCATGGATAAGTTATTAGTAGTGATCTATGGTTAAAAATCGGTTCTTGCTCGCTTAGGTTGATCAATAGGAACGGTTTATGCAAATTGTAATAATAATATGCTGAAAATAACTGCTGAGTAATAGTTACAGCCGACTTCATCTGGCTGTAACTCGGTCGTTAGTTGTCGAAAAACGGATTTTCTGATGTCTAGAACGTAGAGATTTGAATAACGAATCTAATGGCGCTGGATTCATAATTTTCTGAAGTCGTTTGATATTTTTAAAGAGCCAAATAAGTTAAGTAACTAAAGCTGTGAAAATCCTGAAATTTTGTTAGTCGTTTATCGAGTTGGATTTTAAAATCAGTAGGGAGTTGAGTCATGATTTTTGTACAGCAACTAGGTATGGAAATTTCCGGGCAACTCCAACTGGAATTTTGTTAATTGGACGATCAGTGATTTTTAAATAAATTCTTCCGTGGACTGCAGTCAGAAAGCGGTAAATCTGACTGCAGCCTAGTATATTAATATTTATGGTTAATTGGTAAAGATTTAGGACTTGGAAAAATTATATAAATTTCTATGGTATAAATGTCACCTACTGTAAAAATATTGGGATTTTTGGAATGTTGGAACTATTTTATAAAAATCCTAGAAAACAGCTGAATTATGAGTGTTAAGCTGAAATTGATAACTTGTGATTGTATGCACCAAATTGTGGCATGAATTGGGTTATGTTTATGATAAGTTGTTTTAATCACTAGGATCACATGAGGATACTTGCATGCATGTTTGAGTGTTAGATATGTTGTTTGTGTGTATCACTTTGTGCGTAAATTACGTGTAGAATTTGTATTGGTGTGTTCACACACTGACTTGGAATTAATTGGTTTGTTAGGACGCAACTAGCGGTCCCATCTCTTATAACTTCTTTTGCTACACTAACCGAGCAACAAAAGGTGAGTTCACAGCCCCTAACTTTATCCGGTTTTTAAACAACAGGGGGAGAAACATGTATACACTCTCAAACTTAATCTCTTTACGTTATACGAATTTAACGTCACATAACTATTCGGTAACTAAGTTAATGTTAATGTAATGTTATGGTCACTAAGCAGCTTTATCACTTAAGTCCTCGTCAATCTCTCGGATCGTTAGTATTGGGTTTAATAGCGGGGGAATTATAAGTAGTACTACTGGGCCCGACAAGCCCCATCCGAGCTAGTCGCGCTAGCCGACCGGGTATGGTCAACGGGTGAATAATTTGGCCTAACTTCGCCATGGTCAGTGATAGGCCTGGCAACACGGAGGCACAACAGTCAGCTTCGATCGCGAACACTTACGTGACATGACTTTAGGCTAGCTACCTATATATATTAACATTGAACTTAATTACGAAACTACGATATTATCCCGGGTTGGGGATAATGGAAACAACAACTTAACATTCCGGGTTGGAATATTGGAAGCAACAACTTATTATTCCGGGTTTGGAATAATGGAAACAACAACTTAATATTCCGGGTTTGGAATATTGGAAGCAACAACTTATTATTCCGGGTTGGAAATGGAACCAATACGTTATCCCGGGTTAGGGATAACGGAGAAAACAAACTATAACCGAACAAACGAATTTATGAAAACCTGTGAACTCACTCATCTTTAATGTTGACACTTGTTTCTTTACATGTTTCTCAGGACGCTAGGAGCTCTAGGTGCACGCACATGCATTGAACAAGACATCTTTTATCGAGTCTTATCTATTAATATTGTTTTGGGATTTTTCATTTGTTTTGGCGTCTGTGTTGGCGCCCGCTTCACTACTTATTTATGCTTCCGCTCAAACTTTAAAACTGATGCCTCTGCTAAATATTGGTAACTAATTTAGACAATATAAAATCTACAACAAATGATTTTGGAAAACGTATTATCAAATCATATAGAGTCGTTCGACGTACTAGTGTTTCAGATTCTGGTTTGTTCGCACGCCTCGCGGTAAAACTCCGCAAGTGGAAATTGAGGGTGTGACAATGTAGGTCTAAATAAACTGGACCAATTGTCACACATCCTAGCCCTAGACCTCAAAACACTGTCCATTATTCCCAATTTATCCCTGCTCCTCATATGCAAAACACTGCTCATTTTGCACACCTTACTACCACTGTTCCTGTGCAATATATTCAAACGACTGTTCCTCAAATTCAATATGTTCAAAGGCTCTTCTAGTTCAAGGAAACCTACACAACAAGTTACTCAAACCACTACTCAGGCAGAGGTTAATCAACAGAGTTTCTTTACTCAAGGCTTCGTTGATTGGAGTAGCTTTGAATTTTCCTTTATCGCATTAGAGTCTAAAGTTGAGGGTGTTGAATTTGAGGAGGTGGGATCTAAATATGTTGAATCTAATGTTCATGATGAAAAAGTGGATACAAATTAAAGTGTTGATGAAGATGTGAAACCTCTGTCTTACCTATGGGATGCTAGTGTGTGTGAAGGTGAATGTGATTGTGCTATGATGGCTGCTACTAAGGTATCCTCAGGTCTTAAAAGATCTATGTTCAGATAAATGTATCATAGCTTTTGCTAACATAAAAGAGGTGAATGAAAACCTTGTCACACCCCGACCCGCAGCGGATAAGGTGATCGGGGCATGATTGGGTTATCATCAAAGCTCATGACATTTATTATGCGTTTCATATTCTTTAATACAAATTAAATTGAAATTTACAATAAAGGTTACAACTGTTCTAACTAACAATCTAAACTTCTTTGTTCTCTTCTAAGGCATATTCTATGTTTTCCTTGCTTCAACCTGTTCACCTGTATCATGTGTAAAAGGGTTTTTGGATCAACATAATGTTGGCGAGTGAATCCTATGGAAAACATTTGAACGAATATATCTAAATTGATTATGAAATATGTGCAAAACCAAACATGAGTAAAGATAGATGTAAACTTGATCAACAATCATAAGATATTAAGTGAAACACACATGAACAATAATGGAACATTTAGAGGCACGCGATGCTCAACTCGTCTCTCACGAGGAACTGAGGGGCCTAATGAATGAATTGCATAACCATGATAATATGAATGACACATCTACAAACAATACAAACTCAATGATATACACATAAACAATAATGAATTTGATTTGTAGCACGCGTTGTTCAACTCGTCTTCCACGAGGAACTGATGGGCTTAATGTATGAGTTTCATATAATATGACAAAAAGGAAATAAGTAAATCACAACAATAAAAACAATCTAAGTTTAAGTCATGATGTGGTATGGCACGAGTTTAAATAAATAAATTGATTATTTTCATAACACATGACACACCCCAAAACGTGTAATTTAAAAGGGGGAGTTGTAAGATTCACTCACAGTGGGTGCGTTCGGTTGTTGATGTTGAATGTACGCGAAGTGGTTTTAACCACGAGTGAGATTAACCTAGATAAATCGCATTATGGTTTGGTAAGTAAACGGATTTTATTAATCTATTTTAGTAGGATTGTTGGGTGTATTTTTGTGAGTTTGAGGCTATTTTCTAACCTTAAAAATGTTATTTTTAAGTATTTTTAATTGATTTTTAATTAAAATAATTAAATAAAAAAATAATAAAAAAATTGATTTTTTTCTGACCGTTGACCGTTTGACTGACCGTTGACCTGACCGTTGACCGGTTCAATTCGGAATACAAGTGCGCTGAGTGAGGCTCGAACCCGAGACCTCCCGTACGCGTGCACGCAGCTCTACCAACTGAGCTACGTGTCTAACCCGTTATAAATCTGATTTTAATTATATATATATATTAATTAGTTTAAACCGAAAATCATTTTATTTTAAAAATAGTTTAAATCAATTCGGCGGTGCGCTCCACAGGTCTCGAACCCGGGACCTGTGGTTTAATCTAACACACAGTCCACCGCTGGACTGTGTGTTAAACATGTTATATAATTCGATTTTCATTATACTTAAATACAATTTAGTTATTACCTTTTCTGTCTTATTAAAAAGAATAGAAAATTGTTCGAGTCGGTGCAGAGGACCGGACTCGAACTCGTGACCTGCGATATAAACAAACACACAGTCCACCGCTGGATTGTGTGTCTAACTTGGTTATTATTCCGATTATTAATATACTTAACATATAACTGTGGCGACCCGGTTCGGTTTAACAAAAAAAAATGATTTTTATTAAGGCAGCGTGTGAAACGGGATTCGAACTCGAGACCTTTGAATGATTAACGTGCACACAGTCCACCGCTGGACTGTGTGTCTAACCCGATTAATTTCTTGATTTATTTTATACTTATATGTTACGGAAATACATCGTCTCTCTTCACTGAAATATAACCAGAGATCGGAAATCGACTGGTTCAAAGTTTTTATCGGTTTATTAGTGTTTTTCAGTTCGTTACGGTGAGATAAATGTGAAAAGGAAAAGAAATTGGGCGGAGAAGTATACCGACTGGACTCTCTGTTTTCCGGCAGAAACTCCGACGACAGAATTCAACTCCGGCGTCAGGTGTCTTGCAGCAGCAAGTCTCCGGAAAGCTTGGAAAGAGTATGGGTATCTCCGGTATAAGCTTCAGAGGCTCAGCAAGGCTCGGCAATGGGGAAATCGGTTTTCCGGCGACGAACAGAAAAGTTCCGGCGAGTGGAATTACGCCGAGGAAAAGTGTGGTTTTGAGCGAAAAGGTTTGCAATGGGTTGAGGGTGAATTTATAGGGGAAAACATCGAAGCACTTGGTCTGATTCCCGACTGGGTTCTTTGATTTAAATTTTCGGGCGGTTATAATTTTGGTCGCGGACTTCAAACATCGGTTATAACCGATGTCCTAATAATAACTTACGTTATAACTGAAAATGGTGATAAAAACTCGCGAGATTTCCGGGATTCTGACGACTGAACTAAAGGGGCGCCGATTTTGAATTCGTAATGTCATTATATCAATTAAAAGATTCTATTATTTACCAAACAGAACAAGTGGCGCAGTGGTTTGTGTGTGTGTGTTAAGACATGTATCCGGACCGCTCATTGACCCGGGTTCGAAACCCGGCAGAAGTATTATATTTTTATTTTGCGATTTTTGACAGTTTTTCAAAAACTAATTATATATTCTTGTATAATAATTGATTACGTATCGTTTAAAATCATTTCGGGCATTTAATTCGCAACGAAAATTTTGACTGACTGTTCGGTTGATAAACGGAGCGGGTTTGGTAAATCCATTTTTGACGGATGTTACAGTATCCCCTGCTTTTTAGAAATTTCATCCCGAAATTTAAATAATGATATATTTTGACTAAAAAGGATGGTGATGTTTTGTTTGACAGTTGTATGCTCAGAAAAATGAGGGTTTAAGTTTTTTGTTCGAGGCGGTAACGTTCCTTGTAAGGGTTAAGTACCCTATTCAGGAATCGCTTTTTGTTGCCTACTGTATAAGTATTGATAAGCATAAATGATTTGCTAAAAATGATATCATGCATAAGAATTTAGATACGTTTGGGAAAATATGGTTATATCCTAAGGCAAAACTTCTAACACTACAACCTATATGGAACATAAATAAAACACAACAACTGATATTCGAACATGAATAAACACATCAGCAAATATTTGAACATGAATAAACACATCAGCAAATATTTGAACATGAATAACACAACAGCAAATATTTGAATCCACATTCTGATAGCATATATGTTTGAATGATGGAAGTTCCTCTCTCGATTGTTATGATGGAGAGGTTAGTTTATGTAGAAATGGATCACAATCCAATCTCTTTAAATAATTTGATGATATAAATGTAACACAAATTCCAACCAAGGCAAATACTAAATCCTACATGGAACTTCTCATAACCGCCTGATAATGCCTCTGATCCTTTGGCAAGAAATACTTATATATAGGAAGTACCAGCGGCGTATCCACCATATTCTTGCCAAATTTTCATTAGTTTTATCCACAAGTTATGATTGGTTACCAAGAAACTAATAAATCCTACATAGAACTTCTCATAACCGTCCGATAATGCCTCTGATCCTTTGACAAGAATACTTATATATAGGAAGTACCAGCGGCGTATCCACCATATTCTTGTCAAATTTTCATTGGTTTTATCATTGAATTATGATTAGTCCTATAATTCTACAACCAATACAACAAACATAAAATACTGAAATGAAATATATCTGTGCGATCAAGGCTCAATCGAACGGAGCCGATCGTATTGCATGTACTGAAAATGAAATGGATGTGCGCTCAAGGCTCAATCAAACGGAGCCGAACGTATTGAATGTACTGAAATTGAAATTGTGTGCTCAAGGCTCAATCAAACGGAGCCGAGCGTATTGCATGTACTAAAAATGAATAACTTAACCACACAAACAACCTATGCATGGAACCTCTCATAACCGCCTGATAATGCCTCCGATCATTTGACAAGAATACTTATATATAGGAAGTACCATCGGCGTATCCACCATATCCTTGTCAAATTTTCATTGACTTTATCCGCAAGTTATGGTTAGTTCGATGCGACTCTACTACAAACACCACAACCACAAGATATTGATAATGAAATTGTCTGTGCGCTCAAGGCTCAATCAAACGGAGCCGAACGTATTGAATGAAATTGTATGTGCGCTCAAGGCTCAATCAAACGGAGCCGAACGTATTGAATGTACTGAAATTGAACAACTTAATCTAAACAATCATCACACAATCATCCTATGCATGGAACCTCTCATAACCGCCTGATAATGCCTCCGATCATTTGACAAGAATACTTATATATAGGAAGTACCATCGGCGTATCCACCATATCCTTGTCAAATTTTCATTGACTTTATCCGCAAATTATGGTTGGTTCGATGCGACTCTACTACAAACACCACAACCACAAGATACTGATAATGAAATTGTCTGTGCGCTCAAGGCTCAATCAAACGAAGCCGAACGTATTGCATGAACTGGAAATGTAAATTGAAATGTGCGCTCAAGGCTCAATCAAACGGAGCCGAACGTATTGCATGTATTGAAATGTAAAATGAAATAACCGATCAAGGCTCAAACAAACGGAGTCGATCGTGCGGGCACGCCAAGATCAACCACATAATAAAATGGGGATCCAACTCAACCTCGATGGATGGGGAGCCACGGCCTCGGCAAAAGCATATACTGAAAACAATATATAATATATAATATCCAATAATTTCTCTAACAGTCTACACATGAAAAAAAAAACATCAAACTAAACGATAGGGGTTGAATCTGGATCTTCGGTGAAGAGGACTAGCTGGATATCTTCGTTTGGGCCGTCATTATCTTCGACAGGATTGGCGTTGATATTGAAGACTCTTCCTCTTGCTGGTGGCATAGTGTTTGGGTTTTCTTGGTTTACTTGGTTAACTGGGTTTGATTGGGCTTGAGTGTTGATAACGTTAACCAATTGGGGGCATGTGTTTCTAAAGTGGGTAGGGTCGCCACAATTGAAACAAGCTCGAGCATGTGGGAACATGGGGTATTGGGGTTGGTGATAAGTTTGGGCCATGTTTTGAGTAGGGAAAAAGGTTTGGTTTTGAAAGGTGCGACAAACATTGCTCAAATGACCATAGCGTCCACAAGTTGCACATAGACGACAAGGTAGGGTATGGGGATGGTGATAAAAACAGTTGTTGCATCGAGGGTGAGGTCCAAGATATGGTTTCTTATCTGGGTAAGCTGAGTTGGGTGCCACTTGGGTGATTGGGATAGCTCGGATGGGTATGGCGTGTAAAACTGGTTGATTTCGTTGGGTCGCAGCGAAAAGTCGCCCGACTCTTCTTCTCTTAGGATTGGGTTGAGAAGGGGATTCAGTTTGAGTGGAGTCGGAGGTTTCAGTCGATTCTTTATCCTTCTCCTTCTCCTCCTTGAAGTCTTTGTTTCGGATTTGGTTCTCGGTGAGCTCTGTTGCTAGCTCCATTGCTGCTTCCAAAGTTGCAGGCTTGGTACTTATCACAGGGTCTTGAATCTTTGACGGAAGATCACGAATGTAGTGCTCGATCAAACGGTAGAGGGGAGTGAACATGTTGGGAACCATTTGATGTAACTCGAGGAATCTTTTGTTGTAGGTGATGTGGTCTCCTTCCACTTGCTTCAATGAGTAAAATTCATCCTCTAACTTCTTGATTTCGCTCCTTGGGCAAAATCGTCTGGTCATGATTTCCTTCAATTCGTTCCAAGTTAAGGACATAGCATCTTCAACACCTCGTTTGGCCTTCTCTGTGTTCCACCAAGTAAGTGCTATCCCATATAATCGACCGGTAGCATAACGCACTTTGCGATCATCAGGGCAATCGCAATTTAGAAAAGTGTTCTCCATTTCTTCAAACCAATGGTGAAGAGCAGTGACGCCTTCAGTCCCTTTGTATTTCGGAGGGTCGCATGATTTGAAGTGCTTGTAGGTGCATTTAGTGATATTTGGGGGAGAGTTGATAATGTTTTGGTTTGCTTGATGGACAGGATTTGCGGTGAGTGCTTGCTGAACTTGGATTACAATATTGGGTATTACGGCTGCCATTTGTTGAGCGATTAAGGTAGCCATGCGTTCGCGGGCTTTTATTGCTCTCGTCTTCCTACGGGCGAGGTTAGAAGACATCTACAAGGAATACATGACAAGAGTATGAGTTGGATGCTTTTGGGTTCATGGGTCGTATTAGGAATGAACATTCATAAAATAATTATAGATAAATAAATTACTACATCCATTGGATGTCTTGGGTTTTGCTCGCTGTTAGGCCCTTCATGCCGCCATACTTTACCTGTGTAATCATGTGGGCCCCCATGAATACCGGTTTTTCATATGGTTCGCACGGTTTCTGCCAGGTTGCGTACACAAAAACCCGGAGAAAATCGAGAAATATGTATACAACGTGTGATATTCGGAATGTGTCCAGGTGTAGACACGGTGACACCTCAAAGTAGGTTAGTTCGAACGACGTTTGGTGTGGCATTCTTTGGCCTAATAGGTCCTTCGTACTCTCATCGTTGGTCCCCAGGTAGGCAAACTGGTCCTTTATATTGGATTTATACGAATGCCAGCCTAGACAGGACGTTCCGACTACCGGTACTTGTACCCTTCCAGTTACTACATGCCCGTCGCAGAACTTACTTTGATGAGATTTGAAAATTGCACAAAATCTTTGGATAATGAGAATATGAAAAATAAATTGAATACATGAACATCGATCTATGTATAATGAATATGTATATATGTATGATGAATATGTATATAAGCATGTATGTTTGACTGAAATGTAAACAAATATGAAACAAATAAATATCACAAGTTTGTATGTAACCACCTAATCAATTAAAATTTAGGCAGAATATAGTATAGGCTCTAAGGGTCTAATAACCTATCCTATATCCCTATAGTCATGGCGGCTCTGATACCAATCTGTCACACCCCGACCCGCAGTGGATAAGGTGATCGGGGCATGATTGGGTTATCATCAAAGCTCATGACATTTATTATGCGTTTCATATTCTTTAATACAAATTAAATTGAAATTTACAATAAAGGTTACAACTGTTCTAACTAACAATCTAAACTTCTTTGTTCTCTTCTAAGGCATATTCTATGTTTTCCTTGCTTCAACCTGTTCACCTGTATCATGTGTAAAAGAGTTTTTGGATCAACATAATGTTGGCGAGTGAATCTTATGGAAAACATTTGAACGAATATATCTAAATTGATTATGAAATATGTGCACAACCAAACATGAGTAAAGATAGATGTAAACTTGATCAACAATCATAAGATATTAAGTGAAACACACATGAACAATAATGGAACATTTAGAGGCACGCGATGCTCAACTCGTCTCTCACGAGGAACTGAGGGGCCTAATGAATGAATTGCATAACCATGATAATATGAATGACACATCTACAAACAATACAAACTCAATGATATACACATAAACAATAATGAATTTGATTTGTAGCACGCGTTGTTCAACTCGTCTTCCACGAGGAACTGATGGGCTTAATGTATGAGTTTCATATAATATGACAAAAAGGAAATAAGTAAATCACAACAATAAAAACAATCTAAGTTTAAGTCATGATGTGGTATGGCACGAGTTTAAATAAATAAATTGATTATTTTCATAACACATGACACACCCCAAAACGTGTAATTTAAAAGGGGGAGTTGTAAGATTCACTCACAGTGGGTGCGTTCGGTTGTTGATGTTGAATGTACGCGAAGTGGTTTTAACCACGAGTGAGATTAACCTAGATAAATCGCATTATGGTTTGGTAAGTAAACGGATTTTATTAATCTATTTTAGTAGGATTGTTGGGTGTATTTTTGTGAGTTTGAGGCTATTTTCTAACCTTAAAAATGTTATTTTTAAGTATTTTTAATTGATTTTTAATTAAAATAATTAAATAAAAAAATAATAAAAAAATTGATTTTTTTCTGACCGTTGACCGTTTGACTGACCGTTGACCTGACCGTTGACCGGTTCAATTCGGAATACAAGTGCGCTGAGTGAGGCTCGAACCCGAGACCTCCCGTACGCGTGCACGCAGCTCTACCAACTGAGCTACGTGTCTAACCCGTTATAAATCTGATTTTAATTATATATATATATATATATATTAATTAGTTTAAACCGAAAATCATTTTATTTTAAAAACAGTTTAAATCAATTCGGCGGTGCGCTCCACAGGTCTCGAACCCGGGACCTGTGGTTTAATCTAACACACAGTCCACCGCTGGACTGTGTGTTAAACATGTTATATAATTCGATTTTCATTATACTTAAATACAATTTAGTTATTACCTTTTCTGTCTTATTAAAAAGAATAGAAAATTGTTCGAGTCGGTGCAGAGGACCGGACTCGAACTCGTGACCTGCGATATAAACAAACACACAGTCCACCGCTGGACTGTGAGTCTAACTTTGTTATTATTCCGATTATTAATATACTTAACATATAACTGTGGCGACCCGGTTCGGTTTAACAAAAAAAATGATTTTTATTAAGGCAGCGTGTGAAACGGGATTCGAACTCGAGACCTTTGAATGATTAACGTGCACACAGTCCACCGCTGGACTGTGTGTCTAACCCGATTAATTTCTTGATTTATTTTATACTTATATGTTACGGAAATACATCGTCTTCTTCACTAAAATATAACCAGAGATCGGAAATCGACTGGTTCAAAGTTTTTATCGGTTTATTAGTGTTTTTCAGTTCGTTACGGTGAGATAAATGTGAAAAGGAAAAGAAATTGGGCGGAGAAGTATACCGACTGGACTCTCTGTTTTCCGGCAGAAACTCCGGCGACAGAATTCAACTCCGGCGTCAGGTGTCTTGCAGCAGCGAGTCTCCGGAAAGCTTGGAAAGAGTATGGGTATCTCCGGTATAAGCTTCAGAGGCTCAGCAAGGCTCGGCAATGGGGAAATCGGTTTTCCGGCGACGAACAGAAAAGTTCCGGCGAGTGGAATTACGCCGAGGAAAAGTGTGGTTTTGAGCGAAAAGGTTTGCAATGGGTTGAGGGTGAATTTATAGGGGAAAACGTCGAAGCACTTGGTCTGATTCCCGACTGGGTTCATTGATTTAAATTTTCCGGCGGTTATAATTTTGGTCGCGGACTTCAAACATCGGTTATAACCGATGTCCTAATAATAACTTACGTTATAACTGAAAATGGTGATAAAAACTCGCGAGATTTCCGGGATTCCGACGACTGAACTAAAGGGGCGCCGATTTTGAATTCGTAATGTCATTATATCAATTAAAAGATTCTATTATTTACCAAACAGAACAAGTGGCGCAGTGGTTTGTGTGTGTGTGTTAAGACATGTATCCGGACCGCTCATTGACCCGGGTTCGAAACCCGGCAGAAGTATTATATTTTTATTTTGCGATTTTTGACAGTTTTTCAAAAACTAATTATATATTCTTCTATAATAATTGATTACGTATCGTTTAAAATCATTTCGGGCATTTAATTCGCAACGAAAATTTTGACTGACTGTTCGGTTGATAAACGGAGCGGGTTTGGTAAATCCGTTTTTGACGGATGTTACAAACCTTAGGAATAAGATTTTGGATGATGAATTGCAATTTGAAAAGCTTTCAAAAGAGTGAAAATCAAAATTGCTTGAAAAAGAATCTGAAATCAGCAGCTTAAAACATGAAGCAAGCATAACCAAGGATCAACTCCAAACCATGATAGAAAAATATCACGTTTGCAAAAAAGGAGTTGGAATCCACCAAATCACTTGTGAAAAATGGGTGGAATCCAGTAAAGGTTATGAGATTTTATTAAAAAACCAGGTCAAAAGTTACATAATATTTGGCATAGGATTCAAGAAAAATGACCAAGTTTATGAAAATGTTACTGAAAATGATTCTTGTGTGGTTGAAATTATTCCAACAAACCTGCCTAGTTAAGAAATCAAAGTCACTAATAAAAATGGAAATAAAATTGTTTTAGAAAGACATGAGGGATCCTCAAGTTTTGAGGAGATTGAGAAATATCAATTCAAACCCACATGATCTGATGAATGTGACATTTTTGAAAATTTCAAGCCAATGGATTTTTCAACCATTGAAGGTGTCAAAGCACCAAAGGCTAGAATCATTCCCATAACAGATTTACCAACAGATGTTACAAGATCTGCTGGCAAAAAGTCTGAGAAAGGGAAAAAGAAAGAAAAGATAAAAAAACTTGTTTTGTGATTTTGTGAAAAGAAGAACCATGTTACTAAAAGATGTCTTCTTCTGAAAGCTTATGACATCATCAAAACAGGTGAGATCATTGATTCTCCAAATTGCACATTTGTAATAAAACAAAATCATAAAACTCAAGAGTGTGTTTATCTCAAAAACTTTGATACAAAAAAAAATGTGTATAAATCCAAAACACTAGAGAGTTCAAAGACTAGTACTTCAAAAGGAAAGTCTAAGCAGAGTTTTGTGCCTGTTGAAACACCTGTTACCAAAGCACTACACAAAACCTCTGCTCCCAAAAGGTGCTGGTAACAGATGCACCACCTGCCAATCAGAACCATGCTACTAAAAACGGTCTTCTTCTGAAAGCTTATGACATCATCAAAACAGGTGAGATCATTGATTCTCCAAATTGCACAATTTGTAATAAAACAAATTATAAAACTCAAGAGTGTTGTTATCTCAAAAACTTTGATATGAAAAGAATGATTATAAATCCAAAACACTAGAGAGTTCAAAGACTAGTACTTCTAAAGGAAAGTCTAAGCAGACTTTTGTGCCTGTTGAAACACCTGTTATCAAAGCACTGCACAAATCCTCTTCTCTCAGAGAGGTGCAGGTAACAGATGCACCACCTGCCAATCAGTACCTAAGAGGATATGGCCAACAAATTTACCAAAAGGTACCTCTTAGTTATGAGGGTTACAAAAAGCCCTCAAAACCAAGAGTAAACAAGCATCCTCATGGTTACTATCATTTAGTAGGAGATGGGCCTCAACAGATGTTACAAAGATTTGTTTAAACCTCTACTCAATCTTCCAAATTTGAGGCTGACATGTTTGTGACCCCTTCCAAAGCCATTTTGGTTTTGGAAACCCACCTAAACTAATTATTTAACCTTGTGCAGGGAGCTTCTACTTGCCTTGATAGTTTATGGTATGTAGATAGTGGAGGATCTAGGCATATGACAGGATGTAGAGCTCTTCTCAAAGACTTCATGGCTCATGGAGGGGGTGATATATCTTTTGATAATAATTCAAAAGGAAGGTACTTGGGTCAGGAACAGTTAAGGATGGGAAACTCAAATTTTAAAATGTCAATCTTATTGACAATCTGAAATTTAATCTTCTTAGTGTTTCACAAATGAGTGATAAAGGCTATGGGTCATTCTTCACTAAGAAAAATGGTCAGATTGTTGGGCCAGAAGTGGTTAAATAGATTGATCAAATCATAGCCGAGAGCAAAGCACAACTTGTTGCTCATAGGAGTGGCAATGTGTATGTGGTTGATATATTGAAGGATAATCCAATGACTGATACCTATCTGTTCTCAGCTGCCTCTAACAAACAGATAGAACTATGGCATAGAAGACTTGGACATACAAATCTGACAACTATCACCACACTCTCTAAACAAGGCCTTGTAAGAGGCCTACCACAAAAAATTTTCACAAAAGAAGAACATTGTGTTTCCTGTTTAAAAGGAAAACAACATAAAGTTCTTACAAACCAATTGGTAAGTCCAAAACAAGTTAGTGTTTACAATTGTTACACGTGGACTTGTTTGGCCCTGTAAAAATCACGAGTCTAAGTAAAAAGAGATATTGTCTTGTCATAGTTGATGATTTTTCAAGGTTTACATGGACTTACTTTTTGCACTCCAAGGATGAGATTGCAGGTATCTTGCAAGAATGTGTGAAACAAGTTGAAAAACAATTTGACCTGCTAGTAAAAGTCTTCAGGAGTGACAATGGCACAGAGTTTAGAAATAAGGAGTTGGATGAGTTCTGTGTGTCAAAAGGAATTGTAAGGCAGTACAACATTCTAAGAACACCAAAACAAAATGGGCTGGTTGAAAGGAAAAACAGGACATTAATTGAAGCTTCTATAACCATGCTTGTAGATTCTGGTTTACCCTTGTCCTTTTGGGCAGAGACTATAAACACTGCTTGCTATGTTCAGAACAGAGTTTTAATCAACCCAGGCATCAATGCGCTGCTTATGAAACTTTGTTCAAGATCAAACCACTAATCTCATATTTTAAAATATTTGGCTGCCCATGCTTCATTTTAAATCTAAAAGATTCTATTTCAAATTTGCAGCCAAAGTAGACTGTGGTTATTTTTTGGGATACTCAACCACTACTAAAGCCTATAGAGTCTTTAGTTCAAGGACTAGGTGTGTGGAAGAGACCTTGAATGTAAAGTTCAATGAACTTTCTTCATTAAAAATCCCAGCAAATCCTGCTGAACTTTTTGATTTAGACAAATTCACTTTTGAATCTATATCTGTTAAGACAGACCCTGAAGGTACACCACAGTCTTCATAACATGACTATGGATATGGCATTGTGATTCCATAATATAAAGCCACATTACCACCAGAGGAGCAGATGTTATCAACAACTGTGAAAACTCTACCACTACTAGGTCAACCACTGTTGATCCTCTATCATCTGCTATCTCATCAATTATAACCTCTGTTGATAAAAGTCCAACCACTGTGGATAAAAGTCATCATGTTCTCACACCTCTCTCACCTATACCTCCACCTCCATTCCAAACAAATGTTAGCTATTCAAAATTGCCAACAGATGTTAGCTTAGATGATTCACATCTGCAACCTTCACTTCAAAATGCCATCATTCCATATAAGGGAGATCTAATCTACCTTAAAAATCATCCACCTGATCTTCTCATTGGCAACATCAATGAAGGGGTGCTCACTAGAAGTCAATCCCAAAACATTTGTCTTTTTGCTGGTTTCCTATCCCTCACACAACTTGTTAAGTACCAAGAGGCGCTGAAAGACCAGAGTTGGGTAGAAGCCATGCAAGAAGAGCTCCTTCAGTTTAAAAGAAAACAAGTATGAGAACTTGTACCATTGCCTAAAGATGTATGTCCAATTTACACAAAATGGGTCCACAAAAACAAAACTGATAAAAGGGGTATTGTTGTCAAACAAGAAGAAAGCATTGATTATGATGAAACCTTTGCTCCTGGGCAAGATTAGAAGCCATCAGATTGTTCTTAGCCTTTGCTGCCAACCTTAACATCAAGGTGTTTCAAATGGATATCAAAATTGCATTCTTGTATGGTAAGATCAAAGAAGAGGTATATGTTTGTCAACCTCCTGGCTTTGAAGATGCATTTTATTCTGATCCTGTCTACAAGCTTCACAAAGCTTTGTATGGCTTGAAACAAGCACCAAGAGCCTGGTATGAAACTCTTTCCACCTTTCTCTTATCCATTGGTTTTAAAAAGGGGTAAAATTGACAAAACTTTATTTCTAAAATGGAGAGGAAAAGATTTGATGCTTGTCTAAATTTATGTGGTTGATATCATTTTTGGATCCACATGCACTGCCATGTGTGAAGAGTTCAGACAACTCATGGCAGTAGAGTTTGAAATGAGTGCAATGGGTGAGTTCCAATGTTTTCTTGGTTTCCAAGTAAAACAATTGCAAAATGGTACATTCATTCACCAAAGTAAGTATGTCAAAGAACTACTTAAAAAGTTTGATATGAATGATTGTAAACCATGTAGCACACCCATGGAAACCAAAAAACTAGTCACTGTTGATGACAAAGATGACTTGGTTAATCAAACTCTTTAAAGAAGCATGATAGGTTCTTTATTGTACCTAACTGCATCAAGGCCAGACATCATGTTTGCAACATGTGTTTGTGCCAGATCCCAGTCAGCACCAAGGAAGTCCAATCTCATTGTTGTAAAAAGGATATTCAGATACGTAAAAGGTGCTCCCACACTTGGTATCTTGTATCCAGCTAATGGAAATATTAAGCTTTCAGGTTTTTCAGACAATTTTGTTGGATGTCACACTACAAGGAAGTCCACTTCAGGACGCTACCAATTCCTAGGCAATTGCTTAGTGTCTTGGAAAAGCAAAAAGCAAGTTGCAGTATCAATATCCATAGCAGAGGCTGAATATATTGCTGCTGCAAGCTGCACTGCTCAACTCCTATGGCTTCAAAATCAGTTACTGCATTTTGGTGTAACTGCTTTAAAGACTCCTCTCATATTAGATAGTCAAGCAGCTGAAAACATCATTAAAAATCCAGTATCTCATCCTACCACAAAGCATATTGACATCAGACATCACTTTGTGAGAGATTGCTATGAAAAAGGTTTGATTTCTCTGCATCATGTTCCAACTAAAGATCAACTGGCAGATGTTCTTACATGGAATTAAAACAAATTTTTGTTTTCCATGTGTAAATAGCATCAAAATGTTTTCAGAAAATAAAAAATACATCCTTAAGAATAGCTAAATTGAAATTTTTCAATAGATCTCTAAAGTATGTTCACAACCATTGTTTCTCCAAACCTTTGCTTGGCATAAAAATCTATCCATTGCTGAAAGTGTATCCTCTGTTCTACTTCCACTGTTTGTGAAACCACTGTTTTCCCCATCCACTGGTAATCTATCATCTGATAGTGTAAAATCACCACTGATCATTCCTCTGTTCAGAACCACTACTAGTCTCTGGCAAAGGTTTCCAAACAACTGTCATCCATTATCTTCCATAATTTACACGTGCACAAATGATAGCCATCAAATCTTTTGGAAATCGATGCCACGTCAGCATTCACTTTTCCCTTTATAAACCCTGTTTCATCCAAACAGAGTTTCCACTTGCCGTTTCAATTTCAAAACCAAAAATCCTCCACAAATTTCTCCACTACTCTCTTCTTCTTTCAAACCCTAAATACACACTTATTCACCATGAATCTTATCATCAAAACTCCCCATAACTACCATCCAATATTCAAAAAAACCAACAATAATAATGTGTTTCACTCCATGATTGATATTCTACAAACATCATCATACAAAGATGTGTTACTTGCAAAAGCACCGATCTACATCAACACCCTCCACCAGTTTTGGGCAAATGCTGAACTTTAAGTTCAGATCAAAAAGCCCTTTGCCATCACCTCAAAAGTTGGACAGTCACTTGTTCAAATCTCTCCATCTACTATCTCCACCACTTTCGGTCTTAATGACCTTGATGACCCCACATCTTTCTTAAAGAAAGATTTACATGCAGGATTCATAGAGCGTGGATATGAAGATCAACTTTCAGGTATTACCATCTTCAAACCTGAATTTCCCGCTGACATGAAATTCTTTTTTCCACACCCTTTTACTTTGCTTATCAGCAAAAACAACCGCTTTCAATGAAATACCTTTGAATATTCAATACCTAGGTCATGCTATTTTAACCAAATCAAAATTTAACTTTTCTCATGTATTGTTTTTTGATCTGGTTGCAAATTTTAATAATCTTAAAAAGGGTAAAGCTTTTTTGATACACCTAGGTTGTTGAGTTTTTATTTACAAAAACAAGTTTCTGAGTCTGATTTTCAACAAGGTGTTATCGGTGAAGTTGGCAGCCTTAAACATGAAACTTTTAGTAGACTCTCAACACAAAAACCTAAGGTGTTGAAAACTAAAGCAGCAAAGACTGAGCAAATTTTGACAACTTCTACAACCACTGCTCCTTCCTGTGTTGTTGAGCCCACTTCTCCTGGTGACCACAACACCATAACCAGTGATGTGCAACCTCCACCAGTTAAACCCAAAAAGAAACCCACCAAATCCACCAAGACCACCAAACATCCCAAAAAGGTAGCTCTGGAAGATGAGATCCCGGATGTCTTACCTGTGACATCACAAAAGTCACTTACAACCACTGCTGCTACTTCCTCACAGCAGATGGTTCAAATATCTCCACCATCATAAGCTGATCTTGTTTCCTCACAAAAGGAACAAGTTGTAAGCACAGGGATCCCACAATATGAGGCAGATGTTTCACATGAACATTTGTTCTCCAGCCCCTCTCCCAGGGCTATGTCTCTTTCTACTCCCTTACCCACTACTCCAATTCCACCCACATTTATACCCTTGCTTGAGGCAATAGAGAAAACTCAGACACTCATCAGTCCCTCTCATTCACCCATTAAAGAGAGTCAGCCTCCACATTTGACTGAGTTTGAGAAAACTCTATCTATTAGCCCACAAGCAATTGAGGAGGTTACACCCCAAGAGTTACATGTAACTCTTGGTGGTAAGTCAAGTGAAGCAACTACTACAACTGCTACTGCAACAGTGGCTTAGTTGGACAGTGGTCACATAATTAAGACTTCCTTGACAGCAACAACTACTGAGGCTACAGTTGTATTCTCTAAGCCAGTTGGAAGTCCCTGAACCAAGAACAATGGGCATTTAGTTCTGATAATATGGAGTTTACTCCTATAGATGATCCAAATATAACTACCACTTGTAGGACTTCAGATGATCCAATTAAATTAGATGATGAATTACGATATAAAGAATTGACGAAGAGGATGTCTTCCATGGAATCAAAACTCCCAACCACAACCATCTCCCACACAACATGCTGATGAGCTCTGGATGGTTTTTCAACCAATCATCCTAGCTCAGAGACAACTAGCCGATATTCAGCATGAAACTCATCTCACTATAAAGATACACAAGCAGAAATAAAAGCCATCAAAGACCATCTACTCAAAACTACTAGCTCTGCCCCGGTTATCATGCTTCAAGATTACAAAGAAGATGATGCCAAAAAGGGGAGAAAGTTCAATACTAAAGTTGCAGCCTGACTCAAAAGTCAAACCTCATGTGCAACAACAGCTAGCAACAACAACAACTACTGAAGCATCCGAAGCAACTTTGGGTAAAGAAATTGATGAATCATTAAACAAAGAAGCTGAAAGGATTGCAAATAAAAAGCAGCAAAGACGAGATACACTCAAAGAAAAAGCTTTGAGACTCATAAAAGAAGAAAAGGCTAAGCAAATGGTAAAGGTAGATGTTGGAATTTCAAGGCAAAGAAGGTCTACTAGAAAAGCAAGACAACCAACTCCCATCTCCCCTACAACCACTGCTACAACTACTAAAAAATGTATCCTCTGTCACTCTACCCACAACAGATGTTAGGGCAGATGTTGTGACAGAAGATGCTGGAACAATAGCTGCTCCAACAGATGTTGTTCAAACCACTAATTTAATCACCTTTCCAACCTTAACTGAACCATTATCCACACCATCGCGTATCCCTACACAACTACCATCTCCAAAAATTAAATTCCAACGCAAAAGAAAAACTTTTGTTGATGATGATGATGATGAGGAGGAGGAGAACCAATCAGCACTTCCTACTTCATCACAATCTATATCACAACCATCCCCATCACTTCCACATTCTGAACCCTATTTCCCCCGTTCCCAATCACGCACCTATCCTCCTCATCCTTCCTATGGGTGCATTATACCCTCTTAAAATTTTGGCAGTTAAAGGTGAGACTGAAGCTTTCTACAAAATAGAAGATCCAACAAAAAGAGACTTTCCTTCCTTGTTGGGGTATCGAAAGCCTAGGAACCTTGATGAGTATCTTAAACTAAAGGCTAGACTGGCTGAACACATTGCAAAAGACAAATCAAAAGACAAAGATGACAGGGCTATACAAATCTCCTTGCAATACCAACTGAGCAAAGTAAGAAGCATTGAAGAATTTGCTAAGGAACTTAGTAAGTCTATATCTGAACAGCCAACCACTAATGATCCAGAGCTGAAAAAAGATTATCTTGATCATATCATGAAGCATAAGCCTTAAAAAGCAACAAGGGCACAATTTAAAGACTGGTCGGAAAATGAGCTAAAGGAAGAAATTGAAAGAATTCATTCAATGCTTAAAGATCCTTCAAAGAAGCCTACTCCTCTTGGTTAGAAAAAGGCCAAAAATGAAAGCCAAGACCATGCTCTAAAAATTAAAAGAATGAAAGCCGAACTTGTTGACGCTTTATATGGAACAACAAGGCAGATTGCTAGATGGCCTGAATCAAAAGTGGTAGATACCTACAGGAGGTTGGAAGAATTAATAAAGAAGGATCATTCTATTCCAAGAAAGCCAATATATGATCAATCAACCACTGCTCTTAAACAGACCCATACTCCTAAAAGATCAACTTCAAGATTTGGCTTATCCACCATTGCCTTAAATCAAGCAAAAAGGCAAAAGCAGATGGAAGAAGAAGATCAAAGGATGCATGAAGAATTGAGAAAAGAGGGAATAAAGAACCAAATTCTTTTCACACAAATGCTGCAAGTGACAAACTTAGAGCCTCACTTTCTACACTTGTATGCAGACCTACTTCAGCAAACTCATCACAAATAATCCTACTCCCAAGAAAACCATGTGACTCAAAATTTCTCAAATGGAAGTCTAAGAAAGACAACCATGAATTGACATTGCTCAGCTCAGATGGTAGAGTTCAAAAGATAAATATTGAGGATGCATATGGTCTTGATGCAGCTGATCTCCAAGACTTGCCGAATCTTGAACTTGAAAGGGATGTAGAAGACATGATTGCCTTAGACTTTGGACATCAGATCAAAGGCTAAATATGGGAATCATTGATGAGAAATAAAGATCAGTAACAAAGTTCTAGTTTTGGCATCATCTGTTCTAGGGGGATTGTTGGAAATTGAACTCTATAAAAGCATAGATGATAGAAAGCCAAAATATACTACAACCTCTGATCCTAATAATTATATAACATCTGCGGAAGATAAGCTCTGCTGAAGACTAAATGTCAAAGGTCTGCCATTGCAAAACTCTGTTGAAGACAAAGCTCTGCTGAAGATTAAAGCTAAAGGTCTGCCAAGGCAAAGCTCTACTGAGATCAACAGAGGATGTCTCATCAGTGCTTTACTATCAGTCTTTGTAATGTTTAGTTTTATAGCAGTGGTTAGCTTAGTAGATGTTGTTAGTTTGTTATTATTGTTAAGTGTCACTTTCATGCTGACATCATAATAAGATGCTCAGTGGCTAGGATTGTATTATAAATAGAACAGTGCTTGTACTGCTCTATTTGATCACTTTTATCAATTATGAATCCAACATATCTTTGTTACATTCTGTACGAACAAGTTATTAATCTTAGGCTGAGGAGGAGATTGTGATTCATATGCATGTGATTATAATTCACTAAAAGCATGATAATCGAAAACAATCTCTCAGCTGTCATGAACTAAAGTTCATCTTCCCGCTGCATGTTCATCTGATTTATTGTTTTTCATTAATCATTTTTAGAACATTCATAACCAGATTCAAACTCAGATCCTAACACAGAGCCTACTCTGATACCACTTGTAAGGCCACCTAAACCTTTCTTGATCATGGATGTCACTCAAACACGAACATGTGGTGTGCGGAAAACACCACGTGACAACTACCGTAGGGATTTGGACAACAAAGTGTAGAAGAAGATGATCCTGAGGATACACGTAGTATACTCTGATATGACATCATACACATAGTAGTAGCCGCCACACAATGATAGGGTTTCTTGAAAAAGAAACTTTCCACAAAAGAATTGCCAACTTGGTATTCATTCCACTAAAGTATAAATACAAGACACATCTAGAACACATAAGTTCTGGAAAAATTACAGAGCAGACCCTTGGCCCAAAACAACTTTAAACTGAAAAGCCTACTAAGGGTCTTCCGAGATACATCACAAACCCGAACTAGGGTTAACTACATACAAACTTGGATATACATGAACATTACATAAATCTAGATAAACATAAACTCGAACTATGTGTGAAACTTAAACAACTACAAGATTTACATATTATACCCTAAACTAAAACACAAGTGGAAATCTAGCACTTATCACAAAAGTGCATTTACAACATGTCTTCGATACGAGCTTGTTGTAACTATCTAAACATCTTTTTCTCTAGTTCAAAATTGGTATAAATCCTCTCCCTCCAACTTTGAAATACTCAATGGTACAATAGTTCTTGGAATAATGGATTTTAATAATCCTAACTATTAGTCGTTGGCCAGAAATTGTCCTAACTTAAAAAATAACAAGTGCTAGTCCTACCTTTTCATATATTGTACACCAATGGACCTTTACTAAATCGAAAAGGATAACGGGACAAAAAGAAATTAAGGTTCTTAAGTAAAAGTCCGTTAGTTTACGATATGTGAAAAGGTGGGACCACCACTTGTTATTTTTAAAGTTGGGACCGTTGTCGGCCAACTGCTAATTGTTTGGATTATTAAAATCCATTATTCCTTATTCATTGGCAATCCATAAATCAACATCATATCCCTGATTTAATCCCTCAGGCCTATCATTCTATCGAGGAAAATCTTTGATCCTTAATAGTTTTGGAGCTTTATTGTTTGTACCCATGATGTTATCAAGGTTTAACGTGTGAACTACATTGCTTGAACTTCTTACTATTCCGATCATGAACCTTCTCCAATCATCTTGATGTACCTTATCGATAAACTTTCAATCACAAACACTTAGATAATTTTCAAAAATAACTCTACCGTATCACAATCTTAAGTGTACCACTCCTCTTGGCACACCACACTCTCTTGCCTACCACTAAAGTCAAACAGATGACCCTCTGGTCCACGTGCCACCCAAAGCATACCACCCTTTTAGCATTTCGCTCTCTGTTAATAGACATGTCTGATCGTATCAGTGTTGCGTAGCTTATCACTCCTTCATTGGTGGTGATGCACGTGTATCACTCATGCGCTGAAAACTCTGTGGAGCGCATAACATGAGTTGTCAACATTTCTTTAAATTTTGACGTGTTTTTGGACGATTTTAGGTATCTTCTTTTGAGAATATGAACAAAGATGAAAAAGGATGCTTCTGAGAAGAAATTTAATAGTTTTTAACGGTGAGAATGCACAAAAACTCCAAGAAACGATGTTTTTAGATGATTTCTTGGTTTCTAAGCCATAGCACAAGTAGATATGAGCCTTCCTTGCTTTGATACCACTTCAAAGTTCAAGGAATGTGTTCGTACGACGCGATTAGATGTTTAGAATGACAAAAATGGATCTACTCTGCACAAATGCAAGTGCGAAATCCATGAAATTGTGTGTATATGACAAGAATCGGTAAATAACGTTTTGAATTGATTTCGACAACACTTCATCTCTCTTAGCTCTCCTTTACAAAAGATCTAAATGAAAGTTATGAAAACTAGTGCACCAGTACCTATATTTACAGTCCAAGCGCATAACTAGTCTGGCGAATCACTCCTTCACTGCGAAGGACTCCTACTTTGTGTATCACTGGTTCATTTACAACAAACTCAAACACAAATTGAAACTAACGAACATGCAACCGAATAAACAAAATAGATAGATAAAAAAGACACATCCATTAGACATAGACGTACTAACATCTCATCTTTAATCCAATGTTATCATAAAGTCAAACAAAAAGCCAAGACATTGATTGAAAGACTATACAAATGAGGTGTTCAGGGTTGCGGTTTAAATTTGTTTTTAGTTTTAAAGTAAATAAAGGAAAAGTTACTTGATGAGAATCGGAGGTTTTGAAGGGTGCAAGAATCACTTTCCCTTCATGTGGAGTAAATCAACAAAAATCACACACTATCAACATTTTAGACATTAATATTTAATATACACGTAACTTCTAACAACAAATCAAGGGATCATACATAGTAGACGAGTACAAAGCAACATTTATATGCAAATTCAAGAAGATAGGTGAATCGAATGGAAGGGAAGAAGACAAAGAACAAAAATTCTTCAACACACACAGAAGATAAAATTCACAAACACTTTAAAACAATTGATATACAACATACCTTGATTTCATGAGCCAGAAACTATGATGACATGAGTGCTTCAAACCGCAACTTCAATGTTGCGATGACATCTGTGCTTCGATTCAGAGTGATATAAAGTGAACCGAATGGAAGGGAAGAAGACAAAGAACAAAAATTCTTCAACACACACAGATGATAAATTTCACAAACACTTTAAAACAATTGATATATAACATACCTTGATTTCATGAGCCAGAAACTATGATGACATCAGTGCTTCAAACCAGCAGCTTCAATGTTGCGATGATATCAGTGCTTCATTATAGAGAGTGATGGAGATATATGTAAGGGACTTCCGGTAGGAGAAATAATCAACCCTATATCCATCTTTTAATATGAAAACCCTTGTACGTGGGGTAATTGGGTAGTTGCGGTTGGGAAGATGGAAACTTCCTTGAATCGGTAACATTGTGGTTACTTTGTGACTTTAAGTCGCTCAGCCGCAGCCACATCCGACGGTGAAGATTGTTTTACAAACGGTTAGACTCTATGATATCATAAAAATTATAAAATTCAAATTTCTTTATTAGATTTAGATTCCTTTAATTTCCACAAACATTTTTTTCCAAACTTAAATTTTATAATAAATTCATTCAAAGTCGATTTTAATAAATCTCATCTTAATCTTTTTAAACCAAATACACCTTTACATTATAGGAAATAAATATTTGATAATTAGTGAGTCTATATTTTTGTCCTTATTAATTAAAAAAAGAAATTCATTATATTAAACTATTAATTATATGATTTTTCTTTAATAAGTTTGATAGTAGTAATGATACTCATTGTGATGTTTTCTGAACCCATTTAATCCACAAATTTCTCATCCAAATTATTAATAAATATATATCTCTTGATTAACTTTTCAGTTTTTCTCCGTATACTTCTTTGACAAAAATTAAAGTGAAGGAAACAAGAAAAAAACTGACGGTGGTATAATTGTAATTACATCCATCATCTACAATTATACATTAATTACTATAGTGTAATTATTCTAGCTATATATTTGCATTATATCAAACTATAGTTATATAATTATGCAAGTTATATAATTATTTTAGAGTAATTATATAATAACTTCATCATAAGTACTCTAATTATATGTTTTAGTTGAATCAAAATATAGTTACATAATTACGTTGGATATATAATTATTATAAAATAATTATATAATTAGTCTAAAATGATTACTCTAGTTAGTTTCATATTTGCTTTAGAATAATAATATAAATATAAATAATTACTTTACTTAAAGTTATTAAATAACTCTACATATAACTCCTCTAGACACTTGTAAATAAACCAAACTTTTTTGAAGCACTTCAAATGATAACCGCCTCATAAACAAATATGTCCGAGTAGATTAATATACTCTACACACTGGTATATAATCCGCTTAACAAAATTAGTTATTGTTATTTACAATTTTGCCGCAACGTCTTTTTTCTTCTTATTTAATTCATACGATTAGCAAGTTAACCCTATTTGTATTTAACACTAACACATAACTTCATCATAAGTACTCTAATTATATGTTTTAGTTGAATCAAAATATAGTTACATAATTACGTTGGTTATATAATTATTATAAAATAATTATATAATTAATCTAAAATGATTACTCTAGTTAGTTTCATATTTGCTTTAGAATAATAATATAAATATAGATAATTACTTCACTTTAAAGTTATTAAATAACTCTATATATAACTCCTCTAGACATTTGTAAATAAACCAAACTTTTTTGAAACGCTTCAAATGATAACCGCCTCAAAAACAAATATGTCCGAGTAGATTAATATACTCTACACACTAGTATATAATCCGCTTAAAAAAATTAGTTATTGTTATTTAAAATTTTGCCGCAACGTCTTTTTTCTTCTTATTTAATTTATACGATTAGCAAGTTAACCCTAGTTGTATTTAAAACTAACACATATGACTTAATTTGATTATGAGTTTCTAAAAACTAACATACAGTGAATCGATAATCAATGTTCGTGAAATTAGTAGACATATTTGTGTTTGTCAAAGTCTGTGCTAATTTTACTCTTTTACACCAATAATCCTAAACTATTCCCACGTCAATAATCCTAAATTATTCCCCTTACATGGATTTGAATTTGAGACCTCCCTTTTAAAAGATATATGTCTCTATAAAGTGGGATAACCTCATATTCGCAATTTATTTTTATCTACATTTAATATTATCAGTCTATAAAAAGTCTATCTTTCTTTGTCTAGTTTTTTTGTTGTTATTAATAAAAACAGAAATCCATTATATTAACTATATTAACTGATGACGTGGGTATCTAGAAACCCACTTGCTGAGAACAACAATAATCGTAACAAGTAACAAAAGACACAAACCGGAAATAAGAAGCTGGAAGCTAGAAGCTAGAAGCTCCCGGCAGGAAGCTGACACACCAATAGCTGATGACCAGAAGTTAAAGTCATTGTACACACCGGGACTTGAACTCCGTAGGTTAAGAGTGACGGGAAGGTATCGGCTGGCATAGGCTTCCTTGGGCATAACACTTTACAGATCATCACTCTTCGTTTGTGAAACCTCACGAAAGATCATATGACTTTTAGTAGAGTTGGAGGTGTGAGAGGAATAGGATGTAGAGTTTGACGATTGAGAACAGTGAGACTGAGATCTAGCAAGAGTTTTGGGTGTCCAGATTTTTAAATCAATGTTGTTTGAAACAAATTTGGTTGATGTTCCTTTTAATTTCATGGGCTAATTTTGGAAACCATTTCTGTTTGAAAGCTTTTGATTCCGGTCTCCATCAGAGGGCTTGGCTCGAGTAAATTGATGCCCATAGCGTCGATAATGTGAAGCCATCTGATGATAGGTGTTCCTGAAATAGTAAGGCATGAGGAGATGATGAAAACAAATTTCTAGCTATGTGCCCTAGAAATTCCACAATTAAAACAAGTCTGTCTTTTCGAGAAAAAGACATTCAGTTCCACTTTTGTTATTCTAGGGAGCTGATTGTGTCTCTTCTTTCCAATAGGTGTTGATTGCTAGTGTGCATGTTTACTCTTGGATGAAACCTTCTCACAATCTTTAGCACAAGAGTGAGTATCGATAATTTTACCCTTCAACTTGTGACAAATGGCACATAACCGGTAATTTCGTACAATCTAATCACTATTTTTAGTACATAATCTCATTCATTTTATCGTAATTTGATTACGTAACTGAGTCGTACATCATAAAAAAAGTGATAGGACAAGTTAAGCATGATATATATATATATTGGTTTCCATCACGACGCGAAACAAATCAAGCTATGTCCTAAAAGTCTTGGTAGAAAGTGTTGGGCGCACTATTCATGGTTACACTATTCATGTAAGCAAAACTGCTGAAATGAAACAGAACCATAAATAACGATATACGAATGACCTAACTGAGTCCATATATACATGAAAACACTAATGTGGGAACACATCTTGCTACAATACATAACTTTCCGGTTTAGCACTTAAATTTCAAAATTGTCCGTTTCGGCTATAAACATAATAATTGCAATTCATCCGCAACACTAATTCGGCATTTCCGGGACTCCAGAATTATAATAGAATAAAGACCAACACCTTAAAACAATATGAGGTTATCAAAAATACCTAAAATACACCGTTTCCGGTATTACGACAAGCAATGCACAACTTGACCGGGAAGCGACCGATTGTCGAACCGACGAAGATTTCAATACCCGACAGCCGTATAGATTAATCTATAGAGCTAGTTATGCTTTATTCGGGATCCATAACCCCTTCATACATCTTATGGTTGAGGAATTTCAACTTGCGGAATTGTCTGTCGGTATAATATAAAAGTGCCATTATCGAACGGTTAATGAAATAGAGGTGTTTATACCACTTAAACTCAACTTCTATTAGCCTAGTGAGCTAGTTAACTATATTTTGTTGTCGGAAGTATCCTAAATAAACGCCATAGCACTTATGGTAAACTAAAACCAAAACTTCTGGTACTAAATAATATCTTTCGTACATCAACTAGTATCGAACCAATGGGCGAACTAGTGGTGTTTTTACCATCCAAAATAAATACCAACTAGTCAAGTGAACTAGTTAGTAATACTTAACATCCTAAATTACCTTTAACCCTCTAATTAACCAAGTTTAATTCAACGACAAAGATTAATAAATTCATCACATGTCAAATTTTATAAAAATATTTACACTTTAACCCCCCTCCCCCATGTGGGCCTCCACCCCCCATTTGATTTGTGTTGAAAATGTGAAGATTTGAGTATGGCACATGAAGATTATATATTGAACTTGAAAAATTATATAATTATAACATCACCATTCTTTCCTTCAACAAAATTCATTTCACAAAAAAAATTACCAAGAACTCCTCTAGTCTCTCTCATTTTTGGCCCATCACCACCACTAAACACCATATTATCCTTACTTTCAAGCCATTACAAGGCTATTTATGGAGCTAGTAATGATGGAGAAGCATTAGGGCTTTCTTTGGAGCTTTCTCATTATCTTGATCTTCATTTTCTCTCCACCATCTTAATCTTGAATCATCCCTAGCCTAAGAGCTAGTAGTAAGTTCACTTGTTGATGATATCAAGTTCTAATAGTATGTAGATTTCGAAAGTACAAGTAAACTCATCTTGAACATCTTGAATGAAATCATCCAAAAACCCTAAAATGTAACAAGAAATAACAAGATAAAAATATATGATTTATGATAATCATGTTATTTATTTGTTGTAGTATTTTACAAGAGTGATGATCTTACTATATTAAGCTCAAAAATATGATTTCAACAAGTATATGTTTAAATCATGTAAGATCATCATCTTCAAGTTCATGAGCTTTGAATATATGTTGTCTTGATGCTGTTCTAAAAAGTATGATGCAAGATGAGACTTGAAACTTGGAACTTGAAAGCTAGTAAAGTTGATTTTTATAGAAAAGAAGTTATATAAAAATGGTTTTAAAAGTTGTCCATGAAAAATCTTGGTGTTTTGATAATCTTAAAAGATATGGAATTTTTAGAGGCTTTAAAGTATAAAAATACATAAGGACAAGCTTGTATAATAATCTCATGTATAAAAGCTCATGAAATATTGAAGAAAAGTTATGTGCATATTACTTGGAAAAAAATGGCTTTTGATGAACTTGATGAATTAACGATGGTTTGGGAAATTAGAAAGTGGTTTGAATATGTTTTTGAAAGGTGGAAAACACCATTTTTAGGAGAAACTATGGCGAAATTTTCTAAAAATCTAATCGGGATTAAGTGTAATTAACAGGGAAATTAATGAGACTAAACGGGATTACGAACCTAAATTGTCATTAAGGAAGTTTTAACGACAAGGGTTAAACGCTAACCTTCCAAAGATTTAATAAATACTTTATATATTTTACAAGTTAAAAATGAGTATGATTTATTACATATATGTTTTTGGGAATAAAATATATGTACATACTTTGTTACCAGCATAAGTAAATGTGTAGAATACATGTGTATGTATCTAGAATTTCTAGGTAATACAATACAAAATACCCAACTAATACAACACACCAAATATTTGAAAGTTACCAAGTATAAATTACATAAACACATACACTTTTACACAATTCTTGAAACAAATAATCCGACGAGCGGACTATTCGGACAATGGTGAAATTTATACAATACACCATTTCACCGACGAACAACGAACATATCACCATCATGAAGAACTACTACAAAACTTGGGTGACTTTTGATGTGGAAATATGTATATTAAATGACTCCGACGACACGTCTAAAAATAATATATTTTAGATGCTTAACGAATATATATATTACCGATAACAAAAAATCGGGAAAGTTGAAATGTATAAAAGTTACAAGTGATTTTATATAAGTATGCAAGAAATACTTATAACCTATTTAGTAAATAATACTAACTGCAAGAAAACAAATAATATGGACTCCTAAAAATTAAGTTAGGCTAGCCCATTATATAAAAGACATGGACAAGGCCCAAATACATAAACACAAGGGCAAGGCCCACAATACAAAAATACATGGGCAAGGCCCAAAGACGTGATAACATGAGCTAGGCCCAAAGGCAAGATTACATGGGCTAGGCCTAAGGATAATATAACATGGGCTAGGCCCAAAGACATGATTACATGGGCTAGGCCCAAGGACAAGATAACATGGGCTAGGCCCAAGGACAAGATAACATGGGCTAGGCCCAATGACACGCGTGCAAGGCACGAGGACACATGAAGGACAAGGCCCGTTCAAACACAAATAAATACACGACAAAATACATATATTTGTAATATATATATATATAATAAAATAAGAGAACAAATGTATTACCAACAATATGACACGCGTGCAAGGCACGAGGACACATGAAGGACAAGGCCCGTTCAAACACAAATAAATACACGACAAAATACATATATTTGTAATATATATATATATAATAAAATAAGAGAACAAATGTATTACCAACAATATGAAAAGAATACAGTTGTTCAAAATAGATAAATAAACACATAACAAGAATTCAAGATAAACAACTTGTACGAGGTCCAACGGGACCTAAGGGTCTAATGAAGTTAATACACATGTAGGTTACACACGTGTACGGACACTGGAATTTCACTACTACGACATTTGGAACGCAAAACTGTGAGTTCATGTCCCTCCTCTCAAATATTTCAAAGTTTTGTTTTTAAAAAAATTGAGGGGAAATACATGTCATAACAAACGGTATGTTAGCTATGGGTTAGATGGTAAAACGATCAATGTGCGTAAGTAGGATGATGACAAGAGTAACCATTAATCACTTAGTGACCAAGGTGCAAAAATTATATATCTATCGAGTTTGAGGCACACTCCACTCCTCGTATATTAACCCTTTAGGAGTGCTTTTGTGGTCCCAATTGATGTCAATAGTTTTCTCGGTTTGGTTACTTACTTATGGAACATATGTCATGGTGCTAGCTACACACTGATTGATTCTTAAACTCTATGAATGCTAATAACATACTAAGATTTCATTACTGGATTACAGATAAGACATCTCATACGAAAACAATAACTACACGAACTCATTAACTTTATGATGACTTTTCAAACTTACATGTATTTCAGGACACAAAACTTGAGCCGGTGAAAGACTACGTGAAGTGGGGATGAACATGACGACGAATGCCTTTTTGGAGGATTTCTCTCTTATATCCCAACCTCGTATGGGTATAAAGGGGTCAAAACCTCAACATGCTTTTATGATGAAGGCAATCATTTGGTTTAAAGTGTAATGTAACTCAAAAACTATTCTTTGGATAACATTGTGAATATGTTTGAGCCTTGTAACTTGTTTTGGGAACTTGTTTTGGCAACTTAACATATATGGCATCATTGTTAATTTATTTCTATTTACACAATTGGTTGCAATATTTACCTCATAGTCACACGATTGCGCTTCCGTTACGACCAGGGTGTGACAGATTTGTATTAGAGCTTCGATTGTAGTGAAGCGGGGAAAAACTTTCACTAAGTTTGGTCTATAATCACTAAGGTCTCCCACATGAAAACAAAGTTTATAACATCACAAAAATATTTTCATAAACATGACAAAAATGACAAAAAGGTTTTCATTGTAACACGATAACACGAGGATCTATCACACGAGCTAAACCATAAGTAACGAAAAAGGTTAAATACATGATTAGTCTATGAGAAATAGACACATTACATTATAAGACTATGTGTCATGGACACGTTACAAAAGATAGAAATCCTTGCTGGATGGGATTTTATGTGATTATATATATATATAATTTATTTATATATGTGTTGTACGCAATATTTTGCCAAGAACGAAATACCTTCGACTACGGATATTATTATTTTCCTTGATTCGCACAATGAGAATATCGACCTTGCGTCTATTGCGGAGCTTATGGCAGACGTGCTTCCTAAGTGAGACCTTAAGATCGGTTCCACATAAGGTGGTTGCTTTCCCGCGGATGCAGAGATGCCTGGCTTCGGTGATGACGAAGAGGCGGAGTTGGTAGCCTTGGATGACAACTCTATTAGCGGGACGAGGTCCCTGTGACCCATATTAATCATTAATAATGACACTCTTGTCGAGACAAGGAAGGTGAAGTACTCATCTTGAAGGTGCCCTTCCAGTTATTATTGTTGCAAATTCTCTCTATTTCTAAATTTGTCTAACGATGTGCCCTTTCACGAGTAATGCCAACGGACGATAGCACGTGGACCATCACGAAGGTCCCTTCTATGTTTTAGGTATGCAGACAATAGCGTCCTCTCTCTGACTAATCGTTGTCTTTGAACGGTAGAACACTAGGGTGACCATGCAAGGCAATTTATTATTACGGGGGCCCACGTAATAATAACTTCCAGTGGATGAGAATCTTGGTGGGCTCTGCGGGTCAAGCTAATGATCACTACCCATTCGAAATTGTTAAGTTGTTCGAGTTTCTATCTAGTGGGACACTAACCGGGGTGGTTGCTATAACACCCTATGATACATAAACACCACACACATTTGTTCGCATCTAACATTCGATCTATATCACGAGTCGATTGAGACTAGTCATCTAAACAAACCAAAACTGGTTGGCCACCCAAGGAGGATATTTCCTCAACGGTCTAGAGTTCTTGTACATGGGTTGGTTTCATAGTGTCCATGGCACCTCATCTTATTTACTGGAAAAAGATTACATTAAACTCTGTCGTTTGACATTTATCTTATTCCAAGGGATGGTATGGCACGAGCCATGCTTCAACACCCTCATTGCATTCTATTTGATATCCATGGAAATTATAACAATCTACCTGGAGCTCATGGAGCTCAAGGGATATCAATGTATTCGTCACACGGGTTGGTGTGGCGAAGGACTTTTTTCCTACTTTGGACGATCAAGGTCCACGAAGTATGTAATACATGCTATAAGGTTGGAGACGACCATTTGGTTTCTCCTCCTCAAAAAGTTATTTCCTTTCCACTTAGACATACGGCTGATAAACGCAACAGGTACTACGAATTTTGGATTGTTCTTATTCATGTTATCATTATCTCAAACATGTATGAACAATGCAATCTTGAGGTTTCCATGACCGATGACATTCTTTATTCTTAGGCACATGGTAGACTATATTTATCCAAATATATGTCTAGCTTCTTTTAATCTTGGGTATTAAGAAGAAATATGGCGCCAAAAGGAAGGTCTACACCCAAAAGGGGTTAGTTAATCCATGACTTACTGGGTAACCCGAACTAGAGTTCTTATGGAAGGACATAGGGTTGCGGAAATCGCACGACACGAGAGTTTAGTTGACACTAGTGATGGTATTGGTGGTACCGGTAGTTCAAATGGTTCCAATCCCAATAGATTGCGAATGAGTGGCAGTGTTACACCTGAAGATGCGATCATAAAAGATTTTAAATTCTAAGGCGCTCCCGGACTGTAAGCCGCAAGAGTTCATTGGTGCGAGAGGTGCGGTAGGTTATGTCCGCTAAATAAAGACAACGGAGTCGGATAGCAGTGCTAGTAAATGCACTCCTGGGTAAACGATTAGGTAAAAAGAGAGTTTCCTGCTGAATGCAACATTAACTTGGTAAAATCCTCAAGTAGAAACTTTAAGGAGTGATACTACGAAGAGGTTATCATGGGAAGAACTCCAAAATCTCATGCGAAAAGAGTATTGCTTGCTGACTGGAATTCCATGGGTAGAAATGGGATCCTAGAACTCGATCATGATCGCAGCCAACATTGTTGGTTACACTCGACGCTTTCACGATCTCTCAAGGGTTGTTCCATACTGGGGGACACCTGAAATCAAACGCATTGAGCGCTACATTTGGGGTTTAGCCTCTAAGAACCAAAACATGACCACATCATCCACCCTACCTTCATCACTCAAAAAGTTAACTCTCGCAGTTAATCTCACCAAGGATGCGGTGAGAATGGGAAATTATCAAAGAAAGGTGCGGAAAAGAAGGAAACGCATGTGGAATAAACTAGCGACGGGAAGCGAAAATACTCACCCCTTAAGGCAGGATCGGGAGTGAGTAACAAACGAAAGGGAACTCCCGTGCTGATAGAAACGAAGGCAATTGCTGCCATAATTGATGCTAGCACCAAAAATATGCTGATAACTTACAGAAATCCTAAATGTGATAAGTGAAAATTTCCTCATGAGGGCACTTGCACAAGTGCCAAGAGTAGAAGTGTGGTGAATCAAGACACAAAATAGAAACCAATAAGTTAGTAAGACTCAACCAAGAACAAGGATGTTAAGTGTGGCACGAAGGCCACTTCAAGCATGAACGTCTTAAGAATGGATCAGACAAGTGAATTAAAGTGTCAATGAGAAGAAACTATGGATACCCCACAAGATCCTAATGTCGTCATCCATACGCTCTACTCTACAATCATTACGTGTCAATTCTTTTGATACCAACACCGAGCTTAGCTAGTGTCCTTAGGTGTTAAGTATATACTTGAATTAGAGTCATGTAAATTGGACACGTTATCAAGTTAGCTAATAGGGAATTAGCTGAGTCATGAGGAATCATTACAGGTCACCGACACATTTCCTATCAACCAACATCTTGCATCCATCTTGTTTAATACCTGTGCTGGTTTTTATTCATCTCCATAGAATTCAAAATATACTTGACCTAGAGTAAAGTAAGATAGACGTTCCCTCATTCTATAGGAATTGCCACCGGTAATTAGTCAAGTCAGGGGAAGTTATAAAAGGATGCACTTTGGAACTTGGAGAACGAGAATTTAATATCAATCTTTACCCGTTTATCTGGGTTGTTACGACGTAGCTTTTGGCATAGACTTGTTGACGTATAACCAAGCGGAAGTAGGTTTAACTGAGCAAACTATATCCATCCCCCTGCCAGAAAAAGAATCACTTGTAGTACATGGAGAGAAGCACAAGACGCCCTTACGAATCATTAATGGCATGAAGGCCAGAACTGCCTACAGAAAGGTTGCATAGCCTTTCTAGCTCATGTAGTCGACAAGGAAAATGAGGATCCAAAATTGGAAGAAATAACTGTTGTGAAGGAATTCCCCCAGAGTCTTTCCATCAGACTTGTCTGGCTTACCTCCGCAACGACACACCAACTTACGCATTGATTTGGTGTCGGGAGCCGCACCAGTAGCGAAGCCTCCATACTGATTAGCTCCCTCATAAATGCAAAGACTATCTACACAACTTCAAAAGTCATTAGACAAAGGATTCATTAGAACGAGTTCCTCGTCATGGGGAGCTCTGGTGCCTTTTGTCGAGAAGAAGAAGGGAAGCTTTTGGATGTGCATAGATTATTGAGAGTTGAAGAAACTCACCATTAAGAATTAGCACCCATTACCAAGGATTGACGATTTATACGACTAATTACAAGACTCGAGCTTCTACACCAAGATTGACTTGAGATCCGGTTATCATCAACTAAGAATCCAAAAGGAAGGTATTCTTAAAACGGCTTTTAGGACTCGCTACGGTTACTATAAATTCCTTGTTATGCTTTTTTTTGTCTTAACAAATGTGCCTACCGTAATTATGGAATTGATTAACCGAGCATGCAAACCTTACCCCGGCAAGTTCGTAATAGTATTTATTGATGACATATTAAAATACTCACGACCGAGGAAGAACATGAATAACATTTGAGAAATATATTAGGGCTATCAACGAAGGATAAATTGTATGCGAAATTCTCAAAATGCGAATTTTGGATTGTTCAATTTCTCGGTCGTATAGCGAACGAGAATGGGATACACGTCGACCCATCAAAGACAAAAGCCATAAAGAACTGGAATGCTCCAAGGATGTCCACAATAGTACGAAAATTTCTAGGTTTAGCGGGATATTACCAGAGATCTATTGAGAACTTCTCGAAGGTTTCTCAGTCACTAACCTCGCTTACACAAAAGGATAAAAAGTTCGATTGGGGAGAAACACAAGAATCGGAATTTCAATTATAAAGGATAACCTATGCAAGGCGCCGATAATATCACTTCCGGACGGTAGTGATGACTTTGTGGCGTATTGTGATGCATCGCATCAAGACTTGGGTTGCGTGTTAATGCAACGTGAAAAAGTCATCGCGTATGCATCACGTCAATTAAAAGTTCACGAAAAGAACTATACCACTCATGACCCAGAACTAGGCGCAGTGGTATTTGCTTTAAAAATCTGGCATCATTATTTATATGGCACTAAGTGTACCATATTCACAGATCATAAAAGTCTTCAATACATATTCAATCAAAAAGAACTAAATATGCACCAACAGCGTTGGGTAGAAGTGTTGAATGATTATGACTGTGAGATCAAGTATCACCTAGGCAGAGCGAATGTAGTGGCAGTTGCTTTGAGCAGGAAGGAACGAGTGAAAACTATACACGTCCGAGCTTTAGAAATGGCTATTTAGACGAAATTTACGACTCGGGTGCACGATGCACAACAAGAAGCTCTAAAGCAGGAAAACATTCAAGTGGAATCATTACGGGGAATGGAAAAACGAATGGAGCCAAACAAAGATGAAACTTTATATTTTATGGGAAGGATCTGGATTCCACATTTTGGCGGACTACGAGACTTGGTGCTGGCTGAAGCACACAAGTCAAAATAGTCAATACATCTAGGACCCGATAAAATGTATCAAGATTTAAAAGAATAATTATCGGTGGCCTGATCTCAAGGGAGATATTGCGACCTATGTTGGGAAATATTTTTACTTGTGCAAAGGTCAAGGTCGAATACCAGAAACCATGTAGCTTATTACAACAACCCGAGATCCTTGTTTAGAAATGGGAACAATCTCAATGGATTTTATTACAAACTACCACGGACCTTACAAGGTCATCACATGATTTGGGTTATCATTGATCGGTTAACCAAGTTAGCTCACTTCTTACCAATCTGCGAGAAAGACAATACCGAGAAGTTAGCTGAACTTATCTTAAGGAAATCAAGGCACGTCATGGACTGTCAGTATTGATAATCTACGATAGAGATGGTCGCTTTGTGTCGCGGATTTGGCAATCATTCCAAGCTTCATTTGGATCTCGTTTAGATCTAAGCACGACTTTTCATCCGCAGACTGATGACCAAAGTGAACGAACCATCCAAACTTTGGAAGACATGCTTCATGCCTGTGTGATGGATTTAGGTGGAAACTGGGATACTCATTTACCATTGGTAGAGTTTTCATACAACAACAATTATCACACAAGTATTCAGACCGCGCCATTCGAAGCACTTTACAGACGAAAGTGCCGATCTCTGCTATGTTGGGCGGAAGTCGGTGACAAACAGCTCATTGGTCCCAAACAAGTTCAAGAAACCACAGACAAAATATTCAAAATCTGCGAGTGTGTCAAGGCGGCTTGGGATAAACAGAAGAGCTAGGCAGATCGAAGATGCAAACCATTATCCTTCGAGGTCGGAGACAAAGTGTTACTAAAAGTCTCGCCTAGGAAGGATGTAGCTAGATTAGGGAAGCGTGGAAAACTAATCCCAGGATACATTGGACCTTTTGAAATTCTAGAAAAGGTTGGTACAGTAGCTTACAAGCTAAAACTGCCAGAAGAACTCAACAACGTACACGACACATTTCATGTGTCTAACCTAAAGAAAAGCCTGACTATTGACACGCTTATCATCCCAACGGATAAAATTCATATTGATGACAAACTCCAGTTTACCGAAGAACTCATTGAGGTTATGGACTGGAAAGTTCAAAAGACAAGGATAAGTCGAATCAAACTAGTAAAAGTCCGCTGCAACTCCCGACATGGACCCGAGTACACTTGGGAACGTGAAGATCAAATCAAGACAAAGTACCCCCACCTATTCAAGAAAACTCCTTCAGAGGATGCCTCAAAGTGAATTTCAGGACGAAATTCTTTTTAACAGGGGGTTATGTGACAAATGGCAAATTACCGGTAATTCCATACAATCTAATCACTATTTGTAGTACATAATCTCATGCATTTTATCGTAATTTTATTACGTAACTGAGTGGTACGCCATATAACAGTGATAGGACAAGTTAAACATGCTATAGTATATATTGGTTTCCATCACAACGCGAAACAAACCAAACTATGTCCTAAAAGTGTTGGTAGAAAGTGTTGGGCGCACTATTCACGGTTACACTATTCATGTCAGCAAAACTGCTGAAACGAAATAGAACGATGAATAACGGCATTCGAATGACCTAACTGAGTCTATATATACATGAAAATACTATGTTGGAACACATCTTGCAATAATACATAACTTTCCGTTTAACGCTTAAATTTCAAAATTGTCTGTTTCGGCTTTAAACGTAACAGTTTCAATTCGTCTGCAACACTAACTCGACATTTTTGAGACTGCAGAATTATAACAGAATAATGACAAACACCTTAAAACAATATGAGGCTATCAAAAATACCTAAAAGGCATCACATCTGGTATTACAACAAGCAATGCACAACTTGACCGAGAAGCGACTTATTGTTGAACCGACGAAGATTTCAATACTTGATAGCCGTATACATTAATCTATAGAGCTAGTTAAGCTTTATTCGGGGTCTGTAACGCCTTCATACATCTTATGGTTGCGGAATTTTAACTTGCGAATTTTCCGTCGGTATAATATAAAAGTGTCATCATCGAACGATTAACGAAATAGAAGGCGTTTCTTCCACTTAAAATCAACATCTACTAGACTAGTGAGCTAGCTAACCATATTTTGATGTCGGAACTATTCTAAAGAAACGCCATAGCACTTATGGTACACTAAAACCAAAGCTTCCGGTACTAAACAATATCTTTCGTATATCAACCGATATCGAACCGATGGGCGAACTAGTTGTGTTTTTACCATCCAAAATAAATGCCAACTAGTCAAGTGAACTAGTTAGTAATACTTAATATCCTAAACTACCTTTAACCCTCTAATTAACCAAGTTTAATTTAATGGCCAAAATATCTACAAAGATTAATAAATTCATCACATGTCATATTTTATAAAAGATATTTTATAAAAATATTTACAATTTACCACCCCCCCCCATGTGGGCCCCTACCCATCCACTTGATTTGGTTGAAAATGTGAAGATCCGAGTATGGCACATGAAGATTGAATCTTGAACTTGAAAGATTATATTATTATAACATTACCATTCTTTCCTTCATTTTCATTTCACAAAAAAATTACCAAGAACTCCTCTAGTCTCTCTCTCCTTTTTGACCCATCACCACCACCCTAAACCACCATACAACCACCACTAAACACCATATTATCTTTACTTTCACGCCATTACAAGGCCATTTATGGAGCTAGCAAGGATGGAGAAGCATTAGGGCTTTCTTTCGAGCTTTCTCATCATCTTAATATTCGTTTCTCACCACCATCTTAATCTTGAATAATCCCTAGCCTAAGAGCTAGTAGTAAGTTCACTTGTTTATGATTTCAAGTTTTATAATATGCATATTTCAAAAGTACAAGTAAACTTCATCTTGAACACCTTGAAAGAAATCATCCAAAAAAAACGTAAAATATAACAAGAAATAATAGAAAAAATATATGATATATGATAATCATGTTATTTATTTGTTTTAGTATTTTACACGAGTGATGATCGTATTATATTAAGCTTAAATATGTGATTTAAACAAGTATATGTTTAAATCATGTAAGATCATCATCTTCAAGGTCATGAACTTTGAATATATGTAGTCTTGATGTTGTTCTTAAAAAGTATGATACAAGATGAGACTTGAAACTTGGATCTTGAAAGCTAGTAAAGTTGATTTTTATATAAAACAAGTTATATAAAAATGGTTATAAAAGTTGTCCATGAAAAATCTTGTTGTTTTGATAGTCTAAAAAGATACGGAATTTTTAGAGCCTTTAAAGTATAAAAATACATAAGGACAAGCTGTTATAAATAGCTCAGGTATAAAAGCTCGTGAAATATTGAAGAAAAGTTATGTGCATATTACTTGGAAAAAACGATTTTTGATTAACTTGATGAATTAACGATGGTTTGGGAAATTAGAAAGTGGTTTAAATACGTTTTTGAAACGTGGAAAACGCTTACGGGAAGTTATGGCGAAATTTTTTCTAAAAATCTAATCGCGATTAAAGTGTAATTAATGGGGATATTAACGGGACTAAACGTGATTAGAGACCTAAACCGTCATTAAGGAAGTTTTAATGACAAGGGTTAAACTCTAACCTTCCAAGGATTTAATAAATACACATATATATTTTACAAGTTAAAAATGAGTATGATTTATTACATATATGTTTTTGGGAATAAAATATATGTACATACTTTGTTACCAGCAAAAGTAAATGTGTCGAATACATGTGTATGTATGTGTATGTATCTAGAATTTCTAGGGTATAAAATACAAAATACCCAACTAATACAGCACACCAAATACTTGAAAGTTACCAAATATAAATTACATAAACACATACACTTTTACACAATTCTTGAAACAAAATCGGACGAGCGGACTATTTTGACAATGGTGAAATTTATACAATACACCGTTTCACCGACGATCAACGAACATATCGCCATTATGAAGAGCTACTACAACACTTGGGCGACTTTCGACGCAGAAATATATGTATTGAATGACTGCGACGGGACGTCTAAAAATAATATATTTTTAGACGCTTAACGAATATATATATATTACCCATAACAAAAAATTCAGAAAGTTGAAATGTATAAAATTACAAGTTATTTTATATAAGTATGCAAGAAATACTTATAACCGTTACATTTAGTAAATAATACTAAGTGCAAGAAAACAAATAATATGGACTCCTAAAAATTAAGTTGGGCTAGGCCCAGTATATAAAAGACATGGGCAGTGCCCAAATACATAAACAGATGGGCAAGGCCCACAATACAAAAATACATGGGCAAGGCCCAAAACATGATAACATGGGCTAGGCCTAAAGGCAAGTTTACATGGGCTAGGCCCAAAGACATGATAACATGGGCTAGGCCCAAGGACAAGATAACATGGGCTAGGTCCAAAGGCAAGATTACATGGGCTAAGCCCAAGGACAAGATAACATGGGCTAGGCCCAAAGACATAAAGACATGGGCTAGGCCCAATGACATGTATGCATGCACGAGGACACATGAAGGGCAAGGCCCGTTCAAACACAAATAAATACACGATAAAATATATATATTTGTAAAATATATATATAAATAATAAGAGAACAAACGAATTACCAACACTATGAAGACAATAAAGTTGTTCAAAAGAGATAAATAAACACATAACAAGAATTAAAGATGAACAACTTGTACGAGGTCCAACGAGACCTAAGGGTCTAATGAAGTTAATACACATGTAGGTTACACACGTGTACGGACACTCCAATTTCACTAGTACGGCATTTGGATCGCAAAACTATGAGTTCATGTCATTCCTTTCAAATATTTCAAAGTTCTGTTTTTGAAACAATCAAGGGGAAATACATGTCATAACAAAGGGTATGTTAGCTATGGGGTTAGATGATAACACGATCAATGTGCGTAAGTAGGATGATGACAAGAGTAATCATTAATCACTTAGTGACGAAGGTGCAAAAGGTATAGATCTATTGAGTTTGAGGCGCGCTCCACTCCTTGTTTGTTAACCCTTTAAGAGTGCTTTTGTGATCCAATTAATGTCAAGAGTTATCTCGGTTTGGTTACTTACTTATAGCACATAAGTCAGGGTTCTAGCTACATACTGATAGATCCTTAAACTCCATGAATGCTAATAACATACTAAGATTTCATTACTGGATTACAAACAAGACATCTCATACGAAAACTATAACTACATGAACTCGCCAACTTTATGTTAACTTTTCAAACTTACATGTATTTCAGGACGCAAAACTTGAGCCAGTGAAAGACTATGGGAAGTGGGAATGAACATGACAATGAATGCCTTTTTGGAGGATTTATCTCTTATATCCCAACCTCGTATGGGTATAAAGGGGTCAAAATATCAACATACTTTTATGATGAAAACAATCTTATGGTTTAAAGTGTAATGTAACTCAAAAACTATACTTTGGATAACATTATGAACTTGTTTGAACCTTGTAACTTGTTTTGGGAACTTGTAAACTTTGGTTGAAACTTAACATATATGGTATAGTTTGTTGATTTATTTTTGTTTGCACAATTGGTTGCAATGATTACCTCATAGTCACATGATTGTGCTTCCGTTACGACCAGGGCGTGACACAACTTAGATTCAGTTATCTTTTGAGATGTGTTTTTATTTTGGTTTTCTTTAACAACATTTGAGGAAATTTCCTCTTGATTTTTCTTTTTGTGTTGTTTTCTGTTTTTTGTGATTGCCTTTTCTTGATGGAGCGGGTCCTGTAGGCTTAGTTTATTAGAAACCTTTTTCTTTAGAAACTGAGTTTTTGAAATCAACTTAATCAATTTCTTTAGAAACCGTTTCATCAGACAAAGCTTTTAGGATCAATTGTTTCTTGTTTGCCAGATGATAAGCAATTTTCGTCAACATCAGTTTGACTATCAATATCTGATTCTGATTTTGTAGTCATTTCAGAATCCTTAGAAACACATTGCTCATTATCTGATTCACCAGAATCTTCAGACTAACTGTAAAATTTATCAAACAATTCCTATTTATCAACAATTTCATTCACACAATCAAACACAATAATATTTTTAACTTCATAATGTTTAAAGGGCACTGAAGCATCAGTTGAGGCTTTAGGCATAGTAGAGCAGTTGTCTGAATCACATGAAATAGATGTTTCGAATTCATCACTAGATGCCTGTAGGTCCCCTAATCCGTATGGATCTTCACAGAATCGTCTATCCAACCTAGAGTGCGGAATCCCCTAGATCAGATTTCACAGAAAATGAACAAGAACACGAACACAATCACTTTTAACCAGTCTTTTATTGATTATCCAACACAAGTGTTTACAATCAATTCAAGACTCACTAGATATCTCTCAACCACTCTCTGTAGAATTCTCACACCTCTCTCTCCACTCTTTTCTTCAACTTTCTCTCTAACTCCCACCAAACCCTAATGCACAACATGTATATATACTACATGTCTGCATACGGGGCTTTAGACTGGGCTAGGCCATTCTCCAAGCCCATAACAAATCTAAACAAGCTAAGCACAAATGATAAGCCCAATACAAAATATCCAAAGACTAAACTATTAAACTATTAAGTTGTTGTCACAAATATGCACCAACAGACTCCCCCTTGACAATAGCTTCATAGTGTAATTCTGTCTTCAAACATCTTGTGATCTTTTGGTCTTTGGATAGCTTCAGCTACACACAGATTCTGACATCAACAATGCCCCAGACTCCTCTGGTAAAACAATTCACAATCATAATAAAAAACCACATCATTTAAAGTTTCAGTTTTAGCAACATCTTCAGAAAAACCCTTAGTGTCAAAAACCATGGACTGAGCATAGTTCCAAACATAAAAATCATGTTAACAGATAAAGAAACTTTTGAATCATCAGCAGCCTTTGGATGTGGTTCATCATCCAGTTCTCACTGCTCCTTAACTATCACTTACTCTACACACAGACTAAAATAGTTAATATTGTCTACAGAATTAGAAGTTGATGCATTTTCTTGAGACTCCTCGAGTGGGGTTTTTGTTGACCCCTTTTCTTGTTCTAACTTATCAACTGATTCATTTAAACATTTTTTATTCATGTTTTTAACAAAACTCATGGGTTTTTTGAATATCAGCGGGTCTAGCGTTCTTTGGTTTGAAAGGTTCCCATGGAATATAATCGCTTGGTTTACCATACATCATTTTATCATAATTTTCTATCTCTTGTTAAGTAATAGGCATTCTAGAATAATTATGTTTTATGGCGGTGGAACCTACTTATAACCCAACCGTTTGCCCTTTTTTTCCATAAAAGCCAGTTGCACATTGCATAAGTTACGAACAGTGTCGCTAGAAGATTCAAACTTCTTTAAGTTCAACTCATTTTGTGATACTTTCCAGTGAGAAGCTCTAGCTCAACTCGCACAGATTCGCATTCCAAAGTTTTTACATTTTGTCTATTTTTGTACTCATGGACCCAACATTTCTGTTGATTTACATCAAGTGTAGCTGAGCTTTGTCCTTCTTTAGTGCGTCAATATTTATCATAGAGAATTTTATTATCCTCTCCATAACTGATGCACTTAGACATGGCACTGTTGTAATATTTGATTAGAGCAAAATTGTTTGCTCTTGTCTGTGCAATTTTATTCTACAATGTTCAGAACATAAAAGAGAGTTTACCGTCTGAGAGAGTGATTTTGGTTCCTCAATTTGCGCCATTAAGCATTGATGATTGACATCCCCAACTTCAGAGATCTTGAGTTGTTCTACCTGTGTTGCAGCATCTACCCAACTGAAACCACGCTGCTCTTGAACCATTAAAGCCTTTCCTGCTCCAGTACTTCCCTGGCTTATTGAATTTGAAGTTGAAGTTGAATTTGATGTTGAAGTTGAAGTTTGAGCAGGTGTAAAAGGGACCATCAACCTTCTCGAATTCCATGCAAGAGTTGCCTGATTAGCTTCATAGCCCACTGGTGCCTTCTTACAATCCCTTGCAGAGTGTCCGGGCTCATGACATTTGTAGCATCTTAGTTTGTCTCTCAAATATCAAGTTCGAATGTTTGACATAGGACGACAACTGTACCTTTTTTGAAACTTTTCAGCTTGAAATGCTGCCATAGCCAAGTTCCAGGACGCATCCAGCTTTTCTGTGTCTTCTTTGACCACTTGATTGATTTTTGTTACAAGAACGGATGGGGGCAGAAGATCATCTGCTAAGAAAGCCTGCAGACTGTTAAGCATAGAAGCTGCGAGGGCCAATTTTTCTTCATTCTGCTTGCTCAGGAAGGCTAGGTTTTCTACAGAGGGTGTGGATGGAACATTTTGAGAAGATGAAGAGTTCACTTGACTGAAAACCACATTGGTATGCTGAGGGTATTGCAGGGCTGCTATGGGTGTGGCAGATGCGTTAGGATGTGACATTCCGTACACATCACTTGTCTTATCAGCTTGCAACTGAGCTTGTGTTATTGGACTAAAAACAAAATTCGGGTTACTGTTAGACACTCCATGAGCAGGACTGAAAACAATGTTAGGATGACTCTGAGACATTAAAGTAGTGTTAGAACTAGTCATCCTGGCAGCAATCATTGAATTCTTGTGGTTAAGCTTTCTCTACTACTTGTCAATCTCACATGACTTGATTGTAGCAATCAGCTTGGTGAGTGTGACTTTGTTTAAATTTGTTGTACGCTTGATCATAGAGACATCAGCATCCCAGCTCTTTGGCAATGAACTCAGAAGCTGAGGATTCATCCCACTGTCTGTGATAGTAATGCAAGCACTTATCATTTGTGACACCAGTTTGACGAATCTTCTGATCTGATTCTCTACAGTTTCCCCATAAACATGGTTGAATGAACTGAACTGCTGATTCAACATGTTCACCCTTCTAGCCTTCATGTCAATGTTTCCCTCATACAGGTTCTTAAGCACATCCCATGTAACACCCTGACGGTGTAAAACAAAGAACCGCGGCGGAAACGTCGGGGAGTCATGTCACAGAACTATTTGTTTTATTAAGTTAAATATTTACTTTGTCTTGGGATAATCAGAATCAACACATAAATAAATTGTCTTTCATGTTTTAAGTCACTAAGGCCCGCGTCCATTCCTACGTGAAGCATGCATCAAATTATCAAGCATTGACTCCTGAAACATATGTGAAAAGAGTCAGCATAAAAATGCTAGCGACTACATAGGTTTTGTGAGTGTGTCAAATTCGTGGCTTTGTATACATAATTCAACACCTCGTCTGACTATAAGAGTCGTTAAGTGAAAACCTCGTATCATAAGTGTTTGATATTGCAATACAATTAACCAAAAAAACAAGTTGGTTAGAGTTGTGAAAACCTTATAGCGATGAGTCTTGACCAAAACGTTTCTTTTGTAAAAACCTTATAATAGATTGACTCAAAAGAAAACTTCGTATGGTTCATATCTTTAAGTGAAAATCATTGCATGACATTGTTCAAAACCATTTGCCCGTGTTATAAACCATTTGTCCGTATTATAAACCACTCGTTCGTGTCATAAACCAATTGTCCATGTCATAAACAAATCATTCGTGTTTTTAATTGTGAAAACTTATGGTCGTTCTTTAATGAACACATTCAAACCTGTGTTGACTATACCACCAAAGGGTATCTTTAATAGACCACCAGAGGGTCTCTTTAACTAGACTAACAAATCAATAATTGATTTGTTACTCAGAAACAGGTTCTGTCATTACCCAAACTTCCACCAAATCCAGTGAACAGTATGATAATGGGATTGTCAGTCCTATGGTACCATAAAATACTACCGATTGGCTCGGCCAAAGCTAATAATGTCATTCATGTTATGGATAACGCATCAACAAGTTGTTCACATTATTGAAATCGTATTGTTTTATATATAAACCATACACATTGTTTTTGAAAACTTGAAAATGATTTAGAACATATGAGTCACCCCAAAACATTTGCAAAACGTAAAAGAGGGGAACTATGTAGTCACTTTGAAAATCATTTTGTTTATATAAACCACGTATATTATTTTGAAATCTTGAAAATAATTACAGGCACATATGAATCACCCCAAAACATTTAGAAAATGTAAAATAGGGGAACTATGTACTCACTTGGGATTACAAAAGTGTTCTTGATCAACGGAATAAACAAAACTCAAACATGTCCTAATGTGTCAGATAAATATGTTAGTGTGTCGGGACTACAAATGGGAGACCGAATATAATGAAGTCTTATAAACCAAACGAGTGTTGGAACTCATGTGATATGGTTTAACAAACTTAACTTTCTGATTTGGAAAGGATCCTAAGTGCTTTTGACCCATTATGACTCGTTAAGGTAGTTTATGCTACTTTAACGGGATATTAGCGTAAACGCGTGATTGGATGGTTAAACATGTCCTATGATAAGTCTTAAATGTCCAAACATGTTTCAAAATGTTATAACATCAGTTTATATGTCAAAAATTTGGTTACATGTGTTGAAATGGATTTATGCACAAAAGGGCATTTTGGTCTTCGTCTTTTAAGAACATAGAAGTAACTTATCATACACTAACCGAACGACATGACCATAAGGCATAACCTCAATAGGTTATTCCCTATACAACTATGGCCGCAAATATGTGTTTGTTCGGATCCTAAGATCGACCAAACGGGTCAGATCCTAAGATCGACCAAACGGGTCGGATTCGTAAGTCAAAGCGGTGGTCAAGACCGCTTGACTTATGACCCTAAATAAGCACTAAACTAGAAGTGACGAGTTAGACATGTCAATATATTTCTAACTATGTTTATAAAACTGATTTGGTATCAATAGTTTCGTCGTAAAATGCACATCATGCGCATTTTTGACTCGTCACTACCACTAGTAAACGTTGTAATCGGAAGGTGAAATTGTTAGGGATTATAACCTTCGTGATTCCAATCACGTTACAAAGTTCAATTAAACTTTCACTAGACTAAATATGGTCAGAACCAAAAGGCAATTAGGAAGCCAAACTGTTCGACTTTTTGCTCAAAATAGCTAAAATAATGAAAGAACTAGGAAGAGTACTTACTCGTGTTGAAGAACACTTTCAGAGCAAGATAGGATGCTTCCAAAGGTTGGAAATAAGCTCCAAGAAGGATAGAAAGAAGAACTTCACACTTTCCTTTGAAGTGGTGTGAAAAAAATGGAAGAATCATGGGGTATTTATAGTATTTTAGGATCAAGGAGGTGATGACAAGTGTCCTCAAGTGTGGATAAGTGTCCTAACATGAGTCTGAACCTATTCAGGGGGAGGACTTCACTAATCCATTTGCTAATATTCAGGGGGACGTTGGATCTAATCTGGGAGATAATCTGGTTGTTGACACCATTGCTACCACACGTGTACACAGAGATCATCTAATTGAAAACATCATAGGTGATGCTGCTGCAGGTGTTCAGACAAGAAGAGGTGTGCTCGAAGGCTCATGTTTGTTTACTTCAATTCAGAAGACTGGTTTGATTCATGAGTGTTTGTATAGCTGCTTTATTGGCCAAGAGGAGCCGAAGAATGTCATATGCCTCTAAAAGACAATTGTTGGGTTGAAGGAATGCAAGAAGAACTAGCTCAGTTCAAGAATTTGAAAGTTTGGGAGCTAGTTGACTTGCCTATAGGAGAGAAAACTAAGTGGGTGTTCAAGTGAAAGAAAGACGACCGAGGGATCGTGATAAGGAATAAGGCTCGGTTGGTAGTGAAAGGGTTCAATCAGCAAGAGGGGATTGACTATAATGAAGTGTTTGCACCAGTAGCAAGGTTGGAAGCAATTCGTTTGTTCCTAGCTTTTGTTTCATTCAAGGGCTTCAAAGTTTACTAACTTGACGTGAATAGTGCATTTCTTTACGGGAAAGTCCAAGAAGTGGTGTATGTCTCACAACCAGACGGGTTTACTGATCCAGACTATCCAGATCGAGTCTATCGACTTGATAAGCCATTGTATAGATTGCATCAGGCACCTAAGGCGTGGTATGAGACACTGTCAGCACATTTGTTAAAACATGGTTTCGAAAGAGGTCAGATTGACAGTACACTGTTCATTAAAAAGAAGAAGGAAGACTTTCGGCTGGTACAGGTATACGTAGATGACATCATTTTTGGGTCATCTGATTAGAACATGTGTCATGATTTCGAAGAGGTAATGAAGAGCAAGTTCGAGATGAGTGTGTTGGGTGAGCTATCTTACTTTCTGGGTTTACAAATTGAACAGAAGAAGGATGAGATGTTTATACATCAAACGAAGTATGTGTTGTCACACCACGACCCGCAGCGGAAAAGGTGACCGGGGCATGATTGGGTTATCATCAAAGCTCATGACATTTATTATACGTTTCATATTCATTAAATACAATTTAATAGGAAATTTACAACTATAATTACATCATGACCTAACATCAATCTAAGCTTCTTTGTTTTCTTCTAAGGCATTTCCTATGTTTTCCTTGCTTCATCCTGTTCACCTGTATCATCTGTAAAAAGGTTTTTGGATCAACAAAAAGTTGGCGAGTGAATCCTATGGAAAACATTTGAACAAGTTTATTTAATTGATTATGAAATGAGTGCACAACCACACATGAGTAAAAATAGATGTAAACTTACTCAACAATCATTAGATATTAAATAAAGCACACATGAAAAATAATAGGACGTTTAGAGGCACGCGTTGCTCAACTCGTCTCTCACGAGGAACTGACGGGCCTAATGAATGAATTGCATAAACATGATAATATGAAAGACACAACTACAAATAATATAAACTCAATGATACACACATGAACAATAATGGATTGGTTTTGAGGCACGCGTTGTTCAACTCGTCTCCCACGAGGAACTGATGGGCTTAATGAATGAATTTCATATAATTTGACAAAATGAAATACGTAATCACAACAATATAAACAATCTAAGTTTAGATCACGATATGGTATGGCACAAGTTTAAATAAACGAGTTAATTATTTGGTGACACATGACACACCCCAAAACGTGTAATTAAAAATGGGAGTTGTAAGATTCACTCACAGTGGGTGCGTTCGGTTGATGATGTTGAATGCACGCGAAGTGGTTTTAACCACGAGTGAAATTAACCTAGATAAATAGCATTATGGTTCGGTAAGTAAACGGATTTTATTAATCTATTTTAGTAGGATTGTTGGGTGTATTTTTGTGAGTTTAAGGCTACTTTCTAACCCTAAAAATGTTATTTTTAAGTATTTTTAATTGATTTTTAATTAAAATAAATAAATAAAAATAATAAAAAAAGTTGACTTTTTTTGACCGTTGACCGTTGACCATTGACCGTTGACTTTGACCGGTTCGTATGCGAGCATATGTGCGCTGAGTGAGGCTCGAACCCGAGACCTCCCGTACGCGTGCACGCAGCTCTACCAACTGAGCTACGTGTCTAACCCGAAATATTTCTGATTTTAATTATATTTATACATTAATTAGATTAAACCGAAAATCAATTATTTTTAAAAACGATTTAACTGAACCGGACCGGTGCGCTCCACAGGTCTCGAACCCGGGACCTGTGGGTTGCGTTAACACACAGTCCACCGCTGGACTGTGTGTTTAACATGTTAGATAAACCGATTTTTATTATACTTAAATACAAACTAAGTATTTTCATTTCTGACTTAATTAAAAAGGTAGATAATTGTCCGAGTCGGTGCAGTAGACCGGACTCGAACTCGTGACGTGTGATTTAAACATACACACAGTCCACCGCTGGACTGTGTGTCTATCTTGGTTATTATTCCGGTTATTAATAAACTTATCATATATATGAAATGAATCCGGTTCAGTTAGCAAAAAAATGACATTTTATTAAGGCAGCGTGTGTGGAACAAGATTCGAACTCGAGATGTTAGTGTGTTTATTGTGCACACAGTCCACCGCTGGACTGTGTGTCTAACCCGAGTAATAACTTGATTTTAATTATACTTATATGTTACCGAACTTCGTCTTCTTCGTCCGTTTTTAACCAGAATCGGAAATCCGACTGGTTCAATGTTTTAATCGGTTTCTTTAGCGTTCTTTAGTTAATTACAAGTGAGATTAAATAAAAAGAAGGGACGATTTAAGCGTGAGGTATACCGACTGGATTCCTCTGTTTCTCCGGCAGAACTCCGGCGACAACAACAGACTCCGGCGTCGTGTGTCTTGCAGCAGCGAGTCTTCAGAAAGCTTGAAAAGGATGTGGGTGACTTCGGTATAGGCTCATGGGTTTAGTAAGGCTTAGAAGTGAAGAACCCGGTTTTCTGGCGATTTGCAGGAGATTTCCGGCGAGTGAGTTTTCGCCGAGAAAGGGTGCGGTTTTGAGCGAAAATGTTTGCGGAGGTTCGAGGGGGTATTTATAGGGCAAGTCGTCGATGAATTTGGTCCGATTTCCGACTTAATTCGTCGGTTAGAATTTCTTCGGCGGTTATAGTTTGTGTCGCGAGTTCAGGCGTCGGTTATAACCGATGTGTGTTTAAAGCTTACGTTATAACTGAAGGAATCGTTAATTCTTGGCGAGATCGCCGGGATTTCCGACGACTGCATTTGGGCGCCGGTTTTGAATTCGGAAAGTCATGATATGAATTAAATGATTCTAACATTTAACAAGAAATATCAGTGGCGCAGTGGTTTAAGTGTTGAGTGTTAAGTCCTTGTTTGACCCGGCGACTGACCCGGGTTCGAAACCCGGCAGTGCCAAAACATTTTTATTTTCTTATTTTTAACTGTTTTTCAAAAACAAATTATATATTCCAATATAATAATTGATTATGTATCGTTTAAAATTATTTTGGGCATTAAATTTGCAACGAAATTTTTAACTGATTGTTCGGTTAATAAACGGAGCGGGTTTGGTAAAATCCGTTTTTGACGGATGTTACAGTATCCCCTGCTTTTTAGAAATTTCGTCTCGAAATTTAAATAGTGATATATTCGACTAAAAGAATGATGGTGTTTAGTTTGACAGTTACATGCTTAGAAGAAGTAAAGTTTTAAGTTTTTGTTTGAGGCAGTAACATTCCTTGTAAGGGTTAAGTACCCTATTACAGGAATCGCTTTTTGTTGCCTACTGTAAAAGTATTGATAAGCAGAATTGATTCGCTAACTATGATATCATGCATAAGAGTTTGGATATGTTTGGAAGGATATGGTTATATCCTAAGGCAAAACTTCTAATACTACAACCTACATGGAACATAAATAAACACAACAGCTAATATTTGAACATAAATAAACACAACAGCTAATATCAGTAAGTTATGATTGGTTCTATGACTATAGAACATAAATAAACACAACAGCTAATATTTGAATCCACATTCTAATAGCATATATGTTTGAATGGTGGCAGTTCCTCTCTCGTTTGTTATGATGGAGAGGTTAGTTTATGTAGAAATGGAACACAATCCAATCTCTTTAAATAGCAAGATGATATAAATGTAACACAAATTTCAACCAAGGCAATACTAAATCCTACATGGAACTTCTCATAACCGCCTGATAATGCCTCTGATCCTTTGGCAAGAATACTTATATATAGGAAGTACCAGCGGCGTATCCACCATATTCTTGCCAAATTTTCATTGGTTTTATCCACAAGTTATGATTAGTTACCAAGAAACTACTAAATCCTACATAGAACTTCTCATAATCGTCTGACAATGCCTCTGATCCTTTGACAAGAATACTTATATATAGGAAGTACCAGCGGCGTATCCACCATATTCTTGTCAAATTTTCATTGGTTTTATCAGTGAATTATGATTAGTCCTATGTGACTCTACAACCAATACAACAAACTCATAAATACTGAAAATGAAAAATGTCTGTGCGATCAAGGCTCAATCAAACGGAGCCGATCGTATTGCATGTACTGAAAATGAAATTGTCTGTGCGATCAAGGCTCAATCAAACGGAGCCGATCGTATTGCATGTACTGAAAATAATAAAATTAATCTACAAACAGCCTATACATGGAACCTCTCATAACCGCCTGATAATGCCTCCGATCATTTGACAAGAATACTTATATATAGGAAGTACCAGCGGCGTATCCACCATATTCTTGTCAAATTTTCATTGACTTTTATGATTAGTTCTATGTGACTCTACTACAAACACAACAACCACAAAATACTGATAATGAAAATGTCTGTGCGATCAAGGCTCAATCAAATGGAGCCGATCGTATTGCATGTACTGAAAATGAAAATGTCTGTGCGATCAAGGCTCAATCAAACGGAGCCGATCGTATTGCATGTACTGAAAATGATAAACTTAATCTAAACAACAATCACACAAACAGCCTATGCATGGAACCTCTCATAACCGCCTGATAATGCCTCCGATCATTTGACAAGAATACTTATATATAGGAAGTACCAGCGGCGTATCCACCATATTCTTGTCAAATTCTCATCGACTTTATCCGCAAGTTATGATTAGTTCTATGCGACTCTACAACAAACACAACAACCACAAGATACTGATAATGAAAATGTCTGTGCGATCAAGGCTCAATCAAACGGAGCCGATCGTATTGCATGTACTGAAAATGAAAAAATGTGGGCACGCCAGGTTCAACCTCATAATGAAATGGGGAACATGCTCAACGCTCATAAAATGGGGAGCGGCGGCCTATGAAATTGCATGTACTGAAAATGAAAAAAAATATGTGGGCACGCCAGGTTCAACCTCATAATGAAATGGGGAACATGCTCAACGCTCATAAAATGGGGAGCTGCGGCCTATGAAATTGCATGTACTGAAATAATAAACAATAATTACTCTAACAGTCTACACATGGAACCTCTCATAACCGCCAGATAATGCCTCTGATCCTTTGACAAGAATACTTATATATAGGAAGTACCAGCGGCGTATCCACCGTATTCTCGTCAAAGTTTCATTGGCTTTATCCTTAAGTTATGTTTGGTTCTATGTGATAAAGAAAAACATAAAACTAAACGATAGGAGTTGAATCTGGATTTTCGGTGAAGAGGACTAGCTGGGTATCTTCGCTTGGGCCGTCATTATCTTCGACAGGATTGGCGTTGATGTTGAAGACTCTTCCTCTTGCTGGTGGCCTTGCGGTTGGGTTTTCTTGGTTTACTTGGTTAACTGGGTTTGATTGGGCTTGAGCGTTTATGAAGTTAACTAATTGAGGGCATGTGTTTCTAAAGTGGGTAGGGTCGCCACAATTGAAACAAGCTCGAACATATGGGAACATGGGGTATTGGGGTTGTTGATAGGTTTGGTTCATGGTTTGAGTAGGGGAAGAGATTTGGTTTTGAAAGGTGCGGCAAACCTTGCTCAAATGACCATAGCGTCCACAGGTTGCACATAGTCGACAAGGTAAGGTAAGGGGATGGTGGTAAAAACAGTTGTTGCATCGAGGGTGAGGTCCAAGATATGGTTTCTTATTTGGGTAAGTTGAGTTGGGTGCCACTTGAGTGATCGGGATAGCTTGGATGGGTATGGCGTGTGAAATTGGTTGATTTCGTTGGATAGCAGCGAAAAGTTGCCCGTCTCTTTTTCTCTTAGAATTGGGTTGAGAAGGGGATTCGGTTTGGGTGTGGTCGGAGGTTTCAGTCGATGCTTTATCCTTCTTCTTCTCCTCCTTGAAGTCTTTGTTCCGGATTCGGTTCTCGGTGAGCGCTGTTGCTAGCTCCATTGCTGCTTCCAAAGTTGCAGGCGAGGTACTTACTACAGAGTCTTGAATCTTTGACGGAAGACCACGAATGTAGTGCTCGATCAAACGGTAAAGGGGAGTGAACATGTTGGGAACCATTTGATGTAACTCGAGGAATCTTTTGTTGTACGTGGTGTGGTCTCCTTCCTTTTGCTTCAATAAATAGAACTCATCTTTTAATTTCTTGATTTCGCTCCTTGGGCAAAATCGTCTGGTCATGATTTCCTTCAATTCATTCCAAGTTACATCTTCAACACCTCGTTTGGCCTTCTCTGTATTCCACCAAGTGCTATCCCATATAATCGACCAGTAGCATAACGCACTTTGCGATCATCGAGGCAATCGCAATTTAGAAAGGTGTTCTCCATCTCTTCAAACCAATGGAGGAGAGTGGTGACGCCTTCAGTCCCTTTGTATTTTGGAGGGTCGCATGATTTGAAATGCTTGTAAGTGCATTTAGTGGTATTTGGGGGAGAGTTGATAATGTTTTGGTTTTCTTGATTGACAGGATTAGCGGTAAGTGCTTGTTGTACTTGGATTACAATGTTGGGTATTATTGCAGCCATTTGTTGAGCGATTAGGGCAGCCATGCGTTCGCGGGCTTTTCCTGCTCTCGTCTTCCTACGGGTGAGGTTAGAAGACATCTTCAAGGAATACATGTCAAGAGTATGAGTTGGATGTTTTTGGGTTCATGGGTCGCACTAGGAATGAACATTCATAAAATAATTATAGAAAAATAAATCTACTACATCCATAGGATGTCTTGGGCTTTGCTCGCCATTAGGCCCTACATGCCGCCATACTTTACCTTTGTAATCATGTGGGCCCCCATGAATACCGGTTTTTCATATGGTTCGCACGGGTTTGCCTGGTTGCGTACACTAAAACCCGGAGAAAATCGAGAAATATGTATACAACGTGTGATATTCGGAATGTGTCCAGGTGTAGACACGGTGACACCTCAAAGTGGGGTTAGTTCGAACGACGTTTGGTGTGGCATGCTTTGGCCTAATAGGTCCTTCGTACTCTCATCGTTGGTCCCCAGGTAGGCAAACTGGTCCGTTATATTGGATTTATACGAATGCCAACCTAGACAGGACGTTCCGACTACCGGTACTTGTACCCTTCCAGTTACTACATGCCCGTCGCAGAACTTACTTTGATGAGATTTGAAAATTGCAACAAAATCTTTGAATAATGAGAGTATGAAAATGAATTGAATATATGAACATTGATATATGTATAATGAATATGTATATAAGTATGTATGTTTGACTGCAAGTATAAACAAATATGAAACAAATAAATATCACAAGTTTGTATGCAACCACCTAATCAATTAAAATTTAGGCAGACTATAGTATAGGCTCTAAGGGTCTAATAACCTATCCTATATCCCTATAGTCATGGCTCTGATACCAATCTGTCACACCCCGACCCGCAGCGGAAAAGGTGACCGGGGCATGATTGGGTTATCATCAAAGCTCATGACATTTATTATACGTTTCATATTCATTAAATACAATTTAATAGGAAATTTACAACTATAATTACATCATGACCTAACATCAATCTAAGCTTCTTTGTTTTCTTCTAAGGCATTTCCTATGTTTTCCTTGCTTCATCCTGTTCACCTGTATCATCTGTAAAAAGGTTTTTGGATCAACAAAAAGTTGGCGAGTGAATCCTATGGAAAACATTTGAACAAGTTTATTTAATTGATTATGAAATGAGTGCACAACCACACATGAGTAAAAATAGATGTAAACTTACTCAACAATCATTAGATATTAAATAAAGCACACATGAAAAATAATAGGACGTTTAGAGGCACGCGTTGCTCAACTCGTCTCTCACGAGGAACTGACGGGCCTAATGAATGAATTGCATAAACATGATAATATGAAAGACACAACTACAAATAATATAAACTCAATGATACACACATGAACAATAATGGATTGGTTTTGAGGCACGCGTTGTTCAACTCGTCTCCCACGAGGAACTGATGGGCTTAATGAATGAATTTCATATAATTTGACAAAATGAAATACGTAATCACAACAATATAAACAATCTAAGTTTAGATTACGATATGGTATGGCACAAGTTTAAATAAACGAGTTAATTATTTGGTGACACATGACACACCCCAAAACGTGTAATTAAAAAGGGGAGTTGTAAGATTCACTCACAGTGGGTGCGTTCGGTTGATGATGTTGAATGCACGCGAAGTGGTTTTAACCACGAGTGAAATTAACCTAGATAAATAGCATTATGGTTCGGTAAGTAAACGGATTTTATTAATCTATTTTAGTAGGATTGTTGGGTGTATTTTTGTGAGTTTAAGGCTACTTTCTAACCCTAAAAATGTTATTTTTAAGTATTTTTAATTGATTTTTAATTAAAATAAACAAAGAAAAATAATAAAAAAAGTTGACTTTTTTTGACCGTTGACCGTTGACCATTGACCGTTGACCGTTGACTTTGACCGGTTCGTATGCGAGCATATATGTGCGCTGAGTGAGGCTCGAACCCGAGACCTCCCGTACGCGTGCACGCAGCTCTACCAACTGAGCTACGTGTCTAACCCGAAATATTTCTGATTTTAATTATATTTATACATTAATTAGATTAAACCGAAAATCAATTATTTTTAAAAACGATTTAACTGAATCGGACCGGTGCGCTCCACAGGTCTCGAACCCGGGACCTGTGGGTTGCGTTAACACACAGTCCACCGCTGGACTGTGTGTTTAACATGTTATATAAACCGATTTTTATTATACTTAAATACAAACTAAGTATTTTCATTTCTGACTTATTTAAAAAGGTAGATAATTGTCCAAGTCGGTACAGTAGACCGGACTCGAACTCGTGACGTGTGATTTAAACATACACACAGTCCACCGCTGGACTATGTGTCTATCTTGGTTATTATTCCGGTTATTAATAAACTTATCATATATTTGAAATGAATCCGGTTCAGTTAGCAAAAAATGATATTTTATTAAGGCAGCGTGTGTGGAACAAGATTCGAACTCGAGACGTTAGTGTGTTTATTGTGCACACAGTCCACCGCTGGACTGTGTGTCTAACCCGAGTAATAACTTGATTTTAATTATACTTATATGTTACCGAACTTCGTCTTCTTCGTCCGTTTTTAACCAGAATCGGAAATCCGACTGGTTCAATGTTTTAATCGGTTTCTTTAGCGTTCTTTAGTTAATTACAAGTGAGATTAAATAAAAAGAAGGGACGATTTAAGCGTGAGGTATACCGACTGGATTCCTCTGTTTCTCCGGCAGAACTCCGGCGACAGCAATAGACTCTAGCGTCGTGTGTCCTGCAGCAGCGAGTCTTCAGAAAGCTTGAAAAGGATGTGGGTGACTTCGGTATAGGCTCAGGGGGTTTAGTAAGGCTTAGAAGTGAAGAACCCGGTTTTCCGGCGATTTGCAGGAGATTTCCGGTGAGTGAGTTTTCGCCGAGAAAGGGTGCGCTTTTGAGCGAAAATGTTTGTAGAGGTTCGAGGGGTATTTATAGGGCAAGTCGTCGATGAATTTGGTCCGATTTCCGACTTGATTCGTCGGTTAGAATTTCTCCGGCGGTTATAGTTTGAGTCGTGAGTTCAGGCGTCGGTTATAACCGATGTGTGTTTAAAGCTTACGTTATAACTGAAGGAATCGTTAATTCTTGGCGAGATCGCCGGGATTTCCGACGACTGCATTTGGGCGCCGGTTTTGAATTCGGAAAGTCATGATATGAATTAAATGATTCTAACATTTAACAAGAAACATCAGTGGCGCAGTGGTTTAAGTGTTGAGTGTTAAGTCCTTGTTTGACCCGGCGACTGACCCGGGTTCGAAACCCGGCAGTGCCAAAACATTTTTATTTTCTTATTTTTAACAGTTTTTCAAAAACAAATTATATATTCCAATATAATAATTGATTATGTATTGTTTAAAATTATTTTGGGCATTAAATTTGCAACGAAATTTTTAACTGATTGTTCGGTTAATAAACGGAGCGGGTTTGGTAAAATCCGTTTTTGACGGATGTTACATGTGTATGACATTTTGTCTCGTTTCAAAATGGAGGATTACGCTACTTTCAATACACCTATCTGTGAGAATCACAATCTTGGTCCAGATCATGAGAGTGTGGAGGATGTTGATCCAACTCAATATAGGGCAATGATTAGTTCTCTGATGTACTTGACTGCTTCAAGACCTGACATCATGTTCGCAGTGTGTCTTTGTCCTAGATATCAAGAGAATCCAAAGGAGTCCCACATGAAAGCGGTGAAGCGGATTCTTTGTTACTTGAAGGGGAAACCTAAACTTGGGTTATGGTATCCAACTGCTAGTGATTTGAAGTTTGTTGCTTTCACTGATTAAGACTTTGGAGGACGCAAATCAACAAGAAAGTCTACCACAGGTGGTTGTCAGTTCTTAGGAGAGAGGCTCGTGTCATGGCAATGCAAGAGGCAGTCTTGCGTGTCCACCTCGACGTGTGAAGCTGAATATATTGCCGCGGGTAGCTGTTGCTCTCAGGTTCTCTGGATCCAACAGCAGATGCACGATTACGGTTTGAATTTCACTCGTACTCCTATTATGATAGACAATAATGTCACTATTTCAATCACCAACAATCCCGTAAAACACAGTCGTACAAAACATATTGACATTCGTCATCATTTTATACGGGATTGTGCTGAAAAGAAATTAATTGAACTGCATCGAGTCGACACACTTGATAACCTGGCAGATCTTTACACAAAAGCTTTTGACAGGGCTCGTTTTGAACATTTAGTCGAACTCAACAGGATGAGGAATCCTAAATAACCATTTTTCCATAAAAATAGTTTGTAAATAATTTACTGCTTTTCAAAAATCAAAAATATAAACAAAAAAATAGAAAATCAAAAATGAGTTTCACTGTGTGGAAAAGAAGAACTGATAGTACTTCATCAAGTTAGACTGTCACACTGAAACAAAAAGAAAATTGCTTAAGTGTGATAGCAGCTTCATCATATGATGTACCAGTAGGCAAAAGCATGAAATAATCAACTTACCTTTGTGATACACATATCTAAACCGTGTATGAGTGGGTAACATATCAGTGGCGTATGGTTTTATAACCTTAAATCTTGCGTTAATAGATTGCCAAAATCTGAGGTTTTGGGTCTTTATATTGTTATTTCATCCGGGGTATCAAGGTTGTCCTGCATCTAGATATCTGCTGACCTAGGCACAACCAGGATATCTTAAAAGAGCTAAAATGCCAAATCCCAAATACTGAAGAAGCTCTCCTAGAGAGTCATTCAAATGTGCAAAATTGCATTATTCGTACCAAAATTTGGTATTTGCCCTAACCCTCGTTGGATATTGGTCTCTTTGTTGTACGGAAGTATTGACCTAATCACCAATTATCTAACGTTGTAATTCAAAAGGATGAATTTCAGTATACTCACCTACTACGATGAATTTTTGTGCACACCTTGATCGTGAGGGTATATCCTGAAGTGGGACACACTAGTATATCACAAAAATGAAGTTCGAGTTCACAACTTGAAAATGATGAAAATTTTCATAATGCTTATCTTAAAACATTAGAGAGTAGTTCAAGTGATGATCTAAATATTTTAATGTACAAAATGATTAGATCTGATCAACTACATTCTGATTCTGAATTTCTGATTCAGAATGTGAACTTAGACAGAATTGAAAAAGCTTTCAAACTTGTAGAAATCAAAATTTCTAAAATGGAAAGTTTCACAAATTAAACGAAAGTTTCGAACTTTAATAGAAATAAATCTTACCATTCCAAACCCAAAAATATTTATTCTAATAACCAACAGAAAGACTATAATTGTTGGAATGGGTCTAGATATGGTAAGAGAAATTATTACAAGTTTGGAAAATCAAAGTTTTTAAAGAAATTGACTTTTCTGCCTGCAAGTTCAGAAAATGCCAAATAAAGTCAAATTTATAAACAACCAAATGAAAGAATTTTTCGTTCAACAATAACGTAAACAGGTTGAGGAATCCTGTATTGTAACAGATAGTAGGACATGCTTTAAATGCAACAAAGTTGGACACATTGCTCGAAAATGTCCACAAAATAATCCTAAATCTGTTCATGATGTCAAGAAAAATTCTGAAGATTTGAAACAAAAATCATCACTGATGTTTGTACCAACTCAAGTTAGGAAACAATGTACACAACTTACAAACAAAGTGAAACCAGTCAGTACTAAGTTTTCCAATTTTGAAAGTGGTGAGTCTTCAAAAAATAATGAACAAAAAAACTCTACATTGTATTTCAAGAAAGCGTTAAAGAAAAACCAAACATTGGTGATGAAAGAAAATTTTTTTTTGAAAAATCTGTGAAAATTGAGGGTTTAGAAAAATTTCCTAAACTTGAAAGAGTTGAAAATAAATCTGTTTGGTAGAGAAAATTAAAGTCGAAGAAATTACATGCAAGACTGAAAAGACTTTGGTATGTCTATTCAACTTATTTGTGCATGTTTGTGTGAAGAAACTTCAGAGATCATAGTAAATCATAAATATTAAGGTTCCTTGGCACTTGATGAATAATAAATGGGTTTAACACGTTTATTTGACATAAATTTGATAAAAAAAATTAAAAATCACAGAACCCTTACTATTGAATAGACAAAAATAATTTAAAAGACAGATTTGCAAATGTTTATAAAATCAAAAGTGTCAAAGTTTTGTCATCATGAGTGGGAGAGAGCTTAAAAGAAAAATGTGAGCAGTAATGGATGGCGAATTGAAGTGACTCTTATCGGTCGCTATTTTTTTAAACAAAAATCAAAAAAGATGTGTTTGAATTTTAGGGGGAGAAAAAATTTGGAGAAAATCCAAAAACATATAAATGTAAAAAGTACCAAAAAAATGAAAAAGGACAAAAAGAGTTTTTGTGTATAAAAGAGGAAATGATAGTAAATCAGTAGACTATCACAGTATGTTAAGTAAATGTAGTGTCAAAAAATGTTTAAACATGTCTCACTAATGATTTGCTAGTAGGCTTGGCACATTCAGTAGATTATTTCTTACATATAAACATAAAGAAAGAACTTCTTAATTAGTGGTTTAACATCTCTCGAATGTATGGTCTTAGTACACCGAAATTCCGTTTGAGAGATTGCCATGGGGCTCTTGCAACAGGTGTCGCTCCTGGTAGGATGTCAATCCTAAACTCCATTTACCTATCTGGAGGTAGACCCGATCGGGATATTCCGAGATAACTGAAAGGTCTTCAATATTTGGCTTTGGCTCGTTAATAGTTACTTGTGCCATATAAATGACACAACCTTTCCTCAGACACTTGGATGCTTACGCAATGACACTTTGTCTGGCAATCAATAGTGTGAATCTCCAATAATGGTGAGCATTTCACCAGATGGGGTTTTAACTTTGATGAGTTTCTTATCACAGGCAATGCAAGCTTGGTTATGGGATAACCAATCCATGCCTAAGACTACATCGAACCCTGCCAATTTCATTGGCATAAGAGAAATAGGAATTGAATGATTCTTAATGGATAAACATCCATCAAGAGATGTTGTTTCTATGGTTCCGTCAGCAAGTTCTACCTCATAAGTTATGTCTAGTTTTCTTATGGGTAAGTTTAATAGTTTGCTAAACTTATGGTCTACAAATGACTTATCTGAACCCGAATAAAAAAGAACTCTAGCATATACGTCATTAATGAGGAATGTACTTATTATGACATTGTTGTCATTAACAGGCTCTCTAGCATTCATCTAAAAGGCACGTGCATTTCCTTTCTTGGCCTCTCCAGGCTTCGTATTATTACTCTTAGGGTTCTTAGGGCAATTAGTCTTAATATGCCATTTTTCATTACAGCCATAACAGACGGCATCCTTAAGATCCTTGCAGTCTAGGATCTTATGCACCTTTTTCTTACAGATACCAGAGGGTTTAGCCTGTGGATCAGAATTACACTATCCCTAGTGCCTACGGTTGCAGGTCTTACATGACGGCTTCTCGCCCGACTTGTCTTGGTTCCTTCTGAATCCGAATCTCCCCTTATTCATCTTATTAAATGTTCGGGAGTTACCATCCTCTCTTTTTTTTCCCATCAGTCTCAGTCCTGACTGACTTTTTTCTCACTAGATCTAAAATGAGAGAGAGAGAGATAAGTCAACAGTAGACCTATAAGTAGTAGGTTGAGCAGCCTTCACCATAACCTTAATCTCAGGTGCTAACCCATGTATGAAACGCGCGATGCGTTTGAGTTCAAGTGAATCAGATAAGATACTAATCTGATATGGAATTAAAGTCGGTAACATACTTTCGACAATCCAGATTTTTCATTATAAGAGTCAGAAAATCCGACTCTATCTTCTCCACCTCATGAGGTGGACAATAAGTTTCCTTAACAAGGTCCGCAAACTTGGTTCAACCCAAGTTATACAGTTGTACTTTTCCTGTTAATTGGACCATGGCCTTTCACCATATTAGGGCATCGCCCTTGAAGGATTGCGATACAAACTTCACCACATCCTTATCAGCACAACCGCTGATATCTACAATAGTTTCCATCTCATCAAGCCATTTCAAGGCTTCTATAGCCCCTTTTTCTCCGTTAATGTCTCGAGACTTGCAGGAGACAAAGTATATATAGGTACATCCGTCTTTAAAAGAACGGGACCTATCATGAAATTATAGTTTCTTTGGTTCACTCTTCGTATTTGATGAGTGAACAGAGCTCTCCTTTCGAGCTGAAGATGGTGGAATAGATAAGAGTTTAGAGCGAGTAGCGCTCGTTTCCTTAAATTTTTCCATGGCCTTTCCAACAGCTGCATCAATGCGAGTTTGGAAATCATCAGCATTAATGGCTATGTTTTCAGCATTTTCAGTATTATTATCACGGAGACTACTTTGTGCCACATCTGAATTAGCCATCTCTGATGTTTTGGTACTAAGTTTAAATTAAACTTACATTAGCCATGGTATTAATAACCATATAGGCTGTAAATTTTGGATATATAGATCCATTGCCTATTTGAACCAGCGTGCATAGAATCACAACTGTCAGGCTTAATATTTTAAATGAATATTCTTTGAGATATTTAGGTATAATTGGCGTAGGTCTCAAAGAGACCATCGGAGGCTTTCTATATTCGGACGTAGTCCGTATATTATTAGAAAGTGGATCATAAAGTCACAACTGTCATGGTCATATTTGACAATATAATATGGCCCGTAGGCAAATCAATATAAAAATTCAATTAACATCTCTTAAGAGGTTAAGATAGGTAATCATCGTACTAATGATATTAGTCATGATCTCATTTATCATATAGACTATGAGGCTTGAGCATAGCTCACCACCTTGGATAGGGAACCATAAGGTTACAACTGTCATTGTCTTAATTGACAACACAATATGGCCCGTAGGCAAAATAATATAATAGATAAATTAACATCTCCTAAGATGTCAAGATAGACGATCACCGCACCGATGATGTTAGTCATGATCTCATTGATCATATAGACTATGAAGCTTGAGCATAGCTCACCACCTTGGACAGGGAACCATAAGGTTACAACTGTCATTTTCTTAATTGACAATATAGTGTTGCTCGTTAGCAAGTCATCACTAATGGATGTTAAATTATAGCTTGTAGGCATTTCATCACTAATGGATGTTTAATTATAGCCTGTAGGCACTTCATCACTAATGGATGTTTTGTCACACCCCGACCCGCAGCGGAAATAAGAGTCGGGGCATAATTGGGTTATCACCAAAGCACATGACATTTACTATTATGTTTCATAATTAAATGAAGTCAAAGTTACATTTCTCAACCTTCAAACATGTTCATTCATTACAAAGGAAAATAACCAAACATAATAATCCAAACACTAAATCGTTTTATTTCTTCTAATCCAGGCCCTACGTGTTCCTAGCTGCTGCTGGTTCACCTGTATCATGTGTAAAAATGGGAGGTTTTTGGGTCAACATAAGTTGGCGAGTGAACCTTATAGATAAACATTTAATAATGATTTTCTGGTTAGTTTATCAATAAAATATTGTGCATAATCATAAAAGAGCATATGTATGAAAATCAAGCAATGGCAACATCGGTTACAATTATAACATACATTAATAACTGATAACATACATGAACACACTAACATCATATGATAATTAACATAACTGAACTGTGAGATCAAGGCTCAACAAACGGAGCCGATCGTATTGCATGAACTGAAAATGAGAATAAATCTGTGTACTCAAGGCTCAATCAAACGGAGCCGAGCATATTGCATGTACTGAAAATGAGAATAAATCTGTGTACTCAAGGCTCAATCAAACGGAGCCGAGCATATTGCATGTACTGAAAATGAGAATAAATGACCGATCAAGGCTCAATCCAACGGAGCCGATCGTGCGGGCACGCCCTGATCAACCGCATAATAAAATGGGGATCAAACTCAACCTCGAGGGATGGGGAGCTACGGCCTCAGCAATTGCATGTACTGAAATAATAACTTGCAACCAATACTAACTACTTAACAGCAACAATAACACACATGTCATGATATGATATATGCACAATAACTTAGTTATAGAAAGTAAATGAACAAGACACATGATACACCCCAAAAATGTGATTAAAACGGGGAATTTGAAGGGTTCACTCACCTTGGGTGCGTTGGATTTGAATTGGTGAGATGCGCACGATTTAGACGAAACAAATTAACGAGGAATCACTGACCTAAATAATAATAGGAAAAATATATTAAGTGGATGGATTTTATTAAAGATTTTTAATGGGATTCTTAGATATATTTTTGTGAGTTTATGGCTATTTTCTATCCTTAAAAATGTTATTTTTAAGTATTTTTAATTGATTTTTAATTTAAATAAAACAAATAATTATTTAAAAAAATAATATTTTTTTTACTGTTTGACCGTTGACCGTTGACCGTTGACCGGTTCGGTCAGCGGTGATTCCTGCGCCGAGCGGGATTCGAACCTGTGACCTTCCGTTCACGCGCACGTAGCTCTACCAACTGAGCTACGTGACTAACCCGTTAGAAATCTGGTTTTAATTATATTAATACACTTATTCGAATTTACCAAAATTCCTTTATTTTACAAAAACGTTTTATTCTCATTGAACCGGTGTTGGTGTCGAGACTCGATCGCGTGACGTGCAGTTTGTGTTGCACACAGTCCACCGCTGGACTGTGTGTCTAACCCGGTTATATTCTTGAATTATATTATACTTAACAACTACTCAATCTAACCCGGTTAGTTTTATGAATAAAAAGGAAATGTTATTACGCAGTGTGTGTGTAGTAAGGATCGATCTCGCGACGTGATTATAAAATGTGCACACAGTCCACCGCTGGACTGTGTGTCTAACCCGTTTATAAACCGAATTTTAATTACTCTTATGTTCTGAAATAAGTTCATCTTCTTCGTCGTATAAACTGTCAGCGTATTCCAACCGGTTAAGATTTGATTTTACGACTTAAACACTATCAGTAAATCAATATTAAGGAATGGAAAGAGTTTAAAGAACAGGATTTACCGATTGGGGATAAACACAGAAATCCGGCGAGAGTTTTGTCGGTGCAGAAATTGAGCTCCGACTGTTGAAACAATTAACGGCGTGGGTCGATTATTTATAGATTTAAATCATCTAAACAAGGTTTAAATGAAGTGTAGGATGTCTTACCCTTTCACAGTGAAACTCCGGCAATTTCAGGAACTTTCCGGCGAAAATGGGATTTCCGATAAGTGTTGACTAAGATTGGTTCTGATGATGGATTTGTGTTAGAGATTGACTAATCACATGATTTAAACAAAAAGAGTCGAAGAATTTACCGTGAAAATACCAATCCCGGTTTTCCGGTGAGTTGCAGAAAATTTCCGGCGATTGAATTTAGAAGGTTTTACGGCTCAGAGTCTTGACGAAAATGAAATTGAGAGTTATAGTGATAGTTATGAATCGCGCAAATGATCAGTACTTGGATTATATTCGAGTTTGGTATCTCTTTGGTTTCAAATACCGGAAGTGAGAAGATCTTTAAATTCATTCAATTAGAACGTAATTAGAAACCGATATTCATCGGTTATAAGTTAACTAAGCGAACAAAAACTGATTTGGCGATTCGGTTTACCGATTTCCGTTATTCAGATATCATCAATCGTTAATCCGAGTTTGCGTATAAAATTCAATTGTTTTCATAATGCTAACAGAAAACAATTGATGGCGGAGTGGTTTGGAGACGGATAGATAAGTCGTTCGAGGCAGTTGACCCGGGTTCGAGTCCGGGCTGCTCCAAATATTTTTTATTTATTTTATTTTAACTTTTTATCAAATATAATTTTTATAGTTTAGTTTATATATTAATTATGTAATGTTTAAACTCAAAATACTCATAAATACGTAATGTCATTTCATAACTTGGTATTTGATTACAAAACGGAGCGGGTTTTGGAGACCCGATTTATACAAATGTTACAGTATCCCCTACTTTTAGGAATTTCGTCCCGAAATTCAAACAGTTGATGTAGTAGGGAAAAGATGAGGGTATTTTTCACGCATTGAGTCTTCACGTTCCCAAGTAAATTCAGGTCCCCGTTTCGACTCCCAGCGTACCCTAACAATAGGAATGCGGCTTCGACGTAAACGCTTTTCTCCATAGTCCATAATCTCTACTGGCCTTTCGATAAAATGCATGGATTCATCAATCTGAATATCCTCCAGTGGAATATGAAGATTCTCATCAGCGAGGCACTTCTTCAAGTTCGACACGTGGAATGTGGGATGAATTCTGTCGAGTTCTTCCGGTAGGTCAAGCTTGTAAGCTACAGGACCTACTCTTTCGAGTATCTTGAAAGGTCCTACGTAACGTGGTGCTAGCTTTCCCTTTTGCCCAAAACGAACTACTCCCTTCCACGGTGACACTTTCAAAAGTACATGATCACCAACGCTAAACTCCAAGGGCTTCCGTCGTTTATCTGCGTAACTCTTTTGACGACTTTGAGCCGCTAGAAGATTGTTTCTGATTTGATGAATCTTATCTGTTGTTTCTTGGATCAATTCCGGACCAGTAATTTGAGCTTCCCCAATTTCGTGCCAACAAACAGGAGATCGACACTTTCGACCATATAAAGCTTCAAAAGGTGCCATGCCGATACTAGAATGATAACTGTTGTTGTACGAAAATTCGACTAACGGTAGGTGGGCGTCCCAATTTCCCTTGAAGTCTATGACACATGCTCTAAGCATATCCTCAAGGGTTTGAATGGTGCGCTCAGACTGTCCATCAGTTTGGGGATGATAGGCGGTACTGAGATCTAAACGAGTGCCCATAGCGGATTGTACTGCCTGCCATGTCCGTGAGGTGAAACGACCATCACGATCAGAAATAATACTTAATGGAACTCCATGACGGCTGATGATTTCGCTGATATAAATACGAGCAAGCTTTTCGTTCTTAAAATCTTCTCGAATAGGAATAAAGTGGGCTGATTTTGTGAGTCGGTCTATAATCACCCATATAGTGTCATACCCACTAGAAGTGCGAGGTAACCCGGTAATGAAATCCATGGTTATATTTTCCCACTTCCAGACAGGTATTTCTGGTTGGACCAGAAGTCCTGAGGGTCTTTGGTGTTCAGCCTTTACTTTAGAACAAGTGAGACACTTGGAGACAAAAACGGCAATATCTTTCTTCATTCCAGGCCACCAATAGGTGTACCGTAGGTCTTGATACATCTTATCGGCTCCTGGGTGTATAGAATATCGCGACTTATGGGCTTCATGCATGAGTGTTTCACGAAGATTGATATGGTTGGGAATCCATATACGATCTAGGTAATACAAAATACCATCAGATTTAGTTTCCAGCTTTAGCTCGGCCCCACAGGACATTTCCTTTTGTACATCTTCCTCTGTTATTGAAACGTGTTGAGCTTCTCGAATTTGATCCTTAATATTGGTTATAATTTGCGAACATAGAATACGAATGGAGTTCGCATACCCCTTTCGACTAAGTGCATCAGCCACCACATTCGCTTTACCAGGGTGGTATTTGATTTCACAGTCGTAATCATTTAGAAGTTCGACCCATCTCCGTTGCCTCATATTTAACTCTTTCTGATTGAAGATGTGTTGAAGACTCTTATGGTCAGTGTATATTTCACACTTTGTGCCATAAAGATAATGTCTCCATATCTTAAGAGCGAATACAACGGCTCCCAGTTCAAGGTCATGAGTGGTGTAGTTCTTTTCGTGAGTCTTGAGTTGCCTTGAGGCATAAGCTATAACTTTTCCTCTTTGCATGAGAACGCAACCTAACCCTTGTCCTGACGCGTCGCAATAGACTACAAAATCATCACAACCTTCAGGAAGAGTGAGAATTGGTGCATCACAAAGTTTTTGCTTGAGGGTTTGGAAAGCTTCTTCTTGCTTGGGCCCCCATACAAATGGTTTCCCTTTATGGGTTAAAGCCGTGAGTGGCACCGCAATGCGAAAAGTTTGAAATGAATCGACGATAGTAACCAGCAAGTCCAAGAAAAGACCTTACTTCAGTTGGCGTACGTGGAGCTTGCCATTCTTGAACTGCTTTGATTTTTGATGGGTCCACATGTATTCCTTTGTCATTGACTACATGCCCAAGAAATTGCACCTCTTTTAACCAGAATTCACATTTAGAGAACTTGGCATAAAGCTTTTCCTTTTCTAGAAGTGCAAGAACAAGCCGCAGATGACGCTCATGATCAGCTTTAGATTTTGAATAGATAAGAATATCGTCAATGAACACAATAACAAATCGATCAAGGTAAGGTTTGCAGACTCTATTCATTAGGTCCATGAAAACAGCTGGTGCGTTGGTTAATCCAAACGGCATAACCATGAATTCATAGTGACCATATCGAGTTCGAAAAGCAGTTTTAGGGACGTCTTCTTCATGCACCCTAAGCTGGTGATAGCCCGATCGAAGGTCGATTTTCGAAAAGCAACTGGCACCTTGTAGTTGGTCTAGGAGGTCATCTATACGAGGTAAAGGATATCGATTTTTGATAGTTAACTTGTTGAGCTCTCTGTAATCGATGCACATGCGAAAAGATCCATCCTTCTTCTTTACAAAAAGTACAGGTGCACCCCAAGGCGATGAGCTGGGGCGTATAAATCCCTTGTCAGTCAACTCTTGCAATTGACTGGCTAGCTCTTGCATTTCAGAGGGGGCTAACCTATATGGAGATTTTGCCACTGGTGTAGCACCAGGTATAAGATCGATACGAAACTCGACATCTCTGATTGGAGGAAGTCCTGCAATGTCGTCAGGAAAAACTTGTGAAAAATCTTTTACAACAGGAATATCTTCAAGTTTCTTTTCTGCGGTCCCCTTCTTGATGATATGGGCTAAAAACGCGACATAATTCTTGCGAAGGTATTTCTGAGCTTGAAGGCAAGACATTAAGTTGAGTCCTTTCGCCGAGGTTTCTCCAATAATTCGAAGAGTCTGACCGTTTGAAAGAGGAATACGAATAAATTTCTCACGACATACAACTTCCGCATTATGCTGACTAAGCCAATCCATTCCGACTATGATGTCGAAACTTCCCAGCTTCATAGGAATAAGATCGACTGAGAAATCGTGATCGTTTAGGGTGAGCGTACAGTTGCGTAAAATAGAATCTAACGAAACTGGTTTTCCATCTGCAACTTCCACTGTTATAGATTCCGCGAGCTTATCTCGATTTTTACTTAAGATAGGTTCAAACTCTAATGACACGAAACTTCTATCCGCACCAGTATCAAATAACATAGAGGCATATCTACCATTTATAAGAAACGTACCGTTGACCACATTGCCGTCCGCTCTGGCCTGGTTTGCGTTAATATTGAAAGCCCTTCCTCTAGCAGGTGGAGGAGCTTGGTTTGCTTGGTTCACAGGGTTGGCTTGGGCCTGAGCATGAATAATATTGACCAGCCTTGGACATGAGTTCCTGAAATGACTTGGATCTCCACAATTGAAACATGCCCGCATAGGTTGGCCCATCGGGTAGTTGGGTTGATAGTATGTTTGGGCTAAATGCTGAGTGGGTGGAAATGGTTGTTGTTGTTGGGCTTGACCCATAAATTGTTGGTGGGTTTGGGTTATAGGTTGGTGGTGATTTGTTCGTTGAGTTGCGCGGCAGTGTTGTACAATGTGTCCAGCGCGACCGCAGCTGGTACAGTACTGGCAAGGATAGACAGGGGAGTGGTGATACTGACAACGGTTACATTTTGGTAGAGGTCCTGTGTAAGGTCTTTTGTGTGGCGCGGGTGGAGGAGGGGCTTGAGTGATGGGTGCAGCAGGAACAGGGGTGTTGGCGTGGGTGACTGCAAAGTTCCTGCTGTTATGCTTCCTCTTTTTAGCAAATTTAGGGGAAGGAGTGTGGTTTGAGGTTTGTCCCTCAGCAGGGGCTTTCTTCTTTTCTTCCTTGAACTTCCCATTGCGAATTCGGTTTTCGGTCAGTTCTGTTGCCAACACCATGGCAGCTTCGAGTGTTACCGGTGAAACGCTGAGGACCGAATCTTGGATTTTCGAGGGAAGTCCTCGAATGTAATGTTCGATCAGACGGTAGGTTGGAGTGAATAAGTTTGGTACCATCTGGTTCAACTCCAAGAACCGTTTGTTGTAAGTAGAGTGATCACCATCTTTTTGTTTCAGGGCATGAAATTCATCTTCCAATTTCTTAATCTCACTCCTAGGACAGAATCGCCTAGTCATGATCTCCCTTAACTCCTCCCAAGTTAAGGCCATCGCATCTTCCATTCCCCTCTTTCCCTTCTCGGTATTCCACCAAGTGAGAGCTACACCAAGTAGTCTTCCGGTGGCATAACGAACTTTTCGATCCTCTGGACAATCGCAGTTTAAGAAAACGTTTTCCATCTCCTCGAACCAACGTTGGAGAGCAGTGACTCCCTCAGTCCCTTCGAATTTTGGGGGATCGCAAGACTTAAAATGTTTGTAGGTGCATTTGCCGGTAGGAGGGTCGTTGATGATCTGGTCCTGTTGTTGAGGAGGGTTAGTAGGATTTGCAGCAAGAGCTTGTTGTACTTGTACTACGATGTCAGGTAATATCGTGGCCATTTGGTTGGCGATATGAGTGGCCAATCGTTCCTGAGACTTTTCCGATTTCCTACTCCTTCGATGCGATCTATACGACATCTACAGGATCATAAAATGAGAAGATTGTGAGTTTATGGTATCTTTTAGGTGTCATGTGTCTTAAAAAAAATGAAAATAACATAAATATCAATAATGCAACTACATCCGAAGGATGTCTTGGGTTCGCTCATGTTGGGCCTCAAATGTCCCCCATACCTTCACCTATATAGTCATGTGGGCCCCCATGGCTATTGGTTTGGTAGGATTCACATTAGTATTGGCAATTTAACACTCGCATCCCCCGAATGCTAACCACAAAATATGTTCATGAGATGTTTGGTCGGAACGTGTCCAGGTGTAGACACAATGACAACTCAAAGTGGGATTAGCTCTCACGACGTTTGGTATAGCATGCTTTGGCCTAATAGGTATTTCGTACTCTCATCGTTGGTCCCCAGGTAGGCAAACTGGTCCTTTATTTTGGATTTATACGAATGCCAGCCTAGACAGGACGTTCCGACTACCGGTACTAGTACCCTTCCAGTTACTACATGCCCGTCATGAGAACTCACTTTGATGAGATTTGAAAACACGAAAATCGTTGTAAAATCAATCATGATGTGGTGTGTGCTTGCATGGATGTGATATGTTATGATCATACGATTTCATGATAAGCATTATTTGATAATACATACTTATGAACATGCTTGAACAATATCAAATGTAACATTTTAACATAAACATATAAACATCATGAAATTCGGCATATAACACACAAAATTCTTATAAGTTTCTAATCGACTATAGTATAGGCTCTAAAGGTCTAATAACCTATCCTATATCCCTATAGTCATGGCTCTGATACCAATCTGTCACACCCCGACCCGCAGCGGAAATAAGAGTCGGGGCATAATTGGGTTATCACCAAAGCACATGACATTTACTATTATGTTTCATAATTAAATGAAGTCAAAGTTACATTTCTCAACCTTCAAACATGTTCATTCATTACAAAGGAAAATAACCAAACATAATAATCCAAACACTAAATCGTTTTATTTCTTCTAATCCAGGCCCTACGTGTTCCTAGCTGCTGCTGGTTCACCTGTATCATGTGTAAAAATGGGAGGTTTTTGGGTCAACATAAGTTGGCGAGTGAACCTTATAGATAAACATTTAATAATGATTTTCTGGTTAGTTTATCAATAAAATATTGTGCATAATCATAAAAGAGCATATGTATGAAAATCAAGCAATGGCAACATCGGTTACAATTATAACATACATTAATAACTGATAACATACATGAACACACTAACATCATATGATAATTAACATAACTGAACTGTGAGATCAAGGCTCAACAAACGGAGCCGATCGTATTGCATGAACTGAAAATGAGAATAAATCTGTGTACTCAAGGCTCAATCAAACGGAGCCGAGCATATTGCATGTACTGAAAATGAGAATAAATCTGTGTACTCAAGGCTCAATCAAACGGAGCCGAGCATATTGCATGTACTGAAAATGAGAATAAATGACCGATCAAGGCTCAATCCAACGGAGCCGATCGTGCGGGCACGCCCTGATCAACCGCATAATAAAATGGGGATCAAACTCAACCTCGAGGGATGGGGAGCTACGGCCTCAGCAATTGCATGTACTGAAATAATAACTTGCAACCAATACTAACTACTTAACAGCAACAATAACACACATGTCATGATATGATATATGCACAATAACTTAGTTATAGAAAGTAAATGAACAAGACACATGATACACCCCAAAAATGTGATTAAAACGGGGAATTTGAAGGGTTCACTCACCTTGGGTGCGTTGGATTTGAATTGGTGAGATGCGCACGATTTAGACGAAACAAATTAACGAGGAATCACTGACCTAAATAATAATAGGAAAAATATATTAAGTGGATGGATTTTATTAAAGATTTTTAATGGGATTCTTAGATATATTTTTGTGAGTTTATGGCTATTTTCTATCCTTAAAAATGTTATTTTTAAGTATTTTTAATTGATTTTTAATTTAAATAAAACAAATAATTATTTAAAAAAATAATATTTTTTTTACTGTTTGACCGTTGACCGTTGACCGTTGACCGGTTCGGTCAGCGGTGATTCCTGCGCCGAGCGGGATTCGAACCTGTGACCTTCCGTTCACGCGCACGTAGCTCTACCAACTGAGCTACGTGACTAACCCGTTAGAAATCTAGTTTTAATTATATTAATACACTTATTCGAATTTACCAAAATTCCTTTATTTTACAAAAACGTTTTATTCTCATTGAACCGGTGTTGGTGTCGAGACTCGATCGCGTGACGTGCAGTTTGTGTTGCACACAGTCCACCGCTGGACTGTGTGTCTAACCCGGTTATATTCTTGAATTATATTATACTTAACAACTACTCAATCTAACCCGGTTAGTTTTATGAATAAAAAGGAAATGTTATTACGCAGTGTGTGTGTAGTAAGGATCGATCTCGCGACGTGATTAAAAATGTGCACACAGTCCACCGCTGGACTGTGTGTCTAACCCGTTTATAAACCGAATTTTAATTACTCTTATGTTCTGAAATAAGTTCATCTTCTTCGTCGTATAAACTGTCAGCGTATTCCAACCGGTTAAGATTTGATTTTACGACTTAAACACTATCAGTAAATCAATATTAAGGAATGGAAAGAGTTTAAAGAACAGGATTTACCGATTGGGGATAAACACAGAAATCCGGCGAGAGTTTTGTCGGTGCAGAAATTGAGCTCCGACTGTTGAAACAATTAACGGCGTGGGTCGATTATTTATAGATTTAAATCATCTAAACAAGGTTTAAATGAAGTGTAGGATGTCTTACCCTTTCACAGTGAAACTCCGGCAATTTCAGGAACTTTCCGGCGAAAATGGGATTTCCGATAAGTGTTGACTAAGATTGGTTCTGATGATGGATTTGTGTTAGAGATTGACTAATCACATGATTTAAACAAAAAGAGTCGAAGAATTTACCGTGAAAATACCAATCCCGGTTTTCCGGTGAGTTGCAGAAAATTTCCGGCGATTGAATTTAGAAGGTTTTACGGCTCAGAGTCTTGACGAAAATGAAATTGAGAGTTATAGTGATAGTTATGAATCGCGCAAATGATCAGTACTTGGATTATATTCGAGTTTGGTATCTCTTTGGTTTCAAATACCGGAAGTGAGAAGATCTTTAAATTCATTCAATTAGAACGTAATTAGAAACCGATATTCATCGGTTATAAGTTAACTAAGCGAACAAAAACTGATTTGGCGATTCGGTTTACCGATTTCCGTTATTCAGATATCATCAATCGTTAATCCGAGTTTGCGTATAAAATTCAATTGTTTTCATAATGCTAACAGAAAACAATTGATGGCGGAGTGGTTTGGAGACGGATAGATAAGTCGTTCGAGGCAGTTGACCCGGGTTCGAGTCCGGGCTGCTCCAAATATTTTTTATTTATTTTTTTTAACTTTTTATCAAATATAATTTTTATAGTTTAGTTTATATATTAATTATGTAACGTTTAAACTCAAAATACTCATAAATACGTAATGTCATTTCATAACTTGGTATTTGATTACAAAACGGAGCGGGTTTTGGAGACCCGATTTATACAAATGTTACATGTTTAATTATGGTCCATAGACACTTCATCACTAATGGATGTTTAATTATAGCATGTAGGCACTTCATCACTAATGGATGTTTAATTATGGCCAGTAGGCACTTCATCACTAAGGGATGTTTAATTATAGCCCGTAGGCACTTCATCATTAATGGATGTTTAATTATGGCCAGTAGGTACTTCATCAGTAATGGATGTTAATTATTATCATCGCATTGATGATATTAGCCGGGATCAAATTTGATCACATAAGCTATAAGGTCAGGACGTAGTCCATTACCTAGACGGCTAGTGTGGTTCCTCAAGTCACACTACCGAGAGTATTAACATTACTTGAATGTTAACACAGAATTATCTTAATGGTCGATTAATAGTCATGGTCGCATTTGACCTTAACGACTTAGAGGCTTAAACATAGTTCACCACCTCTAGATAGAAGGGATGATCTTCCTTAACTATCATGATAGAAAGTTATTCATCCTTAACTATCTTTTATAATTTGGCCAATTAATATGGACTTTGCCATTTGGCTAATCAAAACCGTTAAGAAGATCTTTTGGAATTATATAGCGGACCATAAATTTCAAGTTAAAATCGAGACGATTGCTTGAAGAGGATGTAACTATTACATATATATATGATATCAAATATTTCATTAAATAAGAATAGAAAACTACAATACTTGAAATAAATTTAACTGATTATCCTTGCAAGGACTAAAAGAAACAACATGTCCACATAGGGACTAAAGAAATAACAATATTCACGCAGGGACTAAATAACATGACCACGTAGGGACTAAAGAAAAGATTACAAAACTTAAAATAGAAGAAACTTCATTCCTCCTTCTTTCCTTTGACTAACTTGGAAAGTTTCTTGAAGAACTTATTCGTCTTCTTCTCCGTCTTCTCCTCATGTTGTAGCATTTCCTTCATCCGCTCCAAGGCCTCATTAATGGCTTCAAGAGGTGGCAGAGGTTGTGGTTGTGGTTGAGGTACAACATGATATTGGTATCCATAACTTGGGTATCAAGTAGGTGGATAAGTAGGTGGGAAGGGAGATGGGTAAAGTGCATATGCATGACCGCTTGCGTATAAGGGTCATGTGATAGCGCCTGATAGTTTAAGTTCGTCGGCGTAGTTGGGTTAAAAGGATTATACTCAGACGTATCTGGGTATGTAGGGATAGGGTTATTAAAACCCAATGATGGTGGTTGAACCACAGGTGTTGGTGTTGGTTCCACCACAGGTGAAGTATTTGAGGGTCCACCCATTTGTGGGTCCTCATGAATGGTAGAGTAGGTTTTGGGCAATGGTGGTAGCGAACCCGACCGTTGTCTCGCATGCACTGCATACGTGCTCCACGTTTCCTCCTTGGTGGCTTAGGTGGTGGCTGAGGTTGCTCCACCGGTTCCATTTCGACGTCTTCCTGTGTAGGAGGCGGTGTTGGAGAGTGGTACGAAGGAGTGTTAACAAAAGTGAATTGACTCTAATATTGGTCCCATTCATTAGGACCTTGATAAGGTTATCATGCATAAGAGTTAGAACCTAGATATTTCAATGGTGTGTCCATGCGATTCTTACGGTGGCATCTCCATGTCGGAGTGCTCGTCCATAGGATTTGGTTGATCCAACTGATTCTGATCAGCTAGAGGTGGGTTAAAATAAAGATCTGGGTTAAACTCTTCATGGTATGAATGTGAATGGGAATGATGGGAATGGTGAGATTGGTGTGAATGATAGGAGTGGTGAAAGTGGTGAGAATTTTGTGAATGTGGGGGTGAGTATTTATGAGAGACAGAGTGACTCGCTGGTTGCCAAGGAGATGAATCTCCCGAGTCTTGGTAGGAATTTGAGTTGTGAGGTTGTGAAGGGATGCGCCCCGATGGTCCTCCCCTCATTGGACCTTTTCCTCTTCCATTTTGTCCTCTGAATCTTGGCGGCATTTTCCTGTAAAAATCAAGTCAAAACAATAATAACAATAACTTAATAATGAAATGAGTAATCATAGGTCAAAGCCTAGACTCGGAAGTCTAAGGAATGTGCTATTGTGTAATGTTTGATGTTAAACACAAAAGGCTAGTGTTTAATTCTATTAAATTGTTCTCTCTGATACCAACCTGTCACACCCCGGATTTCCAACAAAACCTCGGTGGGCCTGAGTTGGGAATATCATGACGTAAGTTGATATCATCATGGTCAATTAACACAACACAGCGGAAGTCTTGGAGTTTAATTTACTATTACAAACCAAAATGTTCAAAGTACGAAAATAATATACTAACGGTTTGTAACTAAAGATCCACATGCGGATCATAAAATATACAAAAGAGGAACATCAGACTTTAGGCAGATCTAAGGATTTGCAAGATCCTCTTATATCAATACCAAGCAGCTTCCAGCCTATTTCGTATTGTACCTGCAACTTAGTCTTTTGAAAATATGTCAGCTTTTGCTGATAAATACAATCAACTGACTCGTTTTGAAAACATTTCAAAAATTGATTTAAGTGCACAGAGCACGAAAAATCTTTTATAACTTGGGAAAGTTAAGCTTTTAACCTTGTATACAGATTCACATGTTTGTCAATACATATGGGGCCAATACAGAGACCGAGACATGATTAACTGACACACCACTTATGATCCCACGAAGGAGTTATCCCCAACTTGTGGGTAAAAGTATTTTAGCATTTGATCTGTCAGGTGTATGCCTACACCCCGTGCTTTGGTCGTGGCCATTAGTAACTTAAATGAGCCGAGGATATCCAGGATACGGTCGTTAACCCCCAATGTTTAAGTTATCAAACAAAACTGATCAAAACAGAATATGCGGATTTACTAGCCACAATCCGGCATTCGATTGATCCCATTTCCGACCAAGCGGTAATAATACCGTAACCCAAGCCCGTAGGGAAAATAAGTCAAGAGTATTTACCTGAGCTAGCACTATGCAAGTTTATATTAACTAAGTCGTTTAATCAATTAGATAAGTGCAGATAGCATTTACTGGAAGGCTTTAGTTTGGAATAATGGCAAAAGCTAACCAATTAGAATGCTAACGGTCTAATTTAAGTCTTAGACTTAGACCGACTAGCTTAAAGGATCAAAACGGTAGTATACGCTAGATTAAGCGATGACCGAAAAGAATGTAGTTTAAACCCACAAGTACTTAAGACTTGTATGTCATAGGTAAACAATTAACATTCTGGAATTTGAGATTGAAATGATAAGGTTAAACCCGTTTTGGTTAATTTTTGTAAACTAGTTACATATACTTAACCTCACGTATATAAGCGATATCGGGTAACCGGATGAGTCATGAATAACTTCTATATGTCATTATACTTTAAATAAGTTGTAATATCAGTGAACTTAATGGGCTATTTATAGTGCAAGAATGTGTAAGGAGATGAAGCCAGGTGTTAGAGGTGTTGTAGGATCAAAACAAGTGTCTATAAAGGTGTCAAGAGCTGCAAGAGTGTGGCAATTGCAGGCTAGGTGGCATCTTGACAGAATTTTTGAATTTTGACACATTTAGTCCCTCAAAAATAGTTTTATGGATTGTCATGAATTGTCCCTTGACTTATCTTCAATGATATAATGACACAACTTAGTCCTTTTCGTTCAACACGTGTTGTGTTGAATGAGAGTGGAATAACCGAACGTTAACGAGTGTCACACTAGGTGCTTTTGTGACTTATTCGTGGTCATATGCTTAGAACGTGATATATACGAGTTCTTATGGTTTATAGGTTAAATTACCTAAATTAGAGCTAAAGGTTCAGTAATAGTGTGGAACACTCAAGGTTGGTGAATCAAAAGATATCGTCTTAACCGAGAGACGTTCGGGTCAAGAGATGACTTGATTAAACAAGAAATACAAAACAATGACGTCTAGGGGCCTTTGAGTCATTTGATGAAAGTTTAAATGAAGAAAATTAAAGGTTATTAGGGCCCGACGTAGGCTACGGTCGCCATACCGTAGATTACGATCAATGTAAAAATGATTCTGCAACATTAGACCATAGCCTACGGTCCTAGACCGTAGGTTACGGTTAGTTTTTAAAAACAATTTGTGAACTTGTACACGTTTGAGGAGTTGAGTGGCTAACTCATTTGAGGCTTTATCCAAGGGTTCATAAACGTGTCGGTATATTACCGGACACGAATTTTACGAGGTGTTACAATATTAAAGTTTTGAAGAAACTGGAAAAAGATCAAAGACGCTTAAAGAGCATTCGAAGACTACGACAACAGCCAAGGGGGAGACTGTTGATGCATATGTCTGTCGCATACCTCATAGAATAACATTGAGTCTGTAATAGGAGCATAACGTTTAGTTTGCATATGTTGTAAACACACTTCGCATGAAGAGAAGCACACTTCGTACGAAGTGAACATACTCACTTCGTACGAAGTGAACAACTCAACTCGTATGAAGTGGTATATCAAACTCGCACGAAGTGTCCATGGCTATATAAAAGTTTACGAGGTTTGTGATAAGGATTTTCTTGTGTTCAGGACGGCGAAGCTCTATCAAGTTGTTTCCGGATTTGTAACGTTTGAATAATCAATGAAACAATAGTTATAAAGTGAATCTATCTTGTTAATAATGTCACCTAACTCTAAATCGGATTCCGCACGTTTATACTACGTCATGAAGTTAGTGCCTAAGCTATTGGAAGATCCAAACGAACCTACAAGTGGTATCAGAGCTTGGTAAGCTCTGCATGTAATCGTGACTCGATTCGGACGAGTTTTGGTTAAATCGGATTTTTTGGGTTTGATTCGTTGAAATTTTCGGATCATTTCAGTTGGTTTTCGTTTTGTTTCGGTAATCATATTCTGAATCGGTTCATATGCAATGAAATCTAGATCTGAAATCTGAGTTCAACCAAATCAGTTTTGAATTTTTTTTTCAGATCTGAGTCATATAAAACGAAGAATTTTTTTCTTAAACTGAAAGGAAAATGAACTGTGAATTACGTTTACATATCTGAATTGAATTTGTTGTTTATGACAAAGATTTGTTGTGTTTTTATTAGATCTGTATTGAAGTCGTAATTACAGTCCAAAAAGAAAACGAAGGTGAAGTATTGTACGTGTTGCGCTGTGAATACTGATAGAAGATTTTATCATTAGTGTTAGTTGTATACGAATAAAAAATTGCAGGTCTTGTTTGATTGGAGAAGAAGGTTATTAACGATTTGAAGATTGTGTTGTTTGAAAGAAAGGACCAGCTGAATAGAATTGAATTCGTGTAATGTTCATTGTGATAGAAAGTTGCAATATTGTTAGGATTGAAAGTAGTTACAGCGACGGTTGTGTATGTCGCTAAAAGATACAAGTTTGTTGTGTGTCCTATTCGGAGAAGAATCATAAAGTTGTGATTGTGAATTCGCGACGGAAACTTTTGGTGTTGAATGATAAATAAAGCGATGGATGTGGTGGAGTTCAAAGAAAATTAGGGTGTTTTTAAAATATTAAAAAAAGGTGTCGGCTGGGTAATAGAAAGTATTAGGAATTTTTGACAACAAAAGTGACTTTTTGACATTTCATCGTAGGGTTTTATGTAGAGCAATACAAAATGTTTGCGGCACTGAACTGTGGTAATAGATAATAGTTGTAGAGTTTGTTTTAAAAATATGAAAAAAGTCAATGATTTTTAAATAAAACGACAATTGTGCAGGTTTTTCTTGGGAGAACATAAAGTTCAAAAGTCCATAGTAATTAAATTGCATTTAAAGATCATTTGTGGACCGAGATATTTTTTTAGTGTGGACTTTTGGACTAGAGTGAGTAAGTGGACTACATAATTTGTTTTTGTGCTAAAATTGTTGGACTAAATCAACTTTGGGCCAATTCAGATTTCAAGTGGGCCGCAGATTTATATTGTTAGCGCCGTTGATAGTTTGGACATTGGGCTTATAATTAGTATTTTGAGTTGAATTCAAACTGATATTTGTGTTGGGCTAGTTTGGACATTGGGCTTATAATTAGTATTTTGAGTTGATTTCAAACTGATATTTCTGTTGGGCTTATACAGGTTAAGTTTGGGCCAAGTTTGGATCTTCCAATAGCTCAGTCACTAACATGATTAACCTAGTATAAACGTGCGGAATCCGATTTATAGTTAGGTGACATTATTAACAAGATTGATTCACTTTATAACTATTGATTCATTGATTGTTCAAACGTTACAAATTCGGAAACAACTGGACAGAGCTTCGCTGTCCTGAACATCAGAAAATCCTTATCACAAACGTCGCAAATCTATATACAAACATGGGACACTTCGTGTTAGTTGGATATTCCACTTCAGATATACATAAATGATAGTACATTAGTAGACTATTGTGGGAGGGTCGACTCTCCTCCGAAAGCACAGGACCCGACTTGAGCTAATTTACGTGCGCAGAATTAATAATTAACTAGTTGACAATGATAGATATATTTGTTTCAATGCCTCTGCTTCATTAATCTTGAATAAACGTTTACAGCTCAGAGATAAAATTGACAGCGCTTCGCCTTACAATCATAAATACAACTAAGGACTCAACACCCCTGCTCAGCTATTTATAGACAAGAAGGCTTCACACAAGAGTGGATCTTCAACTTCGTACGAGGTGCACTTTGTACAAAGTGGCTCTAATACATACATATCAACATAAAATCTAACGTTTAAGCCCTGTTACATATACGACATGGCCCTAAGACGTTGGCTATAAACATTCTGCACTAACAAACTCCCCCTTGGATATTGCCGTAGTCTTGGTCAGTCTTCAAAAATCTTCAAAATCTTTAACATTTGGCGCCCAAAGAAATGCTTTCTTGATCTTCGACGCTCCTCAGATGCAATAGGTTTTTGATTTGTGGGAAGAGGTCTGTTGTACGTATCTCATACTGAAATCTTCACAATGATGCTTGCCTGACCTTCTTAACAATTCTTGCTTCGTTTCGCTCTTTCTTTCTTTGCTCTTTGCCTTCCAGCTTTCTCCATTCTGAATTCCATATCTTAACGGAATTAATATCGTTAGCATAACAAACATTAATAACCTACTGGAACTGCCACGCCTACATTTGTCTTTCTCTTCAAAGCTAATCTTGTTGTTGAATAGAAATTCAATATCCTTCTTCAAGCAGTTTACTAGCCACATCGGGTCTAGTATTCGAATTTACCTCCATAAGCCATATATTCTCTTGTGCGCAATCACAGCTTCAGTTAATTCTTCAGTGATTTTCTGGGAATCATCATCACGTTGTACACAAATCACTGCTTCTCCTATTTCAGAGTCATAGTGCCACCACTTGAATAGCTTATGGAAATCTTGTTCAATCTTTATCAGCGGCATATTCTTCATAACACGTGGCGGCTTCACTATCAACGTAACATCTTTCAGTTTCGTCACTGGATCAAACTTGATAATTCTGCGTGGAATATGTGGCTTCCAGTATCTAAATCCACGTGCAACTTCAAACTTTATCAATTTCCACAGACGCTGATCATGAAACTTCATCTTGAGATTGATACTCTTCGTCTGAACTAACTCTTCAATATCCCAAAATGGCAGCGTCTTGATGTCACATAAGTACATGAAGCACTAAACATTGAACTCTCACTTTATCACATAAACATCCAACTCTTCTATCCATCCACAACTCAAAATATCCCCCAAAGATTTGTCTGGATCATGAATAAAGAAGGCTAGTGGACGTTTGAACTTTCTTTCTTGTGGCATTTCCTTGAACCAGTACTTCTTTGATGCAGCAATCTCTTCTTTAGATCAACGTTTAGGTACATTTCCTTCTTTCATAGCTTGCTCGACCTTTCTTCTCAACAAATCATCATTCGCTTCAGAAAACAACTCTTCAAAGGTTGGGAAGTCATTTGTTCCTTCACCAGAATATTTAGCATTAGCATCATCGTCAGAATCATCCTCAACGACAATCCTATCATAATCATCAGCTTCCGACACATACTTATAAAGATAATCATTAGGATGTGAAGCACTAATGTTGTATAATTCATCTTCAAAGTCAAATACAAAGGATTCTTCATCTACACCTAACACATTGGCAATTTCTTCCTTAGTGTAGTTATGCACGAATTCACCTTCTTCTACATTATATTCCAGATAGAAAACCCTTGGTGTTTGTGCATCAGGAACAACCGATATAGGAACAACTGTGAGGATTCCTGACTGCTCAGCTTCATTCACAGGGTCTTTCGTCTCCCCCTGAGTTTGATCATCATTTTCTTGATTAGCTTAATCGTTTAAGAAGGCATCATAATCAAGAGATTCATCACTCTTCGCAGTTACAACAATCAACCCTGTGCACCCTTGATCATCAATATCGTTGTTGCCCTGATCATTATCATCCTTCTTATCGTCATCGTTTTTCTCATCATCCTTATCTCCCTCATCATCATCAGCATCGTCTTCGTCGAATGTGTCAATCTCAGCGTTATCTCTGCGTGCATCCTCTTTCGATCCAAGATTTTATGCCTCAATGTCATGTCAAACACATCAACTGGTCTACCAACAAGTATAAACTTCACTCTTTCATCTTCATTCTCAACATTATCTTCCACTTGAGTTTCTGTAGCTGGCACAAATTTAGCTTCTGGCGCAGTTTGAACATTCATAAGTGCATCATCTATCTTCTCTTTTCCTTTACCAGCAGCAACGACTTTGGTAGCTTCAGCTTTAGCTTTATATGCACATTCAACTTCTCTGGCATTAGCTTCTTCAACTTCAATTTCATCATGTTCAGCTGCAAAGTTGATATCATATCTATTGTGGAGCACTTTAAACAAGATATCAAACTTCTTAGCATTCTCGGCTTTCTCTGTCTCCAACTCTTTAACTACCAGATGTAACCTTTCATTCTCAGCAGTGACACTCATAAGCATTGACAGTAAGTGCATGTATTGTCTCAAGGTGTTTGATTGTAGCATCATGTTCTTTGATCTAGCTCTACAGTTCATCCATCTTTGGATAATCAACACTACTAGCAATGCTTCCAATCTTTTCTTATCTTCCTCGAGAAACTTGATTCGGTCTTCATATTCTTTCATCTTTGTTTCTATCTCATTAATCTTGTCATCATTGAACATATCTGTATTAAACCCTCCCGAAATCTTCTGGAATGTTATCAGCTAATGAATGTCTTGAACCAGATTGAGGTGTAGAGCGTTGTTGAATAGGGGGTGTCGGCTGCTTTGGTGGTGATGGTTGTGGTGTAACATGTTGTGGTGATAGAGGATATGGTGGTGATAGAGGAGGAAAAATAGGCATTTTGGTGATTGTTGTGGTGATGGAGGAACAACAGTCTCAACGTTAACAGTAGGAGCAACCACTTCAAGTTCAGGCGATTTCTTCCTTCCATATTTCTTTCTTACCTTCTTTATAGCCGGAGAACTAGTAGTCTTTGCAAAATTAGAAGCTTTACTCTTCGTACGTTTAGCTGGTTTCCTTGCAGGCTTAGTAACCACAATCTCTTTATCAGGATTAGATGGCACATATGGTTCATCGTCGCCTCTTACCACTTTCTTCTTCTTTTGTTCCATTTGTTCTCTTTCTTCTTTCTCAGCAGCAGCTATTTTTAAATCAAACCTATCATCTGAAGCCTCTCAACTATCACCTTCAACTGCCTTCTTAGCTTTTTTCTCTATGTTAGCAACCGTGCTTTCAACATTCTCTCCTTGTGTGACAAATGGCAAATAACTGGTAATTCCGTAGAATCTAATCACTATTCGTATTACATAATCTCATGCATTTTATCGTAATTTGATTTCGTAACTGAGTCGTACGTCATATCACAAGTATTAGGACAAGTAAATTAGATCATAACATATACTGGTTTCCGTTATAACGTGAAACAAACCAAACAATGCCCTAAAAGTATTGGTAGAAAGTGTTGGGCACACTATTCGCGGTTGCACTATTCATGTCGGCAAATCCGCTAAAACGAAACAGAACAATGAATTAATGCCCTGAATGAGTCCATATATATAAGAAAACACTAATGTGGGAACACATTTTTCAAAATACATAAGTTTCCGGTACAATGCCTAAATTACAAAATTGTCCGTTACGACCAAAAAGGCCACAGTTTCAGTTTGTCCGCAACACTAATTCGATATTTTCCAGATTCCAGAATTATAACAAAACAATATTGAACACCCTAAAACAATATGAGAATGGCAGAAATACATAAAAGACTTCGTTTTCGGTCATACGACAAACAGTGCACAACTTGACCGGAAAACGACCAATTGTCGAACTGACGAAGATTTCATTGGCCGATAGCCTCATACATTCGTCTAGAGAAATAGTTAAGCTTCATTTGGGACTCGAAGTCCTTTCAACTATCTTGAGGTCACGGAAACACAACTTCCGGAAAAGTTCGACGGCAAAATATATAAGTGCCGATATCGAGCGAACAACCAGACGGAAAGTTTTTCGGCCATCCAAACTCAACATATGTTCGGCTAGCAAACGAGTTAAGCATATTTCTAGATTGGAAGTGTCCTAAATAAACGCCAGGACACTTATGGTGGTCAAAAACCAAAGCTTATGTTACGAAATAATAAGGTTCATATATTAGCCGATATCGTGCCGATGAGCGAACTAGTGACGTTTTTGTTATCCAGAACTAATACCAATTAGTCAAGAGGACTAATTAACATTGATTAACACCCTAAACCCTAATTACTTGCTAATGATACAAGATCAACCTTTAATCATCATACTTAAGTTTAATCACCTAAATATCTGCCATTTAACACATGTTATTAAAGAAATATTACACTTAACCTCCCCCCCCCCCTCGCGCTCATCCTTGGCAGATTCAAGGGGTTTCCACACCCACTTGGTTTGTGTTGATTTTGTTGAGATAAGAAGCATGGTCATAGATCATATGTTGACATTTTGAAAGGTTGTAATTATAAAAGACCATACATCCTCATACTTACCATTTATCATTTCAAAAAGAAAAAAACACATAAGGAACCTCCTACCTCTCTCTCATCCATGGCTCAAACCACCACCACCAAACCTCCACATTTCCACCATTAAACACCCTATTTTATGCACTTTAAAGCCATTTCAAGATCATCCAAAGTGCTTGCAAGGATGGAGGATCATTAGGGTTTTCTTAGAGCTTCATTTTTGTAGGTCCATCTGAGGATCAAGTTAAACCTGCCTCCTTGTTCATGTAAGACACATACAAATGTGGAGTCCAAGTATCCATGCAAAGCCAAGCAAAGTAAGAACACGGGATAACCAAAGATTCAATATCTTGATTAACTGATGAGAACTAGTACAAACATATACGAACAATGTTCATACAACTCATATAAACTGCCTGTGCTCTTGCGTCTTCCTCTGCTCAACTTGCTTGTTCGACTTTGATTAGTGACCAACGCACTTAACCAGAGACTAATGTGAGCAACCTGACCAACTTCAGCAAATTCACCAACCATTGACTGAGAGGTGCATGTCTGTTTATATAGTGTCCATGCTAGTCATTCGTACGAAGTACGTTCCTAGACATACAGAACACATTATTACACACGAAGAACTACTCCAAAGATGCTCATACGAACAAGTTGGTTCGTAAGAAGCATTCACTAGTTCGTACGAAACAAATAACACACTTGTTTCCATAGATTCCTTCGTACGAAGCATTCTTACTCGCATGGAATGCTTTCTTCAGATAACGTGTCACGGACATGACGTACACAAGACTCAACAGTGTGCACATATGCAACTGTTTAACACAGACAAACTAAAACGTCAAACGAAACCAAGATAGGAGGATATATTGATTTGGTCGACACAACCAAACTTATACAGACACAGTAAACAAAGACCGTACAATTACAGATGTAACTAAGAACAAGCGACAGACACAAAAGTGTATCAACAAACTCCCCCTTGGTTGTTGCTTGGTCATCGGTCTTCGGTCTTTGGTCTTTGGCCTTCATACATGTCACACCCTCAATTTCCACTTACGGAGTTTTACCGCGAGACGTGTGAACAAACCAGAATTTAAGACACTAGTACGTCGAACGACTCTATATGATTTGATGATACGTTTTCCAAAATCATTTGTTGTAAATTTTAGATTACCAATATTTAGCATGAGTATTGGTTTTCAAAGTTTGAGCGGAAGCATAAATAAGTAGTGATGCGGCGCCAACACAAACGCCAAAACAAAAGTAAAATCCCAAAACAGTATTAATAAATGAGACTCTATAATGATGTCTTGTTCAATGCGTGTGCGTGCACCTAGAGCTCCTAGCGTCCTGAGAAACATGTAAAGAAACAAGTGTCAACATTAAAGATGAGTGAGTTCACAGGTTTTCATAAATTCGTTGTTCGGTTTTAGTTTGTTACTCCGTTATCCCCAACCCGGGATAACATACCAGTTCCATTATTCCAAACCCGGAATAATAAGTTGTTGCTTCCAATATTCCCAAACCGGAATATTAAGTTGTTGTTTCCATTATCCCAACCCGGGATAATAAGTTGATGTTCCAATATTCCAAACCCGGAATATTAAGTTGTTCCGTAATTAAGTTCAATATTAATGTATATAGGTAGCTAGCCTAAAGTCATGTCACTAAGTGTTCGCGATCGAAGCTGACATTTGTGCCTCCGTTTTGCCAGGCCTATCACATGACCATGGCGATGTTAGGCCAATTATACACCCGTTGACCAAACCCGGTCAGCTAGCGCGACTAGCTCGGATGGGGCTCGTCAGACCCAGTAGTACTACTCATAATTCCCCCGCTATTTAACCCAAATACTAACGATCCGAGGAGATTGTCGAGGACTTAAGTGATAAAGCTGCATAGTGACCATAACATTACATTAACATTAACTTAGTTACCGTATAGTTATGTGACGTTACATTCGTATAACGTAAAGAGTTTGAGTTTGAGAGTGTATACATGTTTCTCCCCCTGTTGTTTAAAAACCGTATAAAGTTAGGGGCCGTGAACTCACCTTTATTTGCTCGGTTAGTGTGGCAAAGATGTTATAAGGAATGGGACCGCTAGTTGCGTCCTAACAAACCAATTAATTCCACGTCAGTGTGTAATCACACCAATACAAATTCCACACGCAATTTACTCACAAAGTGATACACACAAACAACATATCTAACACTCAAACATGCATGCAAGTATTCTCATATGATCCTAGTAATCAAGCAACTTATCATGAACATATTCCAAATCCATACAATACTTTATACATACAATCACAAGTTATCAACTTTCTGCTTAACACTCAATTATTCAGCTGTTTTCTAGGATTTTTATAAAATAGTTCTAACATTCCAAAAATTCCCATATTTTTACAGTAGGTGACATTTGGACCATAGAAATTTATATAATTTTTCCAAGTCCTAAATCTTTACCAATTAGCCATAGATATTAATTCACTAAGCTGCAGTCAGATTTACCGCTTTCTGACTGCAGTCCACGGAAGAATTTATTTAAAAATCACTGATCGTCCGATTAACAAAATTCCAGTTGGAGTTGCCCGGAAATTTCTATACCTAGTTGCTGTACAAAAATCATGACTCAACTCTCTATTGATTTTAAAATCTAGCTTGATAAACAACCAACAAAATTCCAGAATTTTAACAGCTTTACCTACTGAACTTGTTTAGCCCTTTAAAAATATCAAACGATTTCAGAAAATTATGAATCCAGTGCCATTGGATTCCTTATTCAAATCTCTAGGTTTTAGACCTCAGAAAATCCGTTTTTCGACAACTAACGACCAAGTTACAGCCTGATAAAGTCGGCTGAAACTTTCACTCAGCATGCTGTTTTCTGCTTCTCCTTATACTAAGTTCGTATAACTCGTTCATGTGATTAGCCAAGGCGATCAAGATTCGATTTTTAATCATAGATTAATACTAATAATCTATCCATGCAAACCCTACTCAATAACTTCTAGTTATTACAACAAAACACACTTGCAACCTCATGAGATCCGAATATCATTATGTTTATAACCAATTCAGACGATTACTTGCAAGCATACATGATCCGAAGACAATACAATCAATTCATTCAAACACTTAGGGTTTCCGCAAACAATTATTCACAAGCACATGATCACAACAGCCTATTACTTATCCAACACATAGAACCCGAAACAACTAGGCATTCAAACATACCCATAATCCGAAAACCATACAATCTAATCATTCAAACATATAATTTATCCGAAGCATCTTAAACATTCAAGCATACATATAATTAACCGAAACATGATCTTATAATCAAGTATGGTCCTAACCTTGAATAACTAGTCAACAAGCCGAGATGTGGACAAGTGCGACTCGGCTGCTGCTTGCTGCGGCCGAGAGAAAGAAAAGAGTAAGGCTGATCCGCGACCGAAAGGGTGTTGATAAAGTGGCTGTTTGATCGAGATGATGAAGGAATGGAGGCTGTTTTGCGATCAATGAAACACGAGGAAACAGCCGACGGCTGTTTTACTTGTTAGGGTTTTAGGAATTGTGGAAGAAGATGCATGTTAGTCGTAATATATAGGTGCAACTAGATGAGGTTTACGGTTCTAGATAAGTGTTCATGGCCGAGTAACTTGGATGGTTGGTTGGGTTTGATCTCGGTCGAAATCAGATTTGTTTTGGTTTGGGTTTTGCGGTCAAGGGGGTAGGGTTGGGTTTATGGCCGAGAATCTTGGGTTGTTTGTTTTGGGTCTTGATCACGTGGCCGAGGGACTAGAATGGTTGGTTTGGCCGATTAGTTTGAGTTGGATTGGGTGGGTTCGGTTTGGGTTTTATCTTGCGGCCAAGAGACTAGGGTGAGTTAATTTGATTTGAGTTTTGATCTTGGCCGAATAGTGGGAACTCTAGGTCTAGGTTTGATTTGTGAGCTCCTAGAGTCACCATGAATCTCTTTGGTTCGTGTCGCGGTTCGGTTCGTGTACGTATTTATTATACATACATATATAACTAAAAATCCACACAACACACAACACGTATTTAATTCATGCATACTTAGCCTATATATATTCGACAAATATCACGTGTAAGTTATCCGGAAAACCCGGGATATCACATTATCCCCATGTTGAAAGAATTTTCGTCCCGAAAATTGAGTAAACGTGGTTTAGCATGTAACGTACATGTTTAGAGTGCCACGCACAAAGAGTTAGTTCGTTTATAATGGTACGCAACGTTACAAGAAATTCCCAAGTGTCATACACAAAGATTTCCAAGTGTCATGCACAAGAATTTAGTCAATAATAGTACACGAAAGTATGAGAAATTTCCAGGTTGTCACATCATCCGCTTGTTGAAAGAATTTTCGTCCCGAAAATTTAGGTACTGTCATCGTTAGTTTGCTGCTCAGTTGCGAAGAGGTGTGGGTATTTGCTTTTCATTTGGTCCTCTCTTTCCCACGTGAACTCCGGTCCACGCTTAGAGTCCCAACGAACTTTAACGATCGGAATCTTGCTGTGCCTTCGAGTCTTGATCTCACGATCCATGATCTCAATAGGCTTTTCCACGAAGTGTAGTTGTTCATCCACTTGGATCTCATCCAATGGAATAACTAAAGTTTCATCTGATAGACACTTCTTCAGATTTGACACGTGAAATACGTTGTGAACTCCACTGAGTTCGGCAGGGAGGTCTAATTGGTATGCTACGGGTCCAATTCGTTTCAAGATTTCAAACGGGCCTACGTACCGTGGGTTAAGTTTGCCCCGTTTTCCGAAGCGGATTACACCCTTCCAGGGTGACACCTTTAGTAGGACGCGATCGCCTACTTGGAATTCGAGCGGTTTGCGTCGTTGATCAGCGTAGCTTTTCTGTCGATCTCGTGCCGCCGCCATGCGGTTTCTGATTTGTACAATCTTTTCAGTAGCCTCAAGTATTAACTCAGGGCCTGTGAGTTGACTGTCTCCGACTTCTGCCCAGCAGACCGGTGATCTACATTTGCGGCCGTATAACGCTTCAAACGGTGCTGCCGAAATACTCGTGTGATAGCTGTTGTTGTATGAGAATTCCACTAGAGGCAGGTGAATTTCCCAATTATTTCCGAAGTCCACTACGCATGCCCTAAGCATGTCTTCCAAGGTTTGTATGGTCCTTTCGCTTTGACCATCAGTCTGAGGGTGATAAGCTGTGCTCATATCCAAGCGTGTTCCCAACGCTTTCTGGAGTGACTGCCAGAAGTTTGACGTGAAGCGAGCATCTCTATCTGATATGATAGACGTTGGCACTCCGTGCCGAGAAACTACTTCCTTAATGTAGATGCGAGTCAACTTCTCCATTTTATCCGTTTCTTTGATAGCTAGGAAGTGTGCGGACTTAGTTAAACGATCCACAATCACCCAAATGGTGTCGCAACCACCCAAGGTTCGCGGGAGTTTAGTGATAAAATCCATTGAAATCTGATCTCACTTCCACACTGGGATCTCAGGTTGTTGGAGTAGCCCGATGGCTTTTGATACTCCACCTTGACTTTTGCACAAGTCAAACATTTACTCACGTAGGTGGCTATATCGGCTTTCATGTTAGGCCACCAATACGCAACTTTAAGGTCCTGATACATCTTATCCGAACCCGGATGAACAGAGTATCGAGATTTGTGAGCTTCATCCATAACTAGCTCTCTGAGGTTCCCGTAGAGAGGTACCCATATGCGATTCATGAAATACCGGGTTCCATTGGGCTTTAACTCCCAATCGCGTTCCATTTTTCCCACTGATTCGGCTTTGATGTTTTCCTCCTTAACTGCTTCTAACTGGGCGTCGCGTATTTGATCGGGTAGTCCTGAATGAATAGTGAGTTGTAGTGCTCGTACACGACGAGGTTTCAAGTGTTCCTTCCTGCTGAGGGCATCAGCTACCACATTAGCTTTACCCGGGTGATACCGAATGGCACACTCATAATCGTTCAAGAGTTCGACCCAGCGACGCTGTCGCATGTTCAACTCCTTCTGATCAAAGATGTGCTGGAGGCTTTTGTGGTCAGTGAAGATTGTGCACTTCGTTCCATAAAGGTAGTGTCTCCAAATCTTAAGTGCAAACACTACTGCTCCCAATTCTAGGTCATGCGTCGTGTAGTTTTTCTCGTGAACCTTCAGCTGTCGCGACGCATACGCGATGACCTTATCACGTTGCATGAGTACGCATCCCAATCCCTGAATGGAAGCATCACAATATACTACAAAGTCATCTGTCCCTTCCGGCAAGGACAGAATGGGTGCACTGCAAAGTTTCTGCTTCAGCAATTGAAACGCTGCTTCTTGCTTGTCACCCCAATTATACTTGATACCTTTCTGAGTGAGGGTAGTAAGCGGTTGTGCAATCTTTGAAAACCCCTCGATGAAGCGTCTATAGTAACCAGCCAATCCCAAAAATTGGCGGATTTCCGTCGGAGTCTTAGGTGCTTCCCAGTTTTTGATGGCCTCAATCTTGGCAGGGTCTACGTGGATACCCTTTTCATTCACGACGTGCCCGAGAAACTGAACTTCTCGGATCCAGAAATCACACTTCGAAAGCTTGGCGTATAGCTTTTCCTGTTGAAGTAATTCTAGCAGCAATCGTAGATGCTCAGCATGCTCTTCTTTATCTTTGGAGTAGATGAGTATGTCATCGATGAACACGATGACAAATTTGTCAAGGTATGGTTTACACACGCGGTTCATGAGGTCCATGAATACCGCAGGTGCGTTAGTGAGACCGAATGGCATGACCAAGAACTCGTAATGGCCATACCGAGTGCGAAATGCTGTCTTAGCGATATCCTCCTCCCTGACGCGTAGCTGATGATAACCAGACCGTAAATCAATCTTAGAGTAGTAACTTGACCCTTGAAGTTGGTCGAATAGATCATCGATGCGAGGTAACGGGTATCGGTTCTTGACTGTAACCTTGTTGAGTTCCCTATAGTCGATGCACATGCGGAAAGTCCCGTCCTTCTTCTTGACAAACAGGACTGGAGCTCCCCATGGCGAAACGCTTGGTCGAATAAATCCTTTTTCTAGCAACTCTTGAAGTTGGGTAGACAGCTCCTGCAGCTCGGCTGGAGCTAGGCGGTATGGAGCCTTGGTGATGGGAGTTGCATTGCTTGCCAATTCGATTTCAAACTCCAATTGTCGATGTGGTGGAAGACCAGGTAGCTCTTCTGGGAATACATCGGAAAAATCACGGACGACAGGGATGTCTTCTATACGTTTCTCGTCCTTAGGCGGTTCGGTGATTAGTGCGAGTAAAGCGAAGGAATTCTTTTTCCGGAGATACTTCTGAGCTTGCATAAATGAGATAATGTTGGTGACGGCGCTTGCCTTGTCGCCTTGTACCGTCAAGATTTCGTCGTTCGAGAGTGGAATACGGATAGACTTTTCGAAGCAGAGAACTTCAGCCCGGACGTCGGATAGCCAGTCCATTCCGACTACCACGTCAAAACTACCCAGGGTTGTTGTCATCAGATCGATGGTAAAAGTGTGGCCCGCGAGTTTGAGTTGGCAGCCGGATACGATTTGGGTCACATTTACAGATTTACCATTGGCTAATTCTATATGGTTTAAGCGTGAGATTTAGGTTCTTCCTAAAAGACTCAGATATAAAGCTCCTATCCGCACCCGTATCAAAAAGCACAGAAGCAAAATGTTCATTAAGGGGAAACTTACCGGTGACCACGTTCGTGTCGTTTCTGGCCTCTCCGCGGCCCAATGTAAATGCACGACCTTTGGCACCTCCTGTGCCACCGTTCCCATTGTTGTTGTTGTTATTATTGTTGTGGTTGTTGTGGTTGTTTCCACCATTATTATTGTTGTTGCGTAACTGTGGGCAGTCTTTTCTGAAATGAGCAGTGCTACCACACTGATAGCATCCCCGATTTATACCCTGCTGCTGACCCTGAGGCTGATTCTGATTTTGTCGGGACGTAATTTCCCCACGACAATCCCTTGCCGCATGTCCCATCTTGCCACATCTTTGGCAGCGATTTCCGGCACAAGGGCCGTTATGGTGAAGATTGCAGCGATTGCACTGCGGCTTTCGACCTACATAGCCACCTGCATTCTGGTTGTTATTGTTGTAATTGTTGTTGTAGTTGCTGTTGTTGTTGGAACGATTTTGATGACCCCGGTGGTTGTGGTAGTGATTGAACCGTTTCTGGTTCCCTTGCTGTGGATGTGATGACGAACACTGTCGAATGGTGGTGTCTTCAAACTTTCTTTTGTTATCTGAGGCAACTTCAGTGGTACCCCGTGCTGGCAGTTTCTTCTGTTCCACCGCTTTATCAGTGAGTTTGTGAGCCAATCGGATAGCTTGATGTTCTGTTACAGGGTTACTAGACATCACCATACCCTGAATTTCCGGGACCAGACCCCCGAGATAGAACTCGAGTCTTTTCTCCACCGTGTTTGCCAAATCAGGACACAGAAATACCAAGTCATGGTGTTTTGCAGTGTAAGCTTCAATTTCCGATCCCACCATCTTGTGGTTCCACAAAGCTTGCTCTAACTGTTGCACTCTGTCTCGTGGACAGTACTCCTCTTTAATCAGGGCCTTGAACTCAGTCCATGCCATTGCATTTGCAGCTAACAGTCCACGTGTTTGGACTTGGGCATTCCACCATGTCAGTGCCCCCTCTTCCAGTGTTGAGGCGGCGTATTTGACCTTGTTGGCCTCTAAGCAGTTGCACATTTCAAAAAAAGAGATTCCGACTTTTCGATCCAGCGGACCAATCCAATGGGTCCTTCCGCCCCCGAGAACTTGCTAGGCTTTGCGTCAAGGAACATCTTATAGGGATTAAAGCCCCCTCCTGCTGACAGAGAACAGGAAGTCAGCAAGGAATTGTACTAGCCTCACTATTAGATTTTCACGCGAAAACTTAATAATGGTTACCTGCCGGCTGGTTCTGCACACCCGCTAATGCTGCGTTCACATGCTCCTGGATCATGGCAGCTAGCTCTTCGGGCGTCAAGTTTAGGTTTCCACGTCTTCCAGTCGCCATTTAGATCTTCGAAACACAACATAACCACACTCCGATAAGTCTATATATCCAATATAGTTATCCTACTTCGTACTTTAATAATTATTAAGTTACGTCAACTCAATATGTTAAATAGTCAAAGAAATACTTGATTAACTGAAATCTCAACGTGTTACAAAAGTGCAAATCAAACATACGAATTTACTATAAAGTCTCAAGTTTAAATACAAGTGGAAAATAATAAACTGAAGGAAAACAAATAATATAAACGAGACGTGTCAGTCGTCTACGCCTCCATCCCCTAAGTCACTGTCGTTGCCGTCATCCTGTGCGGCATCTCCAGCTTCCTCAGCTGGGTCCTCCTCCGGATCCTCTTCAGGATCCTCCTCTGGATCCTCTTCAGGATCCTCCTCTTCCGGCACTGGAGGGGCCGGTTCTGGTTCGAGTGCTTGATTTTGCAGTTCCTGAATGTTCCAACTGTTTTCCAGGACCCTGTCCTCCAGCCAGTCGGCTCTTATCTGCTCAGCACGCAGATCCCTGGCTATAGTGTTACGGGCTATCTTGCTCGTACGATGCTCTTCCTCGAGCGAGTCGATCTTTCCTGTAAGGTGTCGGATCTTCCATCCTTGTGCTAATATGGTTTCCTGCATTCTTTCTATCTGTTTTTGTTGTGTATGAACCAGGATTCTAAGCATGTCAAGTCCTATTTCTACAGGATTAACCGGTTCAACCGGTACAGCAATAGTTGGGCGTAACGATGACTCCTCCCCCAGAGCGAGCCTCTTCCTCGCCGCTGAGCGTGTCTCTACGCCGTAAGGTAGCATGGGTTCCACCATTGGTGCCTTTCCTGGTGCCCTTGGTGGCGTAAGTCTGTCGGACGATGATGACGATGAGGATGATGACATTGCCTGTTGGGTCGTGTAGTTAGTTATGAGTTGTTTTCATTTCTTATCATGAAGGTATAATCTACCAAACACGGTTGTGGCATATTGCATAACAAGATATAATAATTCGGTGCCAAACTAAGTCTAGTGTCGTGATATCAGCTATAGCTTAGGTCTACTTCTAATGCAAACCTGGTCCTCTATAGCTAGTGGCTCTGATACCAATCTGTCACACCCTCAATTTCCACTTACGGAGTTTTACCGCGAGACGTGTGAACAAACCAGAATCTAAGACACTAGTACGTCGAACGACTCTATATGATTTGATGATACGTTTTCCAAAATCATTTGTTGTAAATTTTAGATTACCAATATTTAGCATGAGTATTGGTTTTCAAAGTTTGAGCGGAAGCATAAATAAGTAGTGATGCGGCGCCAACACAAACGCCAAAACAAAAGTAAAATCCCAAAACAGTATTAATAAATGAGACTCTATAATGATGTCTTGTTCAATGCGTGTGCGTGCACCTAGAGCTCCTAGCGTCCTGAGAAACATGTAAAGAAACAAGTGTCAACATTAAAGATGAGTGAGTTCACAGGTTTTCATAAATTCGTTGTTCGGTTTTAGTTTGTTACTCCGTTATCCCCAACCCGGGATAACATACCAGTTCCATTATTCCAAACCCGGAATAATAAGTTGTTGCTTCCAATATTCCCAAACCGGAATATTAAGTTGTTGTTTCCATTATCCCCAACCCGGGATAATAAGTTGATGTTCCAATATTCCAAACCCGGAATATTAAGTTGTTCCGTAATTAAGTTCAATATTAATGTATATAGGTAGCTAGCCTAAAGTCATGTCACTAAGTGTTCGCGATCGAAGCTGACATTTGTGCTCCGTTTTGCCAGGCCTATCACATGACCATGGCGATGTTAGGCCAATTATACACCCGTTGACCAAACCCGGTCAGCTAGCGCGACTAGCTCGGATGGGGCTCGTCAGACCCAGTAGTACTACTCATAATTCCCCGCTATTTAACCCAAATACTAACGATCCGAGGAGATTGTCGAGGACTTAAGTGATAAAGCTGCATAGTGACCATAACATTACATTAACATTAACTTAGTTACCGTATAGTTATGTGACGTTACATTCGTATAACGTAAAGAGTTTGAGTTTGAGAGTGCATACATGTTTCTCCCCCTGTTGTTTAAAAACCGTATAAAGTTAGGGGCCGTGAACTCACCTTTATTTGCTCGGTTAGTGTGGCAAAGATGTTATAAGGAATGGGACCGCTAGTTGCGTCCTAACAAACCAATTAATTCCACGTCAGTGTGTAATCACATCAATACAAATTCCACACGCAATTTACTCACAAAGTGATACACACAAACAACATATCTAACACTCAAACATGCATGCAAGTATTCTCATATGATCCTAGTAATCAAGCAACTTATCATGAACATATTCCAAATCCATACAATACTTTATACATACAATCACAAGTTATCAACTTTCTGCTTAACACTCAATTATTCAGCTGTTTTCTAGGATTTTTATAAAATAGTTCTAACATTCCAAAAATTCCCATATTTTTACAGTAGGTGACATTTGGACCATAGAAATTTATATAATTTTTCCAAGTCCTAAATCTTTACCAATTAGCCATAGATATTAATTCACTAAGCTGCAGTCAGATTTACCGCTTTCTGACTGCAGTCCACGGAAGAATTTATTTAAAAATCACTGATCGTCCGATTAACAAAATTCCAGTTGGAGTTGCCCGGAAATTTCTATACCTAGTTGCTGTACAAAAATCATGACTCAACTCTCTATTGATTTTAAAATCTAGCTTGATAAACAACCAACAAAATTCCAGAATTTTAACAGCTTTACCTACTGAACTTGTTTAGCCCTTTAAAAATATCAAACGATTTCAGAAAATTATGAATCCAGTGCCATTGGATTCCTTATTCAAATCTCTAGGTTTTAGACCTCAGAAAATCCGTTTTTCGACAACTAACGACCAAGTTACAGCCTGATAAAGTCGGCTGAAACTTTCACTCAGCATGCTGTTTTCTGCATCTCCTTATACTAAGTTCGTATAACTCGTTCATGTGATTAGCCAAGGCGATCAAGATTCAATTTTTAATCATAGATTAATACTAATAATCTATCCATGCAAACCCTACTCAATAACTTCTAGTTATTACAACAAAACACACTTGCAACCTCATGAGATCCGAATATCATTATGTTTATAACCAATTCAGACGATTACTTGCAAGCATACATGATCCGAAGACAATACAATCAATTCATTCAAACACTTAGGGTTTCCGCAAACAATTATTCACAAGCACATGATCACAACAGCCTATTACTTATCCAACACATAGAACCCGAAACAACTAGGCATTCAAACATACCCATAATCCGAAAACCATACAATCTAATCATTCAAACATATAATTTATCCGAAGCATCTTAAACATTCAAGCATACATATAATTAACCGAAACATGATCTTATAATCAAGTATGGTCCTAACCTTGAATAACTAGTCAACAAGCCGAGATGTGGACAAGTGCGACTCGGCTGCTGCTTGCTGCGGCCGAGAGAAAGAAAAGAGTAAGGCTGATCCGCGACCGAAAGGGTGTTGATAAGTGGCTGTTTGATCGAGATGATGAAGGAATGGAGGCTGTTTTGCGATCAATGAAACACGAGGAAACAGCCGACGGCTGTTTTACTTGTTAGGGTTTTAGGAATTGTGGAAGAAGATGCATGTTAGTCGTATATATATAGGTGCAACTAGATGAGGTTTACGGTTCTAGATAAGTGTTCATGGCCGAGTAACTTGGATGGTTGGTTGGGTTTGATCTCGGTCGAAATCAGATTTGTTTTGGTTTGGGTTTTGCGGTCAAGGGGGTAGGGTTGGGTTTATGGCCGAGAATCTTGGGTTGTTTGTTTTGGGTCTTGATTACGTGGCCGAGGGACTTGAATGGTTGGTTTGGCCGATTAGTTTGAGTTGGATTGGGTGGGTTCGGTTTGGGTTTTATCTTGCGGCCAAGAGACTAGGGTGAGTTAATTTGATTTGAGTTTTGATCTTGGCCGAATAGTTGGAACTCTAGGTCTAGGTTTGATTTGTGAACTCCTAGAGTCACCATGAATCTCTTTGGTTCGTGTCGCGGTTCGGTTCGTGTACGTATTTATTATACATACATATATAACTAAAAATCCACACAACACACAACACGTATTTAATTCATGCATACTTAGCCTATATATATTCGACAAATATCACGTGTAAGTTATCCGGAAAACCCGGGATATCACAATACAGGAATGGTTAGGAGTATCAACAAACTCCCCCTGAAGATCTGCTATCCATTGATAGAGCATCTGGTCTTCAAACTTTCCAGAAACATCAAACCTTTCCTGTTTCCTCTTGTTAGCTGTTTGAGGTAACTGGATTGGTCACTATCTGCTGTGCACTTGACTCTACCACTGGAGTTGACGCAGAAATTGTTTGTTGCGAGGATGAGGCTGAAGCATCAGGATTGCCATAGTCTTCAGTAATCGGATAATGTTGATGTTGGATGTCCTTTGTTCTGCATCTCTCATTCCACAGAATGTTCACTCGCTTTCTGCTCATTTCAAACATGTCTTTAATACCATTAAAGCATTAAACCAGTGTAGCATTTCGAGAATGATACCATTCTTTCAATTGTTGTGCTTAGCAGTTAATGTTTCCTTTAGGTTTACCATTGTAAGAAAGTACTTTATGAAGTTGTGATATCAAAACAAATGGTTTTTATGGCTTATCTTGGTAGAAAAACCTTTGAGTCTCAACTTTGGCTAATTTAAAAAGAACTTAATCTAACAACATAGTAAACTAAAGCTAAAATAATTACTAACATTAAATGTTTACCAGACAATCTTTTTCAGAGTTTCAAGGTAAGAGAATCATACCAACATTTAATCTTGACAAAAACAGGTTTTGTTAAAACATCAAATTAAATAAATAAATATTCTACTATGATTATCGGTATTGTTGTCCTCGTAAGCTCGACTTATCAGATGTAATCATGATTAGGATATATGATTAGGGTATGATTTATACTTACTAGCCGGTGTTCAACCACTTCACGACACATTCCTGTATCAAGATATGCACGAGAGAAAATCTTACCGGTGAGTATACTGCTTATCATCTGTTTTGACGTATATGATGTGAGATACTCACTTATTTTGAATTCAAAACAAGCCCTATGTGATTAAATCACTAATTGATCAGGAACTTGATTTTCATATGCATGCAGGGCACAGGAGTAAGTCCGTGAGCAGGTTAGTACCATCGTACCGACAGAGAGACGAACTTAGCTCCCGCAGATATTTTATCACTTATTTTTGGGTGGATGTGATATTTTTATCACTTATTTGAGATCGTATGAAGTATGTACACGTGTGTATGGTATCATGGAAGTTCTAGACTTGCGCCACCGTTATTTTTCGGCAAAAGATTCAACCATGATACCTAGATGATAAGTCAACATAAAGACCGTATATCTCAGAACCTCGGGACACTATCAAACGAAATTTCGGTACCAAGACCGTATGCCAATGAATGGTTCCCACCTGGCTTGTAGTTCGTTAAGTTTGTATCAACCTACACATTTTAATTTGATTGTGAGCCTACCGATACATCATTAGTAAAGCTACTTATCAATTTTCATTCTTTGTCTTTGACTTGTTTATGACAGATTACCAGTGTATTTCATCATCTTCAACTTGTTTTATCCAAGAAACTCATTTTTTATTTTTGGGTTTTCTATTGTTTTTATATTTATCTAAATTTTCTCCCCCTTAAATATAGAAGGTAAATGAGTAAAAGACATATTTTTGTATTTTCTTGAAAATTTCTCCCCCTAAAATATAAAACTAAGAAAATTGGAAAATCTTTTTGTAGTTTTAGATTTTTTTTTTGGAAAAACATGTAGAAAAATAATTAGCCATGGTTGAGTTACTCGGTTTTCACCTTGATGCCATTTACCAAAAGTAGATAATCAAAACGAGATTTATAAAAAGCTTTGGTAAAAAGGTCGGCACGTTGGTGATCGGTGTGGATTTTAACAACATTGATAAGTTTCTTTTGATAACAATCTCGTATGGAATGATACTTAATCTCAATGTGTTTTGTTTTTGAGTGTTGTACAGGATTCCGAGTGATCTGTAAAACAGCTTCATTATCAACAAAAATAGGAGTAGATAGAAATTCAAAACCGTATTCCCGCATCTGCTGTTGAATCCATAGAACCTGCGAGCAGCAACTAGAAGCCAAAACATACTCAGCTTCACATATTGATATAGCTACACAAGTCTGCTTTTTCATTGCCACGTGACTAGGCGATTCCCCAAGAACTGACATCCCGATGTTGTTGATTTGGCATCAATTTTGCAGCCACCATGATCAGAATCACTGAATGGTGTCAGATCAAGGTTATCATCCTTAGGATACCAGAGACCAATGTCCGTGCGACCCTTTAAATAACGGAAGATCCTTTTCACAGCCATCAAATGAGAAACTTTCGGACTAGACTGATAGCGTGCTAGAAGACATGTTGGATAAATTATATCGGGTCTTGAAGCAGTAAGATACATGAGAGATCCGACCATAGCACGGTAGAGAAATGGTTCCACATGTTCACCCATTCCGTTTGGAGTAATCCCATGATTCTGAGCTAATGGAGTTCCCAAAGGCTTTGAGTCGTCAATTTGAAATCGCTTAAGAATATCCCTGACGTACTTGGTTTGATGAATGAAGATTCCTTTGTTTGATTGCTGAACCTGCAAACCTAAAAAGAAAGTCATTTCTCCCATGGCGCTCATCTCGAACTTCTCCTGCATAACCTGTTTGAATTCCTTGCACATTCGATCGTTGGTAGACCCAAAAATAATATCATCAACATATACTTGCACTAGCAGCAAATCCTCGTTCTTTTCCTTGATGAAGACAGTACAGTCGATCAATCCTTGTCGAAAACCATTCTTCAGAAGATAGGTAGACAACGTCTCATACAAAGCCCTTGGAGCTTGATGAAGACAATATAATGCCTTGTTAAGAAACCAAACCTTGTTAGGTCGGATTGGATCTTCAAATCCTGGCGGTTGCTCAACATATACCTTCTTTCAACCACACCATGAAGAAATGCACTCTTCACATCCATTTGATAAACGGTGAAATTCTTGTATGACGCATAAGCCAAGAAAATTCTTATGGCCTCAAGTCGTGCAACCGGTGCATAAACTTCATTGTAATCAATGCCTTCAACCTGATTAAAGCCCTGGACAACTAATCGCGCTTTGTTTCTCACAACAACACCTCGATCATCTTTCTTGCATTTGTAAATCCATCGTGTGCCAATCTTCTTGTAGTTATCGGGTCTGTCAACTAACTTCAACACACCCAACTTCTTAAACTGCTGAAGTTCTTCCTGCATGGCTTCAACCCAAGAGTCTTCTTTCATTGCCTCCTTCCAAGATTTTGGTTCAACTTGACAAACATAACAGGCAAAAGACCAATCGTTCTGTCCCCCAGATTCTCTTATTTTCGAATACAGGCCAGCATTCTGGTTGTTTCGAAGCGGATTACATGTCTGCACACCACTTTGGACATCTCCAATAATATTCTGTTGAGGATGGGTATTATGAATTCGAGTTTCTGGAACATCGGGAACTCGAGAGTTTATACCCAAATTGTTGATATTCAGATCAACAGTCAAATCGAGTGCTAGATTTGATGAGGATGTAGATGCATGACCTTCAGTCGTCCCTTGAGGTTGTATATTTGATGTGACATCAGAAATTCCAGGAACTGCACCAGAGGTTGCTTCATTTGCATCATGAAACTCATCATCTTCTGATGAAAAATAATCCGCGGCATCTTCGAATTCCTCATTTTGAGCAAGATTGTTAATCGAAGTCGACACTTGTGGGTTAACAATAATTGGTCGAACTAATGGCGAGTCAACTGTTGTATCACTTTCCAGTAACATTTGAGCCACAGCAGGTGCATCATCAAAAGTTGGCAGATTAAAGGAGTCGAACAGTCCATCATCGTCGAACATCCAAGGAGCACCTAGAGCTCTTACTGATTCTGTATATCTCTGAACCTTGACTTCACCCCATTCTTCAATCTTCTTCGAAGACAAATTCCACATTCTAAAATTCAGAGTAGCATATCCAAGAAAGAAACCTTCGATAGCCTTTGCACCAAACTTTCCATGTGGATCAATCATAGTGCATGGAGCTCCAAAAGGTTCTAAGAAAGAAACATATGGTTTCCCTTTATGTAGCAACTCAAAGCATGTCTTCCTATGTCTCTTCACTGTTAGAACTCTATTCATCATGTAACATGCAGTAGAAATAGCTTCTCCCCAAAATTGAACAGGAAGTTCTGATTCTACTAACATAGTTCTTGCTGTTTCAATCTGAGTTCTTTTTCTTTCTCTCAGCGACACCATTCTGTTGTGGAGTGTAGCGAGAATTGTACTCATGCAAAATGCCCTTTGAAGAACAGTACTCATCCATAACTTGATTCTTAAATTCCGTGCCATTGTCGCTTCTGATTCTCCTTACCTTCAGATTGTACAAATTTTCTAACAATATCAGGAGATTCTTGAGGATATTAGGAACTTCACTCTTGTGTGCCAGCATACTCACCCATGAAAATCTGCAGTAGTCATCAGTAACTACCAGACAATAAGAATCACCAAAGGTAGTCTTGTGTTTCATAGGCCCAAAAAGGTCCATATGAAGACGTTCCAGAGGCATATTCACAGTGTTGATCTTCTTCACGGGGTGAGATTTTCTAACTTGCTTTCCCTTTTGACACGATACACAGACGTCTTGAAGATGAAAATTCTTGACTGGTACACCATTCACAAGATTATTCTTCACCAAATAGTTCATTTTCCTCAGGTGAATGTGTCCCATCTGTCTGTGCCAAGAGATTGATTCCTTTTAGGTGGCTTTTGAGACAAAACATGTGACTTGCGTAGATGTTGTAATAGCTTGGCTCATATCAAGAAGATACAAGTCATTGATTCTTGGAGCCAATAAGAGAATCCATTCTTTCAGGATCTTGAATCCGGGTTTCAGCACATAACAACCGGTATCATCAAAATGTACCGTAAACTTCTTGTCGCAAAATTGAGAAACGCTAAGAAGACTGTGATCAATTTGCCGCACATAATTGATCTTATCAAAACTCACAACACCATTGGAGACTATTCCTTCTCTAGTGATGTATCCACCTTTATCACCAGCAAAAACAACATAACCACCCCGAATGCTTTTCACATCATACAGGTAAGTCGCCCGTCATGTGCCTTGATGCTCCACTGTCAACAATCCAATAACTATTAACAGTTCCTCCTGGAACACCCTGACTTGTAGAACCTGCAACGTTTACCATGAAGGCAGTGTGATGAGCGAAGGCTGCACTATCTGTAAACAGTGTCTCTGTCTCCTTCACTGCAGCTTCTACTTTTCTCATCTGACCCACTTTTTCACTCTTCATCATCTCAGCTTCACTCAGCAGCTTGTTAACCTCAGCATCACTTCCCTTTCTGACATCAGAATCAGATCCATAACCACCTGAACTTGAGCACTCTTCATCAGAACTACCAGTATACCCTAAAGCATCATCATCATCTGAGTTATTAATGTTGTGAACATGCTTAATTTGACTGATGATCTTCGCATAACATGCAGTTCCTCCTTTGTTCTCAGTTCCCAACTGTACTGACCAATCACATCCTTCATCATATTGAACTACCAAGGCTCTGTGTGTGTTTGAAGGGCCTGATTAATTGGTATTGTTTGAGTTGCCGACAGCTACTATTCTTCTATCATTGTTAAACTGAGCTGTGTTGGATGGTTGAGATTGATTTCGAAAGGGGTTGTGATTTCCTTCTTTACTGGGCCTCGTGCATTCCCGTTTGAAGTGACCTCTTTCTCCGCAGTTGAAGCAAGTAACGACAGTTTTATCAAAGCCATATTTTGTATCCTTCTTGCTCTCCAAACTGATTCTTCATGTTCTCCTCATGTAATCCTTCGCTCTTCTCACAGCACTTGCAAATGCCCACTTGATATTCATCAGCTCCATCTCATCTCGGTCAATTTGTTGGTAGTCTTCATTAGTCAAATTGATGTTTCCTATTTAACCTGCAACTAAACCACAATAAGCACTGACCATTATGTTAAGAAGTTCCATATGTTCCTATGCAACTTCTATGCTGACTTTGGAGAGATGTCACGTGTCAAGTTTGACAGTATTGGGATTTGCAGATTGAAATTTATTTCGATAGAAAGCTTGTTGAGGAGCTTGCTGTGGAGCTTGATGCGCTAAATCTCTTGGCTGTGGAAGGAAGGCGTTTGGATCAAAGGTTTGTCCATAGGCTTGAGTACTCGAGCCTGTAGACTGATTTTGTTGAACAGGTTGTGGTAGAAAAGGGTTCACGTTTGACACAAACGCGGTTTGCAGCTTCGGTTGCTGTCTTGAACTTGTACCTGCATTAATACCTCCAAAGTACATCTCAGGGTTTTGTGGAACAATGACTCTTTGTGCCTTCGGAAGTTCTTCTTCATTCTTGTTCTCCAGTTTCTGCACAAATTCATAAATACTAATTGAGCCCAAAACACCTTCATTCTTGTACTCGTGCGAAGCAAGTTGCTTGTACGAAGAACACTTATCCGTACGAAACATTGGTTTGTACGAATAACCTTCGTTATTGCTTGTTTTTCGTATTTTAGAGTTTAAAAGTTGTGTGCTTTTCAAATATTTTCAAAATTGTGAATTTTTAAGAGGGAACTATTATTTTCAAACTTTAAACCTTTCAATTTTTCATAATCAAGAAAATATAATGAGTTCTAATCCGTGGGATTGGAGTAGTGGTTCAAGCTCAAAACAGGAATCTTCGCTAAGCTCCGCAACCTCATGGGTTAAGTCTTTGATGCCTCAACATACAGCCATGATCTCTGCAAATCAATGGGCGTGTGTAGCGAACTAGAACCCGAGCATCCAGACTCTTCTAATGAGCGAGAGTGAAGCAGGGAGTAATAACCATCCACCGAAGCTAAATCACATGAACGATTATCCTTCGTGGAAAAATCGTTTTCACACTTATGTTCTTGGTTAGAACACAGAACTGTGGACGTGTTTCACTGCACCCTATAAAGAATCACTCGAAGAAGTCGGATCAAATCCAACCTCTTTGGCCAATCTAGAGGAAAGTGACAATAAAGCATACGATCTAGAGAAAAAGGTCTTTGCTATCCTAACACAAGCTCTTCACAAAGATATTTATCATCAGTTTGTGTATTGTACGACCACGAAAAATTTGTGGGATACTTTGGAAGCGAGAGAAGAGGGTAATGCTGCTACCAGGAAGATTCGACATGATTTGCTCAAGAAGAAGTTTGAAGGTTTCATGTTTATGGAAAATGAAACATTGAATGATATAACCACACATTTTTATCATACGCTTAGCGAGATGTACTCTTATAAAGTGTTAGGAGCTCCGCAAGAAATTGTGATGAGATTTCTGATGCTTTACCACCGAAATGGGGTCAATCTATATCTTGATTTGGTTGACACAACCAAGCTTATACAGACACAGTAAACACAGACCGTACAATTACAGATATAACTAAGAACAAGCGACATACACAAAAGTGTATCAACAATTTTCTTCCTAATCTTTGCTAATCTTGAGCAATGTTGTAAAATAAATTTCTTCATATTTAAGCTTCTTATAATGTCTAGTTTAAGGAAGTACATGTTGATCATCTTGAAAGTAAAGAAAATACTACTTAAAAACCCAAATCTTACCATCATAATCCACTACATAAAGCATATTATGTGTTGATAATGTACTTTAGTGTTAACTAGTTAGCATGATTATGTTGATTATGATAAAGTAAGATGTTTAAAGTTGATAATCTTGTATGTATAACAATATAAATGATGATTTAAACATGGTGATGTTTAAATCTAAACAAGATCATCAACCTCATGATCCATGAAGATTGCTACAACTTAAAAATGATTTATTACACATGTGTGATTTTTATGAGAAACAAACACCATGATTTAAGTGATGATCATCTTAAAAAGTGTAGTAAACAAAGGAGGTTAAAGTGTAAATAATGATTTGGAGGTGTAACAAAAATGGTGACCTAAAGGTTCTAGTAAATATATAAAGATCTAATGGTTTCTAAGAAAAGTAGTAAGAATATATTTACAAAAATCATGGAAAATGAGGATGCATAAAGCTTGATAAAGTGATATGCAATCTTGAATGGAGGATTGATCTTGATTATGGGTTTAAACTTGATTAAATACGTTTTCGAAAACGTGGAAAACGCCATGGTTTAAGGGAAACTATGGAGAAATTTTCTAAAAATCTAATCGCGATTAAAGTATGATTAACGGGACTAAACACGATTAGTGACCTAAACCATAATTAAGGAAGTTTTAATGACAAGGATTAAACCTTAACCATCCAAGAGTTTAACATATATATATATATATATATTATGTATCAAGAAGCTTAGGGTGTATACCACTGAAATACCCAACTTATACAAATACTTCACACACTACAGGGATTACCAAGTGTAGATAACATAAAGCATACACTTTTACAATATGTCGAAAATAATGATCGGACGAATGGAGTAATACGGACAATGGGCGAATGTACACGATACACCGTTGCGTCGTCGACTAACGAACACATCGCCAACATGGAGAGTTACTACGACGTTGCGTGATTTTCGACGCGAAAATGTATATATTAAACCACAATGATGACGTGTCTAAAATAATATATTTTAGACACAGAACGTGTATATATATATATATATATATATATATATATATTAACGATATCAAACCCCGGAAAGTTTAAAATGTATAAGAATTTACTAATTGGTTTTATAAAAGTATATAAATATACTTAAAAGTCTAGACTTAGTAAAAATTATAAGTGTAAGAATTATAACATTTGGACTCTTGGAAATAAATTGGGCTAGGCCAATTATATAAAAGACGTGGACAAGGCCCAATTACACAAGGCATATAATAACATGGGCTATGATGCCCAAAGGCATAAAATACGTGGGCTAAGCCCAAAAGCATAAAATACATGGGCTAGGCCCAAACGTATAATTTCATGGGCTAGGCCCAATGACATAAAGTACATGGGCTAGGCCCAATCACATAAAGACATAGGCTAGGCCCAATGACATTAATTACATGGGCTAGGTCCAATCACATATATTACATAGGTTAGGCCCAATGACATAAATTACATGGGCTAGGCCCAATCACATAGGAACATGGGCTAGACACAATGACATAAATTACATGGGCTAGGCCCAATCATATGAAGACATGGGCTAGGCCCAATGACACGCGTGCAAGACACGAGGACATGTGAAGGGCGAGGCCCATTCACACATGTTCTAAGATTAACAACATATATATGTTTGAGAAAAATATGTATAAAATATTAATCGAACAAATGAACTACCAACACTATGATAACATTAAAGTTATTCTAATGTGATAAATATATACACAACAAGAATTCAAGATGAACTACTGGTACGAGGTCCAATGAGACCTAGGTGTCTATTGAAGTTAATACACATGTAGGTTACACACGTGTACGGACACCAAACGTTGATAAGTACGATGTATGGAACACAAAGCTGTGAGTTCATGTCCCTCCTTTCAATTATTTCAAAGTTTTGTTTTAAAACTATCGAGGGGAAATACATGTCATAAAAAACAGTATGTTAGCTATGGGTTAGATGATAACACGATCAATTGTGCGTAAGTAGGATGATGACAATAGTAACCATAGTCATGTAGTGACCAAAGGTGCAAAAGATATAGATCTATTGAGTTTGAGACGCGCTCCACTCTTGGTTGTAAACCTTTAGGAGTCCTTTTGTGATCCCAATGATATCAAAGTTGATGATGATGACACCCCGGCGTTCCACGTCGACCACATGGAGGAGGAGCTCGGAGACGTCGTGGTATTCGACGACATAACCATACTTGAGATATCATCCCTGTCATATCAGTTGTCGATATCTCATCATCCTTAGCCGCCACCGAGAGTGAGCATGTAGCGGATGATGCTTCTTCCGCCGCCCAGATTCACCCATACAGATGCACTCACCCCCTTATAGCCTCACTCGTCCGTGTTAGCTCTTTTCCTGCTAGTACCCCTACTCATGGACCCGCACAATACTACTCACTGAGCGGTACCCCACGTGCCCCTTAGCAGCTACCCCCGTTTTTCTCTGAGAGGTCCACTTATCACCTTATATACGATCCATTTGCAGCTGGACCCTCTCACATGGCTGGACCAAGGTGCAAAAGATATAGATCTATTGAGTTTGAGACATGCTCCACTCCTTGTTAGTAAACCTTTAGGAGTGCTTTTGTGATCCCAATGATGTCAAAGTTGTCTCGGTTTGGTTGCTTACTTATGGCATATATGTCAGGGTGCTCGCGACACACTGAAAGATCCTTAAACTCCCAGATTGCTAATAACATACTCGGATTTCATTATGGATTACAAGGATGACATTTTATACGAAAACATTAACTACATGAACTCGGCAACTTTTGTTGAATTTTTAAAATTACTTGTATTTCAGGACACAAGGCATTGAGCTGGTGATACATATCGGGTTGTGGGAAATGACAAGACAACGAGTGCCAACTTTTGGAGGATTTGCCTCTTATATCCCAACCTAGTATGGGTATATAGCGGTTAAAACGTCATTATGCATTTATGACGAAAACAATATTTATTTGAAGTAATGTATTTCAAATTACGTTTATGATGACAATGTGAAATCAGTAAAAACTATGAAATTACTTTTGGTTGGTTGTAAATATTGGAATGCAAATTTATATCGATATGGCATCGTTGTTGATTTATACTTGTTTACTTAATTGGATGCAATGATTAGCTCATAGTTACACACTTGCGCTTCCGCTACGACCAGGGTGTTACAGATTGGTATCAGAACTCGATTGTAGTGAACCGGGAAAAAACTTTTATTAAAGCTAGTCTACAATCACTAAGTTCTCACACATGAAAACAAAGTTTAAAACATAAAAGAAATGTTTTTGGAATTATGACAAAAATGACAAAAGGTTTTCATTATGTCATGATAACATGAGGATCTATCACACGAGCTCAACCATAAGTAATGAACAAGGATCAATACATGATTAGTCTATAATGGATAGACACGAAACATTAAGATTACACGTGAACACAAAAAACAAGTTTTGCATGAGAAGTAGTGATTAATAGAAAATAGATCATAAGTAATAATAAATTATTAACATGTATATATATATACATTGTACGGTTATTTGCCAGGACTATGTCTTCTTCGTCGAGCTACGAGGAGGATCCGATGGAGTACGTGTCCGATGATGGATACGGCTCCGATGTCACACCCCGACCCGCAACGGAATAAGAGTCGGGGCATAATTGGGTTATCACCAAAGCTCATGATATTTACTAATATGTTTCATATTTATTAAAGTCAAAATTACATTCACAATAATCCAAACATGTTCATACAAATACAAAGAAAAATAATCAACTAAGCAATCCAAGCTCTAAACCAGTTTATTCTTCTAAGCCAATCCTATGTGTTTCTTGTTGCAGCTGGTTCACCTGTATCATGTGTAAAAATGGGGGTTTTTGGGTCAACATAAGTTGGCGAGTGAACCTTGTTAAATAAACATTTATTATTGATTTCTTGTTATCTTTATCATGGAAAAATTGTGCAATAGTCATATGTGAGCAAATGTTAATAATTAAACAATAGCAATAACAACCACAAACAATAACATACAATAACATATGAACTTGCATGAAAATATAACATGAATGAAACTGTATATGTTAGCAACGTCACGTTCACGCTCATAATGTAATGGGGAACTGACGGCCTATGATGAATGTCTGTGCGATCAAGGCTCAATCAAACGGAGCCGATCGTATGTTGGCAACACCAGGTTCACGCTCATAATGTAATGGGGAGCGGCGGCCTATGATATTGCATGTACTGAAAATAATAAATTAAATCTAAACAATAACCACATAAACAGTTGATACAAGTTGAATACACATTTGTTCATGATATGATGTATGCACAATGATTTAAATATAATAAATGGTAAGACACATGATACACCCCAAAAACGTGTTTAAAACGGGGAATTTGTAGAGATTCACTCACATTGGGTGCGTTCGGTTGGAGATGATGAGATGCGCACGAGTTTGAAGGATTGATCAACGAGGATTAACTAACCTAAATAATAACGGAAAGTATAGTAAATGAGTGGATTTTATTAATAATTTTAATAGGATTTTTAGATATATTTTTGTGAGTTTAAGGCTATTTCCTATCTTTAAAAACATTATTTTTAAGTATTTTTAATTGATTTTTAAATTAAATTAAATAAAAAAATATAAAAAAAATGTTGACTTTTGCGTTGACCATTGACCGTTGACTGTTTGACTGTGACTGTTGACTGTTTGACCGGTTCTATTGTGTGCATGTATGCGCTGGGTGAGGCTCGAACCCGAGACCTCCCGTACGCGTGCACACAGCTCTACCAACTGAGCTACGTGTCTAACCCAAAATATTTCTGTTTTTAATTATATTTATATACTGTTTTAATTTATTCAAAATTCATTTATTTTTAAAAAGGATTTTAATTATCAAGCCGGTGCCGTCAACAGGTCTCGAACCCGGGACCTGTGATTTAATGTTGCACACAGTCCACCGCTGGACTGTGTGTCTAACTTGGTTAATATACTGATTTTTATTATACTTAACATCTAATTGCGAAAGGATCCGGTTCAGTTTAAAAAGGAACATTTTAATTACAGAGAGTGTGTGTGTGTCAATGATCGAACTCGCGGCGTGTGATATATGTGTGCACACAGTCCACCGCTGGACTGTGCGTCTAACTCGAGATAATATCCGAATTATATTAAACTTATATACAACCTAACTTCGTCTTCTTCGTTACCAAATCTCAGACTACGATTACTCTATTGTTTTTTTGTTTAATTCAATTGATAAACATTCAAATGACTAAAATGAAATGGCAGAGAAGATTTTGGAAGTAGACATACCGGAGAAACGATTTATCTCAGGATTCCGGCGAAGTCGTCGGCTCTGTTTTTACGGATTTCGTCGGAGCGGACAGATTAACAATTTTTATTAGCTAAATGCGAAATTAAAGCACTGAACAAGAATTACCAGAAGGTTTAGAAGACTATACCGTTTCACAGCGAGAATTTAGAATTTTCAGAAGTTTTCTGGCGAGAGTGAATTATCCGATATTGACGTCTGAAACTGATTCCGATTGAAGGGTTTGAGTTAGCAACAGCTTAACAACTGATAGACGATGAAAGAATTGAGAGGCTTACTGATTTGATGGAAAACACGGTTTTCCGGCGAAAGTCCGGCGAGTTCAAATATCCGACGAACTGAAAGTATTGCGAAAGTGAAATTAAAGGTCTGCAGATGTGTTTGAGTCGCGAGAGGGGACTATGATTGGAGTAATTCAGGAAATGCAGGTTTTCGGTTATTAAAACCGATCAACTCTTGAATTCAAGTCCATTCAAAGCTCAATTGATTGGAGGTGTCGGTGTATCGGTTATAATCAGTAAATCGCGAACGATCAAACGTTTTTGGACGTTTGGTGACCGATTTCGGTTACAGTTAGCGTAAACGGATCGATTCATGGTTGAACATAAGATTTAATTTATTCCTAGAACTATCAGAAAACATCAAGTGACGGAGTGGTTACAAGTGTGCGTGTTAAGTCGTTGAGCTCTTTCCGGCTGACCCGGGTTCGAGTCCCGGCAGCCTATTTTTCATTTTATTTATTTTATTTTTAGTTTTTATCTATTATAACTTTTATATTCTAGTTTGTTTATTAATTATGCATCATTAAAAATTAAAATTGACATAAACACGCAACGAAACATTTATAACTTGATATTCGATTACAAACGGAGCGGGTTTGGAAAAACCCGTTTTTGACAAATGTTACATCCGACGCTGAGGCCATACCCCATGAGGATGGAGCTGACCACGAGGTCCCTGACGATGAAGACCTTGACGATTTTCAGCCATTTGCTCTTCTTGACACTATGGGGGACGATGCCCCTCAGGG